>JACGCM010001249.1:0-54188 GCA_014058105.1 Kingdonia uniflora | reverse complement strand
GGATCGTGTTTAACTGTATTTTTTTACCAGCAACACTCTAGGATAGTTACCAAATGAATTCGAATACACCTGGTATGAATTTTTAAACTGTATTGATTTGGAACCTCTCCGATGGTTTACATTGCAATTCAGAGAAGCTTGGCTACAGAAAACTTGTTTCAAAGTTTGGATCCTGTTTAAGAGTTATTTTTTCCAACAACACTCTATGATTATTATCAAATACATTATAATACTCCTGGTATGAATTTTGTACCGTTACCAATTGTGCACCTGTATAAAGCTTTAAATTAAAATTTTGAAAACCTTGGCTGTCGATATCCCGTTCTAGAGGTTAGATCAATTTTATTAGATTCTTTGACACCTATAACAATTTTGAAAAATTAGCAAATTAATAACAATACTCGCGATTTATGTTTTTGATCGGTACAGATTGCGTACCTCTTTGTTGCTTTAGATCGCAAATCTGTGAAGCTTGGCTACCTGCAACTCGTTTTAGAGGTTGGATCATTTTTAAGAGCTTTTTTCGTCCGATCTCGGTTTAATTTATTAACCGATACCGATTTTACACATCTTCAATGGTTTAGATTGGAATTATTGGAAGATTACCTAACGGTTACTTGTTTGTGAGGTTGGATCATTTTTAAGAGTTTCTTTTCTGCCGACTACACGTTAGGATAGTTAGCAAATGAATTGCAATACCTGGAGTTTGAACTTTTAACTGGTATGGATTTCGTTTCTCTCCATTTCTTTAGATCTTAGTTGTGTGAAGCTCGGATACCGATAACTCGCTTGACAGGTTGCATTATTTTTAAAAGTTTCTTTTTGACCGAATTTATACTAGGATATTTTCGAAATGAATAGCAATACCCTCAGTTTGATTTTTGTACCAGTAAAGATTTCGCACCTCACCAATGCATCAAATCCCAATTTTGAGAAGCTTGGCTACCAATAATATGTCTGAGAGGTTCGATTATGGTTAGGAGTTTCTTATCGATCGACAACATGGTAGGATAGTTACCAAATGATTTGTAATATTCCGAGTTTGAATTTTTAATTGGCAAGGATTTCTTATCTCTCCATTGCTTTAGATCACAATTTTGGGTAGCTGGGCTACCATCCACTCCTTTAAGAGGTTGGATCATTTTTAAGAGTTCAGCTTCAGCCGACAATAATCTAGAATAACTATAAAATGATTCGCAACAATCTCGGTATGAATTTGTGATCGATACCGATTTCTCACCCACCCATGGTTTAAATCCCAATTTAGAGAAGCTTGGCTGCCAACAGCTCGTTAAAGTAGATCATTTTAGTTTCTTATTTATCTTAATGAGTTTCTTTTTTGACCTCTCTTTTTGGTACCGATTTCACACCTCTCTAATGGTTTAGATTGAAATTCTGTGAAGTTTGGAAACTGGCAACTCATTTGGGTGGTTAGATCGTGCTTTAGAGTTTCTTTTTGACCAACAGCAATCTAAAATAGTTACGAAATGAATCACAATATTCCTGGTTTAAATTTTTGACCAGTACGAATTTCACACCTCTTCGTTGCTTTTGATCATAATTTTAAGAAGCTTAGCTACTAAAAAGTCTTTTTAGATGTTGGATTGCTTTTAAGAGATTTCATTCGACTGAGAGCAATCTAAGATAGTCATTAACTAAATCGTAATACTCCCAGAATAAGTTTTTGACCGGTATAAATTTTTCACCTCTCCGATGGTTTAGATCATAATTCTGAGAACCTATGCTACCGACAATTCGTAGAAGAGCTTGGATCATTTTAAGGAGATTCTTTTTGACTGACAGTATCCTAGGATAGTCACCATATGTATCATGATGTACCTAGTTAGAATTATTATCGTAAGGTATTCACACCTTTCCGTTACTTTAGATCTTAATTGTGTGAAGCTTGGCAACCAACAACTTGATAGAGTTGTTGTATCATTTTTAATAGTCTCTTTTCGGCCGACAATACTCTAGGATACAAATGACTCCCAATACTCCTAGTTTAAATTTTTCACCTGTGCGGATTCCACACCTATCCATTGCTTTAGATCTTAATTGTGAGAGGCTTGGCTACTAACTACTCGTTTGAGTGGTTGGATCATATTTAAGAGCTTCTTTGGGACTTAAAGCGCCCATGGAATGATACCAAATGAATAAAAATACTTGCAATACTCCCAATTTGAATTTTCTACTAGTACGGATTTCGAAACTCTCAATTAATTTTAATCACAATTGCATGAAGCTTGGCTACCGGTAACTCGTTTGAGTGGTTTGATTATTTTGAAAAGTTTATTTACAATCGATAATTCACCAGGATAGTTACCAAATGAATTCCAATACTCCCAGTTTGAGTTTTTAACAAGTACAGATTTCGTGACACTCCGTTGCTTTTGTTCACAATTTTAAGAAGCTTGTCTACACTAACTCGTTCGTGAGCTTGGATCACTTTTAAAAGTTTATCTTGGACCGACAATACTCTTGGATAGTTACCAAATGAATTGCAATACTCCAGGTTTGAATTTTGGAATGATATGGATTTCGCACATCTTCGTTGCTTTATATCGTAATTATGCGAACTTTGGCTACCGGCGACCCATTTGAGAGATTGGATAATTTTTAAGAGTTTATATTTGTCCAACAACATTGTAGGATATTTTTGCCAAGTATAGATTTCGCACCTCTAGGATAGTTACCAAATAACTAATAATATTCCCAGCTTGAATTTTTGACCCGTACGGATTTCGCACCTCTCCGTTGCATTAAATCTTATTTCTGAGAAGCTTGGCTACCGGTAACACGTTTGAGAGGTTAGATCACTTTAAAGAATTTCTTTTCGTCCCACAATAATCTAGGATTGTTACCAAATGAATCGCAATACTCTGGATATGAACTTTTGTCCGGTGCCAAATTTTTACCACTCCGATGGTTTAGATCGTAATTATGTGAAGTTTGGCTACCAACAACTTATTTGAGGGGTTGGATTGTTTTTGAGAGATTCCTATGGACTAACAACACTCAAGAATAGTTACCAAATTTATCGCAATACTCACTGTTTAAATTTTTGATAGGTGCGGATTTTGCACCTGTCCTTTGCTTTCGATCTTAATTGTGTGAAGCTTGGCCAACGACAACTCGTTTGAGAGTTTAGCTCATTTTTAAGACTTTCATTTAGACCGACATCCCACTAGGATAGTTTCAAAGTGAGTAGCAATACTTTAAGTTTAAATTTTTGACAGGTAAAGATTTTGTACAAATCCAATGCATTTGATCAAAATTTTGAGAAACTTTGTTACCGGCAACTCGTTTGACAGGTATTTTCACAGTTAAGAGTTTATTTTTGACTAACAAAATGCTTTGATTGTTACCAAATGAATCGCAATAATCTGGGTTTGAGTTTTTGACCGGTACCGATTTCGCACTCGCCGATGGTATAGATTGTAATTCTGAGAAGCTAGGCTGCCAGTAACTTCTTTGTGAGGTTGGAACGTGTTTAAGAGTTTCTTTATGACTGACAACACTCTAGGATAGTTACCAAATGAATCGCAATACTCCTGGTATAAATATTTGAAGCGTACCTATTTACACCTCCCCGATGGTTCAAATTGCAACTTAGAGAACCTTGGCTACTGATAACACGTTTGAGAGTTTGGTTTGTGGTTCAGAGCTTCTTTTATACCGATAATACCCTAGGATAGTTTCCCAATGAATCGTAATACTCCAAGAATAAATTTATAGATTGTACCAATTTTGCACCACCCAAATGGTTTAGATTGTAATTCAGAGAAGCTTGGCAACCGGCAACTTGTTTGAAAGTATGGATCGTGTTTAAGAGATATTTTTTTTACTGACCGTACTCAAAAAGAATTACAAAATGAAGTGTAATACCCCGGTTTAAGTTTTTAATCAGTACCGATTTTGCACCACTCCGATGGTTTTGATTGTAATTCTGAGAAGCTTGACTACTGGTAACTCCTTTACAAGGTTAGATCAGACTCAAGAGTTTCTTTTTGATCGACATCACTAAAGGATTGTTATCAAATGAATCGCAATACTCCCAGGTTGAGTTTTGGAATGATACTAATTTTGTACCTCTCCGATAGTGTACATTGTAATTCTGAGAAGCTTGCCAATCGACAATATGTTTGCGAGATTTGATCGTGTATAAGAGTTTCTTTTTGACCAACAATACTCGAAGATTGTTACCAAATGAATCGCAATCCTCCAGATTTGATTCTTTGACTGGTACCATTTTTGTACCTCTTCAATGGTTTATATTGCAATTCAGGAAAGCTAGGCTTCCAGAATCTCATTCGGTAGGTTTGATCATGCTTAAAAGATTTTTTTTTACCGACAATACTCTAAGATCATTACCTAATGAATCGCAATACTCTCAGTTTGAATTTTACACCGGTACCAATTTTGCACCTCTACGAAGCTTTATATCATATTTCTCAGAAACTTTGATACCGACAACTCATTTAGAGGTTTAATTGTTTTGAAGAGTTTCTTAACAACCGATAATAGTCTTGGATAGTTACCAAATGAATCACAATACTCTCGGTTTTGGTTTTTGAACGGTACAGATTTTGAACCTCTCCATTGCTTTAGATGATAATTCACAGAAGCTTGGATGCCAGCAACTCGTTCATAAGGTTGGATCGGTTTTAAGAGTTTCTTTATGACTTAAAACACTCTTGGATTGTTACCATATGAATCATAATACTCCCGATTTGAATTTTGGACCGGTGTGGATTTCGCTGAACTTCATTGCTTTTTATCGTAATTATGAGTTGCTTGGCTACCGGTAGCTAATCTGGGAGGTTGGATCATTTTAAAGAGTTTATAATCATCCAACAACATACTAGGATATATGCTAAATGACTCAAAATACTCCAAGATTTTATTTTTGATCGGTGTGGATTTTACACCTCGCCGATGGCTTAGATTGTAATTTTGAGAAGCTTTGATATCGACAACTCGTTTGAGAGGCTGGATCACTTTAAAGAGTTTCTATTTGACCGGAAACACTCTAGGATAGATACCAATTGAATTGTAATACTTTAGTTATAATTTTTGACCCATACGGATTTCGTACCTCTTCGATGGTTTACATCACAATTCATATAAGTTTGACAACGGACAAACTTTCAAAGAGGTTGGATCATGGATAAGTATTTGTTTTCCACCGACGGCATGCTATGACAGTTGCAAAATAACACGCACTACTTATCGGTACGGATTATGCAACTTTCTATTGCTTTTAAATGCATTTTTTATTTTCTTGGCTACCAGAAACTCGTTTTTAGAGTTTGGATCATTTTTAAGAGATTTTTTTCTCATGAAAACACTCTAGGCTAGTTTCCAAATTAATTGCATTATTTCCAGTTTGAATTTTTGACCAGTACAAATTTTGATCCTCTTTGTTACTTTAGATCATAATTTAGTGAAGCTTGGCTACCGACAACTCATTTTAGAGGTTGGGTCATATTAAAGAATTTCTATTTGACCAACAACGTACTAGGATAGTTACCAAATGACTCGTAATACACTTGGCTAAAAATTTTGACCGTAACGGATTTCGTACCTCTCTGTTGCTTTAGATCTTTATTGTGTGAAGCTTAGCTACCGACAACTCGTATGAAAGGTTTGATCATTTTATGAGTTTCTATTCAGCTAACAATACGCTAGGATTGTCACCAAATGAATAGCAATAATCCCGGTTTAAAATTTTGACCGGTACGGATCTCGCAACTCTCCACTGCTTTTGAACCAAATTCTGAGAAGCTTGGCTACCGACAACTCGTTGGTGAGGTTGGATCGGTTTTAAGAGTTTTTTTCAGCTAAAAACATACTAGGAGAGTTACCAAATGAATCACAATACTCCCAGTTTATGGTTTTTGCCGGTACGAATTTAGTATATCTTTATTATTTTATATCATAATTCTGAGAAACTTGGCTACTAGCAACTCGTTTGAGAGGCAGGATCATTTTTAATAGTTTCTTTTGGACTAAAAATATTCTAGGGAAGTTCCCAAATGAATCACAATAATCCCATTTTAAATTTTTGATCGGTACAAATTTCTCATATCTCCGTTGTTTTATATCGTAATTTTGAGAAGCTTGTCTGCCAACAGCTTATTTCAAAGGTTAGATCATTTTATCGAGTTTCAATTCATCTAATAATATGGTAGGATAGTTATATAGTAACTCGCTATACTCCTGGTTTAAAATTTTGACCGTTTGGGATTACACACCTCTCTATTGCTTTTTATTACATTTCAGATTAGCTTAGCAACAGACAACTCATTTTAGAGGTTAGATCATTTTTAAGGGATTATTTTCGACACACAATACTCTAGGACCATTACCCAATAAATCAAAATACTCTCGGTTAGAATTTTTGACCAGTTCGGATTTCTCACCCCCCGTTGCTTTAGATCTCGATTTTGATAATCTTAGTTACCTTGAGTAGGTTTGAGAGGTTGGATCGCTATTAAGGGCTTCGTTTCGACCGAAAATACTCAAGGATATTTACCAAAGGAATTGCAATACCCCCGACAACACTCTAAGATTGAGACAAAATGAATCACAATACTTCCAGTTTGCATTTTTTACCTGTATGAATTTTGCATATCTTCATTGCTTTATATCCCAATTCAGAGAAGCTTGGCTACCGCTAACTCATTTGCGAGGTTGGATCGTGTTTAAGATTTTCATTTTGATAGACAACACTCTAAGATAGTTACCAAATGAATAGTAGTACTCCCAGTTTGTATTTTGCATCGGTACCGATTTTGCACCTCTATAAAGCTTAAAATCACAATTTTGAGAAGCTTGGCTCCTGTCAACTCGTTTGAGAGGTTTTATATTTTTTAAGAGTTTCTTTTTAACTGATAATACTCTAGGATAGTAGCCAAATAAATCACAATACTCCCTGTTTAGGTTTTCGACCAGTACGGATTTCGTATCTCTCCGTTGCTTTAGATGATAATTTTAAGAAGCTTGGCATCCGAAAACTTGTTTGTGTGGTATGATTACTTTTAAGAGTTTTATCATGACTGACAATAATCTTAAATAGCTTCAAAATTAATCACAATACTCCTGTTTATAATTTTTAACCGGTACGGATTTTGCACATCTTCATTGTTTTATATCGTAATTATGAGAATCTTGGCTACCGGCAACTCGTTTGGGAGGTTCGATCCCTTTAAAGAGTTTCTATTTAATCGAGAACACTCTAGAATAGTTACCAAATTAATTGTAATACTGCCATTTTTAATTTTTGACTGAATTCGATTTTCTACCACCCCGATGGTTTAAATTGCAATTATGATAAATTTAACAACCAAGAACCTCTCTAAGAGGTTGAATCATGGTTAAGATTTTGTTTTCGATTGATAGCATACTATGACAGTTGCAAAATGACTCGCAATACTCTCGGTTAAATTTTTTTACCGGTATGGATTATGTACATTTTCGTTGCTTTAAATCGCAATTCTTATTATTAGCTGTGCTAATGGAAACTCCTTTTAGAGGTTGGATCATTTTTAAGAGTTTCTATTTGACCGACAACATGCTATGATAGTTACCAAATAAAGAGAAATAATTCCAGCTTAAAATTTTGACCGGCATGGATGTCGCACCTCCCCGATAGTTTAGATTACAATTCAAAGAAGCTTGGCTACTAGCAACTCGTTTGAGAGGTTGGTTCGCAGTTCTGAGTTTATTTTTAACCGAGAGTGTACTTGGATAGTTACTCAATAAATCGCAATAACCCCGAAATTATTTTTTGAACGGTTCTGATTTCACACCTCTCCTATGGTTTAGATTGCAATTCAAAGAATTTTGGCCATCGACAACTTGTTTGAAAATATGGAATGTGTTTAAGATTTTTTTTTACCGAATGTACTCTAAAATATTTACCTAATGAATCGTAATACTCCTGGCTTGAGTGAGTTTTTAACCGGTACCGACTTTGCACTTCTCCGATAGTTTTGATTGCAATTATGGGAAGCTTGACTATTGGAAACTTGTTTTCGAGGTTGGCTCGCGTTTTAGAGTTTCCATTTGACCAAATGTACTCTAATATTGTTACCATATGAATCGCTATACTCGCGATTTATATTTTTAAGTGATACAAATTTCAAACCTCTTTGATTGAATAGATTGTAATTCTGAGAGGCTTAGCTACTGGCAACGCGTTTGTGAGGTAGGATCGTGTTTATGAGTTTCTTTTTAACTTACAACACTCTAAGATAATTAGCAAATAAATCGCAATACTCCCAGTTTGAGTTTTTGACTAGCACCATTTTTGCACCGCTCCGATGGTTTATATTACAATTCCGAAAACTTGGCAACCGAAATCTCATTTCGGAGGTTTAATCTTGTTTAAGAGTTTCTTTTTGACAGAAAATACTTTAAGATAGTTGAGAAATAAATTGTAATTCACCCAGTTTAAATTTAACACTGGTACCGATTTCGTATCTCAACGAAGCTTTTGATCGTAATATCGAGAAGCATGGCTACTGACAACTTGTTTCAAAGTATGGATTGCGTTAAAGATTATTTTTTTACCGACAGTACTCTAAGATATTTACGTAATGAATTACAATACTCCCGGTTTGAGAGAGTTTTTGACCGGTACTGACTTCGCACATCTCCGATGGTTTTGATTGCAATTATGAGAAGCTTGGTTACTGGAAACTTGTTTTCGTGGCTGAATCGTGTTTTCAAGTATCCTTTTGACCGACTGCTCTCTTAGATTATAACCATATGAATCGCTATACTCCCGATTTATATTTTGGATCGATTCCAATTTCATACCTCTCTGATGGTTTAGATTGTAATTTTGAGAAGCTTTGCTGCTGTCAACTCATTTGTAAGGTTGGATCGTGTCTAAAAGTTTCTTTTTGACTGACAACACTCTAAGATAGTAACCAAATGCATCACCCTACTCACGGTGTCTAAATCGCATTACTTCCGGTTTGATTTTTTGACCTGTACTATTTTCACATCTCTCCGATGGTTTATATTACAATTCTGAAAACTTGGCTACCAGAATCTTATTTGAGAGGTTTGATCATGTTTAAGAGTAACTTTTTGACAAAAATACTTTAAGATTATTACCAAATAAATTGTAATACTCCCGGCTTAAATTTTACACCGGTACCGATTTCGCACCTCTACGAAGCTTTAAATCACAATTCCGAGAGGCATTACTGCCGATTTTGCACCTCCCCGATGGTTTAGATTGCAATTCAAAGATCTTTTGCAATCAAAAACTTGTTTGAAATTATGGATTGTGTTTAAGGATTTTTCTTTTACAGACAGTTCTCTAAGATAATTACCTAATGAATCGCAATACCTTCTGTTTGAGTTTTTGACCGGGACCATTTTTGCACCACTCCATTGGTTATAATACAATTCTATAAACTTGGCTACCGAAATCCCTTTTAGGAGGTTTGAGTATGCTTAAGAGTTTCCTTTTGACCGAAAAGACTTTAAGATAATTACAAAATAAATTGTAAAACTCCCGGTTTGAATTTTACACTGATACCGATTTAGCACCTCAACGCTGCTTTAGATTGCCATTCCGAGAAGCATGGCTACCGATTTCAGACCCCCCCGATGGCTTAGATTGCAATTCCAAGAATTTTGCCTTTCAAAAACATTTTTAAAAGTATGGATTGTGTTTCAGTTTAATTTTTTTTACCGACATTACTCTAAGAAAATTACCTAATGAATCGCAATACTCCTGGTTTAATTGAGTTTTAGACTGGTACCGACTTCGCACCTCTTCGATGGTTTCGATTCCAATTTTGAGAAGCTTGGCTACTGGCAACTTGTTTTTGTTGTTGGATCGTGTTTTAGAGTTTCCTTTTGACCGACAGCACTCTATGATTGTTACCATATAAATCGCTATTCTCCTAATTTATATATTTGAGCGATACCAATTTCGTACCTCTCCGATAGTTTAGATTGCAATTCCGAGAAACTTGGCTACTGGCAACTCGTTTGTGAGGTTTCATTGTGATTAAGAGTTTCTTTTTGACCGGCAACACTCTAAGATAGTAATCAAATGAATCGCAATACTCAAGGTATGAGCTTTGACCGGTGCATTTTTTATATCTCTCCGATGGTTTATATTTCATTTTTGAAAACTTAGCTACAAGAATTTTGTTTGGGAGGTTTGATCATGTTTCAGAGTCTCTTTTTGCCCGAAAAGACTTTATGATAGTTAGCAAATAAATTGTAATTCTCCCGGTATGAATTTTACACTAGTACCGATTTCGCACTGCTACGATGATTTAGATCGCAATTCCAGAAAGCATGGTTACCAATTTTGCACCTCCCCGATGGTTTATATTGAAATTCAAAGAATATTGTCTATCAAAAACTTGTTTGAAAGTATGGATTGTGTTTAAGATTTAATTTTTATCGACAGTACTCTAAGATAATTACCTAATGAATCGCAATACTCCTGGCTTAAGTGTGTTTCTGACTAGTACCGATTTCACACCTCTCCGATGGTTTTGATTGTAATTATGAAAAGAATGGCTACTGGAAACTTTTTTTTTAGGTTGGATCGTGTTTTAGGGTTTCCTTTTGACCGACTGCACTCTAAGATTATTACCATATAAATCGCTATACTCCCGATTTATATTTTAAAACGATACCAATTTTGTACCCCTCCGCTAGTTTAGATTGCAATTCCGTGAAACTTGGCTACTAGCAACTCGTTTGTGAGGCCGGATCATTATTAAGAGTTTCTTATTGACCAACAACACTCTAAGATAGTAACGAAATGAATCGCAATACTCGCGGTTTGAGTTTTAACAGGTACCCTTTTTGTACCTCACCGATGGCTTATATAACAATTTTGAAAACTTGGCTACCAGAATTTTGTTTGGGAGGTTTGATCATGTTTAAGAGTTTCTTTTAGCTCGAAAACACTTTAAGATAGTTACCAAATAATTTGTAATACGCCAGGTTTGAATTTTAGACCGGTACCAATTTCACACCTCTACGATGCTTTAGATTGCAATTCTGAGAAGTTTGGCTACTGGCAACTCGTTTGCGAGGTTGGATCATGTTTAAGAGTTTCTCTTTGACCGACAATACTCTGAGATAGTTACCAAATAAATCGTAATACTTTCGGTTTGATTTTATGACCGGCAGAATTTTGGCATCTCTCTGATGGTTTATATTACAATTTTGAAAACTTGGCAACCGGAATCGCATTTGGGAGGTTTGATCATGTTTAAGAGTTTCTTTTCGATTGAAAATAATTTAATATTATTACCAACTAAATTGCAATACTCCCGGCTTGAATTCTACACCGGTACCGATTTCGCACCTCTACGAATCTTTAGATCGCAATTCTGAGAAGCATGGCTACCGACAACTTGTTTAAAAGTATGGATCGTGTTTAAGATTTATTTTTTACCGACAGTACTCTAAGATATTTACCTAATGAATCGCAATATATCCAGTTTGAGTGAGTTTTTGACCGGTACCGACTTCATTCCTCACCGATTGTTTTGTTTACAATAATGCGAAGCTTTGCTACTGGGAACTTGTTTTCGAGGTTAGATTGGGCTTTTATGCTTCATTTTAGACCGACTGCAATTAAGGATTGTTACCATATGAATCTATATACTCCGGATTTATATTTTTGAGCGATTCCAATTTCCAACCTCTCTGATGGTTTGGATTGCAATTCCGAGAAGCTTGGCTACTGTCAACTCGTTTATGAGTTTGGATCGTGTCTAGGAGTTTTTTTTACTGACAATACTCTAATATAGTTTCCAAATGAATCACAATACTTCTAGTTTGAGATTTTAACCGATACCCTTTTTGCACCTCTCTGATGGCTTATATTATAATTCCAAAAACTTGGATTCCGGATTCTCGTTTGGAAGGTGTGATTATGCTTAAGAGTTTCTTTTTGACTGAAAGCACATTAAGATAGTTGCCAAATAATATGTAATACTCCCTTGTTAAATTTTACAGCGGTTCCGATTTCGCATCTCTACGAATCTTTAGATTGCAATTCCGTGAAGCTTGGGTACAGGCAACTCGTTTGGGAGGTTGGATCGTGTTTAAGAGATTCCTTTTGGCCGACAGTACTCTAAGATCGTTACCAAATGAATCTCAATACTCCCGGTCTGAGTTTTTGACCGATACCATTTTTATACCTCTCCGATGGTTTATATTATAATTCTGAAAATACTTTAAGATAGTTAGAAAATAAATTAAAAAACTCCCAGTTTGAATTTTACATCGGTACCAATTTAGTACTTCGACGAAGCTTTAAATCGCAATTCTGAGAAGCATGGTTGTCGATTTCACACCACCCCGATGGTTTAGATTACAATTCAAAGCATTTTGGCTATCGATAACTTGTTTGAATGCATGGATCGTATTTATGATTTTTTGTTTAACGGACAGTACTCTAAGATATTTGCCAAATGAATCGCAATATTCCCGGTTTGAGTGAGTTTTTGACCGGTACCGACTTCGCACCTCTCCGATTGACTCGATTGCAATTATGGGAAGCTTGGCTACTAGAAACTTGTTTTCAAGGTTCGATCGTGTTTAAGAATTTCTTTCTGGGAGACAATACTTTAAGATTGTTTCAAAATGACTCACAATAGTCCTAATATGAGTTTTTAACCAGTACCATTTTTGTACCTCACCGATGGTTTATATTGCAATTCTGAAAACTTTGGTTACAGATTCTCGTTTGGGTGGTCTAATCATGTTTAAGAGTTTCTTTTAGATTGAAAACACTTTAAGATAGTTGACAAATAATTTGAAATTCTCCCAGTTTGAATTTTACACCGGTACTGATTTTGCACCTCTACAAAGCTTTAGATTGCAATTCCGAGAAGTTTAGCTACTGGCAATTCTTTTGTGAGATTGCATTGTGTTTAAGAGTATATTTTTTACCGACAACACTTCAAGATAGTTACAAATGAATCGCAATACTCTCGGTTTAAGTTTTTTGCCGGGAGCATTTTCGCAGCTCTCCGATGGTTTATATTAAAATTCTTAAAACTTGGCTACCGAAATCTTGTTTAGGAGGTTTGATTATGCTTAAGGGAATCCCTATGACCAAAAATACTTTAAAATAGTTACCAAATAAATTGTAATGCTCCCAATTAGAATTTTACACCTGTACCGATTTCGTACCACTACGAAGCTTTATATCGCAATTCCGAGAAGCATAGCTACCGATTTCGCACCTCCACGGTGGTTTAGATTATAATTCAAAGGATTTCTGCAATCGAATACTTACTTGAAAGTATGGATTGCGTTTAAGGATTTTTTTTACCGACAACACTCTAAGATAATTACTTAATGAATCCCAATACTCCTGGTTTGAGTGAGTTTCTGACCGGCACCGAATTTGAACCACTCCGATGGTTTTGATTACAATTATGAGAAGCTTGGCTACTGGCAACTTGATTTCAAGGTCGGATCATGTTTTAGTGTTTCCTTTGGACCAAAAATACTTTAAGATAGTTACCAAATAAATTGTAATACTCACAGTTTGAATTTTACATCGGTACCGATTTCGCGCAACTACTAAGCTTCAGATCGCAATTCCGAGAAGCATGGCTACCAATTTCATACTTCCCCGATGGTTTAGATTGCAATTCAAAGTATTTTTTCTATAGAAAACTTGTTTGAAAGTATGGATTGTGTTTATGATTATTTTTACCAACAGTACTCTATGATAATTTCCTAATGTGTCGCAATACTCCCGATTTGAGTGAGTTTTTGACTGCTACCAACTTCGCACCTCTCCGATGATTTTAATTGCAATTATAGGAAGCTTGGCCACGGGAAACTTGTTATTTAAGTGGGATCATGTTTTAGAGTTTCTTTTTGACCGACTGCACTTTAAGATTGCTACCATATAAATCGCTATACTCCCGATTTATATTTTAGAACAATACCAATTTCCTACCTCTCGGTAGTTTACGTGCATTTCTGAGAAATGTGAATACTGGCAACTAATTTCTGAGGTTGGATCTTGATTAAGAGTTTCATATTGGACGACAACACTCTAAGATAGTTACTAAATGAATCGTAATACTCACGGTTTGTGTTTTTGACCGGGACCATTTTCGCACCTCTCCGATGGTTTATAATACAATTCAAAAATCTTGGCCACTGGAATCTCGTTTAGGGGGTTTGAGTATGCTTAAGAGTTTCCTTTTAACTGAAAACACTTTAAGATAGTTACCAAATAAATTGTGCTACTCCCGATTTGAATTTTACACCAGTACCTATTTCGCACATTTACGAAGCTTTAAATCGCATTTCCGAGAACTATGGCTACCGATTTGGCACCCCCCCTGATTGTTTAGATTGCAATTCAAAGAATTTTGGCTATCGAAAACATTTTTGAAATTATGGATTGTGTTTAATATGTTTTTATTACCGATAGTTCCCTAAGATAATTACCTAATGAATCGCAATACTCTCGGCTGGAGTAAGTTTCAAACTGGTACCGACTACGCCCCTCTCCGATGGCTTTGATTGCAATTATAAGAAGCTTAGCTTTTGGCAACTTGCTTTGGAGGTTGGATCGTGTTTTAGATATTCCTTTTGCCCGACTACACTCTAAGATTATTACCATATAAATCGTTATGCTCCCAATTAATATTTTGAACGATACCAATTTCGTACCTCTTCGATAGTTTAGATTGCAATTCCAAGAAACTAGGCTACTAGTAACTCTTTTGTGAGTTTGGATTGTGATTAAAAGATTCATTTTGGCCGACAACACTTTAAGAAAGTTACCAAATGAATTGCCATACTCTCGGTTTGAATTTTCGACCGGGATAATTATCGTACATCTCCGATGGTTTATAATAATATTCTGAAAACTTAATAACCGCAATCTCGTTTGGGGGGTTTGACTATGCTTAAGAGTTTCCTTTTGGCCGAAAATACTTTAAGATAGTTACCAAATAAATTGTGATAATCCGGGTTTGAATTTTACACTGGTACCGATTTTTCACCTCTACGAAGCTATAGATGGCAATTCCGAGAAGCATGGCTTCCGATTTCGTACCTCCCCGATGGTTTAGATTGCAATTCAAAGAATTTTTGCTATCAAAAACTTATTATAACTTATGGATTGTGCTTAAGATTTTTTTTTGCCGACACTACTCTAAGATAATTGCCTAATGATTCACAATACTCCCATTTTGAGTGAGTTTAAGACTTATACCGGCTTCGCACCTCTCCGACAGTTTTGATTACAATTATGACAAGCTTGGCTACTGAAAACTTGATTTCGTGGTAGGATAGGATTTTAGTATTTCTTTTCGGCTGACTGCAATCTAAGATTGTTACCATATGAATCGCCATACTCCCGATATATAATTTTGAATGATACCAATTTCGCACATCTCTGATAGGTTAAATTGTAATTCTGAGTAACTTGGCTACTGACAACTCGTTTCTGAGGCTGGATCATGTTTAAGAGTTCCTTTTTAGATTACAATACTCAAACAAAGTTACCGAATGAATCACAATACTCCCAATTTGAGTTTTTAACTGGTAACTTTTTTGCACCTCTTCGATGGTTTATATTACAATTCTGAAAACGTTGCTTTCGGATTCTCGCTTGGGAGGTTTGAACATGTTTAAGAGTTTCTTTTTGAATGAAAACACTTTAACATAGTTACCAAAAAATTGGTAATACTCCCAGTTTTAATTTTGCACCGGTACCGATTTCGTACATCTATGAAGCTTTAGATCGTAATTCCGAAAAGCATGGCTACCGTTTTCGCACCTCCCCAATGGTATCGATTGACATTCAAAGAATTTTGGCTATCTAAAACATGTTTAAAAGCGTGGATTGTGTTTATGATTTTATTATTTACCCACTGTACTCTAAGATATTTTTCTAATGAAAAGCAATACTCCTAGTTTGAGTGAGTTTTTGATCGGTACCGAATTTGTACCTCTCCGATGGTTTTGATTTCAATTATGCGGAGCTTGGCTATTATAAACATGTTTTCGAGGTTGGATCGTGTTTTAGAAGTTATTTTTGGCTGACGCAATCAAAGATTGCTACCATATGAATCGCTATACTCCCGATTTATACTTTTAAACGATACCAATTTTCTACCTCTCCGCTAGGTTAGATTGCAATTCCGAGTAACTTGGCTATTGGCAACTCGTTTGTGAGGTTGGATCGTGTTCAAGAGATCCCTTTTAACTGACAATACTCTAACAATGTTACCGAATGAATCACAATACTCCCAGTTTGAGTTTTTAACCGGTACCTATTTGGTACCTCTCCGATGGTTTATATTACAATTCTGAAAACTTGGCTTCCGAATTCTCGTTTGGGAGGTTTGATCATGTTTAAGAGTTTCGTTTTGAATAAAAAAACTTAAAGATAGTAACCAAATAATTGGTAATACTCTCGGTTTTAATTTTGCACTGGAACCGATTTCGCACCACTATGAAGCTTTATATCTCAATTCCGAAAAGCATGTCTACCGATTTCACGCCTCCCCAATGGTTTAGATTGCAATTTAAAGTATTTTGGCTATCAAAAACTTGTTTAAAAGTGTAGATTGTGTTTAAGATTTTATTATTTACCGACTGTACTCTTAAGATATTTACCTAATGAATCGCAATACTCCCGGTTTGAGTGAGTTTTTGACCTGTACCGACTTCGTACCTCTCCGATGGTTTTGATTTCAATTATGCGTACCTTGGCTACTGGAAACTTTTTTTCAAGGTTGGATTGTGTTTTAGAAATCCTTTTTGGCCGACGGAATCTATGATTGTTACCATATTAATCGCTATACTCCCAATTTATATTTTTGAGCGATACCAATTTCGCACCTCTCCGATAGGTTTGATTGCAATTTCATGTAACTTGGGTACTGGCAACTCGTTTGAGAGGTTGGATCGGGTTTAAGAGCTTCTTTTTGACCGACAATGCTCTAACTAAGTTACCAAATGTATCGCAGTGCTCCCAATTTGAGTTTTTAACCGATACAATTTTTGCACCACTCCGATGGTTTATATTACAATACTAAAAACTTTGCTTCCGTATTCTCGTTTGTGAGTTTTGATAGTGTTTAAGAGTTTTATTTTGACTAAAAACACTTTAAGATAGTTACCAATTAATTTGTAAAACTCCTAGTATGAATTTTACACCGGTACCAATTTTACACCTCTATGTTTATATCGCAATTCCGAGAAGTATGGCTACCGATTTCGTACCACCCCGATGGTTTAGATTTAAAGAATTTTTGCTATCAAAAATTTATTTGAATCTATAGATTGTGTTTAAGATTTTTTTTTTACCGACAGTACTAGAAGATAATTACCTAATGAATCGCAATACTTCTGGTTTGAGTGAGTTTCTGACCAATGCCGAATTCGCACTTGGCTACTGGCAATTTTATTTTAAGGTTGGATCGTGTTTTATAGTTTCCTAATTCCCGTTTGGCTTCCGGATTCTCGTTTGGGAGCATTGATCATGTTTAAGACTTTCTTTTTGACTAAAAACACTTTAAGATAGTTACCAAATAATTTGTAATTATCCCGGTTAGTATTTATCACCGGTACCGATTTCGTACCACTATGAAGCTTTAGATCGCAATTCCGAGAAGCATGAATACTGATTTCGCACCTCCCTGATGGTTTAGATTGCAATTCATATAATTTTTGCTTTCGAAAACTTTTTTGAAAGTTTGGATTGTGTATAAGATTATTTATTTTACCGACACAACTCTAAGATAATTACCTAATGAATTGCAGTACTCCCAGTTTGAGTGAGTTTCTCACTGCTACCGACTTTGCACCTCTCCGATTGTTTTGATTTTATTTATGAGAAACTTGGCTACTGGCAACTTGTTTTCATTGTTAGTTTGTGTTTAAGAATATCTTTTTTACCGACATTACTCTAAAATTGTTACCAAATGAATCACAATACTCCCAGTTTGAGCTTTTAATTGGTACCATTTTTGGACCTCTCCGAAGATTTAAATTATAATTTTGAAAACTTGGCTTCCGGATTCTCGTTTGGGAGCTTTGATCAACTTTAAGAGATTTTTTTTGATTGAAAAATACTTTATGATAGTTACCTAATAATTTGTAATACTCCCAATATAAATTTTACACCGGTACCTATTTCGTACCTTTACGAAGCTTTAGATTGCAATTCCGATAAACTTGGCTACTGGCAACTCGTTTGCGATGATGGATCGTGTTTTAGAGTTTATTTTTGACCGAAAACACTCTAAGAAAGTTACCAAATAAATCGCAATAATCCCGGTTTGAGTTTTTGATCGTAGTATTTTCGTACCTCTCAGATGGTTTATATAACAATTATGAAAACTTGGCTACCGGAATCCCGTTTGGGAGGTTTAATCATGTTTAAAAGCTTCTTTTTGACTGAAAACACTTTAAGATAGTTCCCAAAGAAATTGAAATACTCCCAGTTTGAATTTTACACTGGTACCGATTTTGTACCTCTACGAAGCTTTAGATCGCATTTCCCAAAAGCATGGCTACCGATTTCGCACCTCCCCGGTGATTTAGATTGCAATTTAAAGAATTTTTACTATCGACATCTTGTTTAAAAGCATGGATCGTGTTTAAGATATATTTTTTTACCGACAGTACTCTAAGATATTTACCTAATGAATCGCAATACTCTTGGTTTGAGCGAGTTTTTGACCAGTACCGACTATGTACCTCTCCGATAGTTTTGATTGCAATTATGAGAAGCTTGGCTACTGCCAACTTGTATTCATGGTTGGATCATGTTTAATTATTTCATTTTGACCGACAATACTATAAGATTGTTACCAAATGAATCGCAATACTTCTAGTTTGTGTTTTTAACCAGTGCCATAATTGCAACTCTCCGATGGTTTATTTTACAATTCTGAAAACATGGCTACTGGAATCACGTTTGCGAGGTTTGTACATTTCTAAGAGTTTCTTTTTGACTGAAAATACTTTACGATAGTTACAAAATAATATGTAATACTCCCGGTTTAAATTTTACACCGTATTTAGGAGTTTCTTTTCGACCGACAACCCTCTTAGATAGTTACCAAATGCATCGCAATATTCCCGGTTTGATTTTTTGATCGGTTCCATTTTTCTTACCTCTCCGATGGCTTATATTACAATTCTGAAAACTTGGTTTCCGGATTCTCATTTTGGAGCTTCGGTCATGTTTAAGAGTTTTTTCTTTACTAAAAATTCTTTAAGATTGTTACCAAATAATTTGTAATACTCCCAGTTTAAATTTTACACCGGTACTCTCGGGTTGAGTTTTTGAACCGGACCATTTTGGCACCTCACGGATGGTTTAAATTATATTTCTGAAAACTTGGCTACCGAAATCTCGTTTGGGAGGTTTGATAATGCTTAAGAGTATCCATTTGACCGAAAATACTTTAAGATAGTTACCAAATATATTGTAATACTCCCAGCTTGAATTTTACACCGGCATCGATTTTGTACCTCATCAAAGCTTTAAATCGCAATTCCTAGAAGCATGGCTACCGATTTCATACCTCCCCGATGGTTTATATTGCAATTCAAAGAATTTTTGCTATCGAAAGCATGTTTTAAAGTATGGATTGTGTTTAAGGATTTTTTTTTTACCGACAGTACTCTTAGATAATTACCTAATGAATCGCAATACTTCCGGTTTGATTGAGTTTCTGACCAGCACCGACGTCGCACCTCTAAGATGGCTTTGATTGCAATTATGAGAAGCTTGGCTACATGTAACTTGTAGTGATAGGCTTTAGGTATACTTGTTAAGTAGTGACCAAAAGCAAATCAAGATAGTAAGGATTTTGTTTGTCTGATGAATACTTGACAAATATAGATCAATATCCAATCAAATAGTAAGGATATTTTTTGTCTGATAAATATTTGACATGTAAAGATCAAGATCAAATCAAATGGTAAATATATTGTTTATCTGATGTATACTTGACAAGTATTGATCGAAATTAAATCAAATAGTAAAGATATTGTTTATCTGATGAATACTTGCTAAGTATAAATCGAGATCAAATCAAATAGTAAAGATATTTTTTGTCTGATGGATACTTGACAAGTATAGATCGAGATCAAATCAAATAGTAAAGATATTGTTTGTCTGATGGATACTTGATAAGTATAGATCAAGATCAAATTAAATAGTAAAGATATTGTTTGTCTGATGGATACTTGATAAGTATAGATCAAGATAAAATCAAATAGTAAAAGTATTATTTGTCTGATAGATATTTGACAAGTATAGATCGAGATCAAATCAAATAGTAAGGATCAAATTGATTACAAAAGATGTTTATTTGAATTAATCAAAATGGTTGCAGTGTCTCATATGTAAAACAGTTTCAGTTGAACTGTGTTCCATAGATATTCAAGCTGTACTTCATCTTCAGTCATCAACCAATAATTCCCACTATCTGTTTTGTTACGGATAATGTATGGCCCTTCCCAGTTTTCTGACAATTTTTTAGAATTTTTAGGCCAAGTAATATCTTGAATTCGTCGTAAGACAAGGTCTCCAATATCAAATTTCTATTTCCGAACATTCTTGTTGTATGCTTTTTTCAAGGTATCATGTATCGTCCCAAATTCGCGATGGCCTTTGTCTCTGGTTTCCTCTATCCAATTGAGGTTATAAAGGAGACCAAGTTCATTTTCTTCGTCTGGAATTTTTTGTCGAGTACTGGGTAGATCGAGGTCCGAAGGTATGACTGCTTCAGTGTCAAAAGCAGTCATGAATGGAGTGGAGCCTGTTAAAAGTTGAGGTATAGTGTGGTAGGCCCAGAGAACACTAAGAAATTCATCCACCCATTGCCCTTTCTTGTCGTCGAGACGCTTGTGTAATCCTGATTTGATGCCTTTTTTTTATGGCTTCGGCTTGTCCATTGCCTTGAGGATAATATGGTGTGAATGTTGTGAGCTGAATTTTGTATTTATGGAGGAAAGCAAGTACTTTGGCACTGATGAACTGCTTGCTATTATTTGAGCGTATCATTTGCGGACAACCAAACCTGGTGATGATGTGCTCTTAATGGAACTTGATAACTTCGTTTTTGTCCGTATGGCTGAGGACAACTGCCTTAACCCATTTTGTGAAGTAATCAGTAACAACAAGGATGAACCTTCAGTTTCTCGATGCTAGATGTTAAGGTCCAATGATGTTGATTCCCCATCGTTTGAATGGCCAGAGAATATTGCTGACTTGCAAGTCTAGGGCTGGGCTTTTGATTTCTTTGGCATGAATTTGGCATTTGTAGTATTTTCGAACAAAGTCTTCACAGTCTTGTCTCACCTTGGGCCAATATAACCCTTGTGTAAAAGTGCGTTGGGCTAACAATCTTCCTGAAATATGTACGCCATAGATTCCTTCATGAAGTTCTCAGATTTTGATTTGAGCTCGTTTATGAAAAATGCATTCGATAAGTGGTCCCCCTCATGTGATTCGATATAAGATGTGACTTTTGGCAATGAATCTGGGGCACTTGGCCAGAAGAGATCGAACTTCTTCTTTGTTAATAGGGAGGATGTTAGAGTTGAGGTATGCATAAAATGGTCTTCTCCGGCCTTCAGGATCGTCGTCTTCAGCAACGGTGATCTGGAGTGCTGATAACATATCGAGGTTGGAATGCTCGATGATTTTTATTTTTAAAGTTCTTTTTTGACTGTCTCCCAGCATTGCAGCGATATAAGCAGGCATCGTCATGTGGATTTTCCTGTCGGGGTTAGTAAGAAATTATTGCATGTTTGAATTTCTGCATCTTTTCTTCGACCAGAGCTGCGTAATCAACCATTTTTCCCATTGTTTAGAAAGTTTTGTTGTAATAATTTTCCATGAGCAAAGAGTCGACGTAGACTGCTAACTCTTGGAAAGCCATCTCACAGTCAGGAGTTCAAATGACTTCCTTTTGTTGTTTCGTCCAAAGAGTAGTGGGGTTACCACGAAGAAGGAGGTAAAGGAGTTTACATCGATCAGATGACTTTAAGATTAATCTGTGAAGAGCAGCGATTTTGCCTACAAATTTTTGAACGTCTTTATTTATTCGTGGGGATGACATTGCCATGAGTGCCTTGATTTGTGCGGGATCGATTTATATCCCTCTTTTGCTGACCAGATGTCCCAAGAATTTACCAGATGCGACTCGAATTGGCATTTCTCTGTGTTAAGTTTTATTTGGTACTTGCAAAGGATATCAAAAATGGTTTGGAGGTTGTTGGAGTGATCTTCTCGTTTCTAGATTTTACAGATCATATCATCGATATAGACTTCCATAATTATGCCGAGATGATCTTTAAACATTTTAGTTAAAAGTCTTTTGCAAGTTGCGCCTGAGTTTTTTAAACCGAAGGCATTACCGTGTAATAGTAGAGTCTACATAACATATGATCGAGTTTAGAATATAATCCTACTGCAGCTTTGAAATATCAAACATATGTAAGAGAGCCAGTCAGGCCTGCATACTGAATAAATTAGGGCATATGGAAAATGTGCGAAATGGGCATAACTTTGAGATGAGGGGAGATGGGGTTTGTCTCGATTCTATCAAGCGCAGATCTTGGGCTTGGAATGTCAGAATTTATGGCCTGGATCCTGTCGTTGAAGTCATCCAAAGTGAAGAATTGTTGCGGGGGAAATTGTAATGCTGCAACCTGAGTAACAAAATCTCCCTGTTCTTCTGGTCCCAATCAATCCCTGACCGGTCTTCTTTCAGGCGGGGGAGTTTGATGTCAAGTGTATCGACTTCCTTGAGATGTCGATGCTGAGGATATTAAGCCAAAATGTTGAGAGACTCTGCTTGAGTTTCCATATCTGGATCGAGAAACACAGAGCTCGTCTTCCCTTAGTGAATCATCACGCTGAATTGCTCTTGATCTATGCTCGCTTCGAGCGAGTGGAAGGGACGCTTATCGACCGGTAAGTCGATCTTGCATTATCTCAGTCGTTCTATTTATTTATGATTTGTTTGACTCCGTTCATCTAAGGCTTTTCACCATTCGTCTCACTCCGTTTGAAAAGCAAGAGCTTGAGCATGGACACGCTGATCTTCCATTCTTTGGGATTTTTTTGTGACCATTTGCTGCTAAAGCTCGAGTACGGCACCGTGGAGATCAACAGTTCCTGGTATTTCCTGATCTCTGACGGTACTGGAATGGCTTCTCAGGTTCATGTTTGTCATCAGGTGGTGCTTAGATCAATGACGGTAAAAAATGTGTGGTAATTCCCACAGACGGCGCAAATTGTAGTGGCGTGTTTTCCGGAAGGAGAATCTTTGCTAATACTTATTCGAAAAGAGAATGTAATAAAGCTAGATAAGACAAGATTTTATGTGGAAAAATCAGTAAAGGCTGAGAAAAACAATGACCTCAAGGAGGATTTTTATGTATAATCCTATAAGATGCTAGTTATTACACGTTTTTAGTGATGCTAGATTTAGGAAGTAAGAATAGTAAAAGATTGTGGCTTTACAGAATCTATTCTCTGCCTGTATTTATAGTCATATAGGAAGTTTTACAAAAAGAAAGAAATAGTCCCCTATTCTGGGGGAGTGGGTGAACTTTGTGGATCTATAACAGTTCTTTCTTGACCAGGCTTCAACGGCTACTTTTGGCAAGTCGAGGACTTATAGTAACTTCTAGAATGATGGCCTTCAATCAGGTACGGCTATCTTCGACTATACTCTACTGGCTCACTCTTGTAGAATCTGGGGAATATGCTACTACAGCCTCATTAACAGGAGAAGTCCCCATGTCAACAAAATCTACAGAAGAGGGTTTGATCCTACACAAAAACTCCTCATGATCGACCTACATACAGGGTCAAGTGCTCATTATTATCTTTAACATATACATTACCCACATATATATAAATCTTTCATATATCAAACATAAAACATATTTTATAGATTACTGTAAATGGTAATTTTAAGATTTCCCTAACACAAAAAATAATTTTCAAAAACAACACATTAAAAATATCACAAATACATTACTAACCTTCTATGACGAAATGTGAATCTGATGAGCGCCCAATCCTTCCCTCACAACGCTGCTGTATAAACTACCTTTGTGACTCAGTCTATGCAACTCTCTCTCGCTTTGACTGTTGATCACCTTCGATTAAACTCTCACAAGATTCCCTACTATTTTTTTCTCTTTCCTCTCTCACTGCTCTTTAAGTTTTCAGAAGTTGAAAAATCTTTTAATGACGAAGATGAAGCATTCCTTATATTTTTTCTCTCTAATAGCTGATAGTTATTGGGCCTTGCACGAGCCATCCTCGATTTTGGAACTGAGGCATCCCTTCCACAATCAATGTTAGACGTCTTGCATCTTTTCGGTGAAAATGATTTCCCATCATTACCCTTTGCCCTTTATTTTAATCTATTTTCATCTCTCTTTTCCAAATTTTTCCCTGACCACCCCACACTCATGATGACTCACACTTACGCGCAATCGGGCTTTCCTTGCTTTTACACAAGAGATAAAATCAAAAATTACATGCTTTATTCTATTTTTGCTTCTTCAACTTATGAAAGTGTTGACGCCATTTCCAAAGCTCTCAAAATTTCAAAAATATTAAAATTCATTTTTCACAACAGTCATAAATAATATTCGCAACAATAGAGAACATATTCAAACTTCACACTTATTTCATTTCTTTAGGTATTATTCGAACTCACATTTTTACATACATACACCCCTATTTACATTTACTTCATTATCACCACACTCTCTTAATAATTTACTCTCTCAGATATAATTACGCCTAAAATATCCCTGATGTCCTGGTGAACCGCATCCGATCATTGCCCCTCCAACATTCATCGCATCTTTCAGTTCGATCTGAAAGATCGATAGCTTTGACCAGCACCAACTTCGCACCTCTACGATAGCTTTGATTGCAATTATGAGAAGCTTGGCTATATGCAACTTGTTTTCATGAGTGGATCGTGTTTTAGAGTTTCCTTTTGGCCGAAAACACTTTAAGATAGTGACCAAAAAATTTAAAATACTCCCGGTTTGAATTTTACACCGGTACCGATTTCGCACCTCTACGATGCTTTAGGTTGCAATTCCGAGAAGCTTGGCCACTGTGAACTCGTTTGTGAGGTTGCATCGTGTTTAAGGATTTAGTTTTAACCGACAGCACTCTAAGATAGTAACCAAACGAATTGCAATACTCCCAGCTTGAGTTTTTAGCCGGTACCTTTTTTATACCTCTCTGGTGGTTTATATTGCAATTATGATAACTTGGCTTCCGGAATCTTGTTTCGGTTGTTTGATCATGTTTAAGAGTTTCCTTTTTACCAAAAATACTTTATGATAGTTACCAAATAAATTGCAATACTCCGGGATTGAATTTTACACTAGAATAATTTTGTACCTTAACAAAGCTTCAGATCGTAATTCCAAAAAGCATGGCTATCGATTTTGCACCTTCCCGATGGTTTAGATTACAATTCAAAGAATTTTAGCTATCGGAAACTTGTTTAAAAGTATGGATTGTGTTTAAGATTTTCTTTTTTACCGACAGTACTAAAAGAAAATTACCTAATGAATTGCAATACTCCCAGTTTTAGTGAGTTTATGACCGGTACGAACTTCGCACCTCTCCAATGGTTTTGATTGCAATTATGTGAAGCTTGGATTCTGGCAACTTGTTTTTGAGGTCAGATCATGTTTTAAAGTTTCCTTTTAACCAACTGTACTCTATGATTGTTACCATATAAATCGCTAAACTCCCGATTTATATTTTTGAACGATACAAATTTCGTACCTCTCCGATAGTTTCGATTGCAATTCTAAGATACTTCTATACTAGCAACTCATTTGTGATGTTGGATCGTGATTACGAGTTTCATTTTGATGGACAACATTCAAAGATAGTTACTAAATGAATCGCAATACTCACGATTTGAGTTTTTCACCGATACCATTTTTTCAACTCTCCGATGGTTTATATTACAATTCTGAAAACTTGGCTACTGGAATAACATTTGGGTGGTTTGATCAGGATTATGAGTTTCTTTTTGGCCGAAAACACTTTAAGATAGTTTCCAAATAATTTGTAATACTGCCGATTTGAATTTTACACGGGTACCAATTTCCCACCTTTACGAAGCTTTATATCGCAATTCAGAGAAGGATGGCTACCGATAATTTGTTTAAAAGTATGGATCCTGTTTAAATTTATTTTTTTTACCGACAGTACTCTTAGGTATTTACCTAATGAATCGCAATACTCGCGGTTTGAGTGAGTTTTTGACCGGTACCGACTTCGCACCTCTTTGATAGTTTTGATTGCAATTATGAGAAGCTTGGCAAGTAGCAACTTGTATTCAACGTTGGATCGTGCTTAAGAGTTTCTTTTTGACTGACAATACCCTAAGATAGTTACCAAATGAATCGTAATACTCCCAGTTTAAGTTTTCAACCAGTACCATTTTAGCACCTCTCCGATGGTTTATATTACATATCCGAAAACATAACTACCGGAATCTCGTTTGGGTGGTTGGATCATGTTTAAGAGTTTCTTTTTACCGACAACATGTTAGGATAGTTACTAAATAACTCATAATACTCCTGAATTGAATATTTTGACTAGTACGTATTTCTTACCATTCCGTTGCTTTTGATATTTATTTTTAGAAGCCTGGCTACTACCAACTCATTTAAGAGGTTGTATCAATTTTAAGCTTGTCTTTTTGAAAGATAAAAATCAAGTATAGTTACCAAATGAATAATAATACTCCCAGTTTAAATTTTTAGCCGGTACAGATTTTTTAATTCTCCGATGGCTTAGATAAAATTTTTGTGAAGTTTCGTAACCCACAACTCGGCTGAGAGGTTGGATCATATTTAAGAGTTTTATTTTGACCGACAACACTATATGATAATTAGCAAATGAATCATGATACTTCTGGTTTGAGTTTCTGACCAGTACTAATTTCGCACCTCCCCGATGGCTTAAATTGCAATTCTGCGAAGCTTAGCAAGAGGCAACGCGTTTACGCTGATGGATCGTGTTTAAGAGTTTTTTTTTTGCCACCAATACTCTAGGATAGTTTCCAAATGAATTGCAATAAACCCGGTATAAATTTTTGAATGATACTGATTTTGCACCTCCCCGATAGTTTACATTGTAATTCAGAGAAGCTTGGCTACTCACAACTTGTTTGAGAGTTTGGATCGTGCTTAAAAGTTTTTTTTTTCCAATAACACTCTAATATAATTATCAAATGAATTCTAATATTCCTGGTATGAATTTTGCACCGTTACCAATTTGGAAAACCTTGGATTTTGATTGCTCGTTCGAGTGGTTGGATCAATTTTAAGAGATTCTTTAGCACCGATAACAATTTAAGATAATTACTAAATGAATCGCAATTCACCCACTTAATGATTTTGACCGGAAAGGATTGTGTACCTCTCTATTGCTTTAACTCGCAAATCTGTGAAGCTTGGCTTTGGGCAACTCGTTTTAGAGGTTGGATCATTATTATGAGTTTCTTTTCTACTGATAACATGGTAGGATTGTTTCCAAATAAATAGCAATACACTTTATTTGAATTTTTTGCCGGTACAGATTTTGTACCTCTTAAATGCGTTAGATCGTAATTCCAAGAAGTATGGTTACCGGCAACTCATCGAGAGATTTGTTTACGGCTAAAAGTTTCTATTTGTCAGACAATATGCTTGGATAATTACTAAATAATTGGCAATATTGTCGGCTTAAATTTTTAATTGGTACCGATTTTGTATCTCTACGTTGCATTTGATCTTAATTTTGAGAAGCTTCGCTACTGGCAGCTCGTTTAAGAGGTTGGAAAGCATTTAAGAGTTTCTTTTTGATTGACAATAATTGAGAACATTTTCTAAATGATTCGTAATACTCCCGGAATTAATATTTGACCTGTACGGACTTTGCACCTTTTTGATTGTTTAAACCAGAATTTTATGATGCTTTGTTACCACACCACATTTGAATGGTCTGATCTTGTTTATGAGTTTCTTTTCAACCAACAACACACTGGGCTTGTTGCCTAATGAATAACAATATTCCTGGTTAGAGTTTTTTACGAGTACAAATTTTGTACCTCTCCGAAAGTTTAGAATACAATTTGGAGAAGCTTGGTTACCGACAACCAGCTTTCGAGGTCGGGTCATGGTTAAAATTTTCTACACAACTGAAAAATTCATTAGGATATATACGTAATGAATGGCAATACTCCCAGTTTAAAATTTTCATCGGTGCCGATTTCAAACATCTCAGATGGTTTAGATTGTAATTTTGAGAAGCTTGGGTACCGACAACTCGTTTAAGTTGTTGGATAATTTTTAAGAGTTTTTTGTTCATTGACAACATGCTAGGATAGTTAACAAATGTAAATCAATAATCCCTGCTAGAATTTTTGAATGGTGCAGATTTTTCACCTCTCCGTTGCTTGAGATCTCAATTGTATGAAGCATGGCCCCTGACAACTAGATAGAGAGGTTGGCGCACTTTTAAGACCTTCATTTCACACGAAAACCCACTGGGATAGCTTCCAATGCTTAACAATAATCTCGATTTGAATATCTAATAAGTACAGATTTCATATCTCTCTCCAATGCTTTAGATCAAAATTTTGAGAAACTTGGTTACCGACAGCTCGTTTGAGAGGTTGGTTCATGTCTAAGAAATATTTTAAGCCAACATCATGTTAGGATAGTTACCAAATTACTCATTATACTCCTGGATTGAATATTTTGACTAGTACAAATTTGGCACCTCTTCGTTGCCTTAGATCTTAATTTATTGAAGCTTGGCTAGTGACAACTCGTTTAAGTGATAGGATCATTTTTAAGTGTGTATTTTTGATAGACAAAATTCTTGGATAGTTACCAAATGAATTATAATACTCCCGGTAATGATTTCATACCTCTTCGATGGTTTAAACCGAAATTCTATGAAGCTTAGTTACCAGCAACTCGTTTAAAAGGCTGGATCGTGTTTATGAGTTTCTTTTCAACAGATAACACACTAGCTAGTTGCCAAATGAATTGCAAAACTCCTGTTTAGAGATTTGACCGGTACCTATTTTGCACCTCTCCGAATGTTTAGAATATAATTCAGAGACGCTTGGTTACCAAAAACCTGTTTGCGAGGTTGGATCATGGTTAAGAGTTTCTTTTTGACTGACAATACATTAGGGTAGATAGCTAATGAATGGAAATAATCCCGGTATATAATCTTGTCCGGTGTCGATTTTACACCTTTCCGATGGTTTAGATTGCAATTCTGATAAGCTTGGTTACTGGCAACTCGGTTAAGATGTTGGATAATCTTTATGAGTTTCAGGTCCTCCGGTAACATGCTATGGTTGTTACAAAATGTAACAAAATAATCCCTACTAGAATATTTGAAAGGTTCGGATTTCGCACCTCTCCATTGCTTTAGGTCCTAATTTTGTAATGCTCGGCCAATGACAACAAGTTTGAGAGGTTGGCTTGCTTTTAAGACCTTTATTTTGACTGACAACCCACTAGGATATCTTCCAAATGAGTAGCAATACTCTCGGTATGAATATTTAATAAGTACAAATTTCATATCTCTTAAATGCTTTAGATAAAATTTTTGAAAAACTTGTTTACTGGCAGCATGTTTGATTGGTTATTTCATGGCTAAGAGCTTAATTTATACCGATAACATATTATGATAGTTACCAAATAACATATTAAACTTCTGGATTGAATATTTAGACTAGTATAAATTTTCTACCTCTTCGTTCCTTTAGATCTTAAGTCTTTTAAGATGGGCTGCAGGAAACTCGTTTAAGTGGTTGGATAATTTTTAAGCGTGTCTTTTTGATAGACAATAATAAAGGATAGTTACAAAATGAATCATAAAACTCCCGGTAAGGATTTCGTACCTCTTCGATGATTTAAACCTGAATTCTAGGAAACTTCGTTACCGGCAACTCGTTTGAAAGGCTGGATCGTGTTTATGAGTTTCCTTGCAATCGAGAACACGCTCAGTTGGTTACCAAATGAATCGCAATAATCCGGGTTAGAGTTTTTACCGGGACCTATTTCCCAGCTCACTAGAAGAATAGAATACAATTCTGAGAAGCCTGGTTACCGACAACCCGTTTGCGAAGTTGGATCATGGTTAAGAGTTTTTTTTCAAATGATAATACATTAGGATATATACCTAATGAATGGCAATAATCTCGGCTTAAAATTTTGACCAGTGCCAATTTCGCACCTCTCTGATGTTTTAGATTGTATTTTTGAGAAGCTTTGTTACTGGCAAATCGTTAAAGATGCTGGATAAATTTTAAGAGTTTCTTGCCCTCCGACAACATACTAGGATTGTTACTAAATATAACATAATAATCCCTGCTAGAATTATAGAATGGTACGTATTTTACACCTCACCCTTGCTTTAGATCTTAATTGTATAAAGCTTGGACAACGACAACTAGTTTGAGAGGTTAGCTCGCTTTTAAGACCTTCATTTCGATCGAAAACCCACTAGGATAGTTTCCAAATGAGTAGCAATACTCTCGGCTTGAATATCTGATAAATTTAGATTTCATATCTCCCCAATGCATTAGATCAAAATTTTGAGAAACTTTGTTACCGGCAGCTCGTTTGAGAGGTTGGTTCGTGGCTATGGGCTTATTTTTTACCAAAAACATGTTAAGATAGCTACCAAATAACTTATAATACTACTGGATTAAGTATTTTGATTAGTACAAATTTTGTACCTTTTCAATGCTTTAGATCTTAATTTTTTGAAGCCTGGTTAGTGGCAACTCGTTTAAGAGGTTGGATCATTTTTAAGCGTTTCTTTTTGACAGAAAGAAATAAATGATTGTTACCAAATGAATAATAATACTCCCTGTAAGGATTTCGTACCTCTCCGATGGTTTAAACTAGAATTTTATGAAGCTTAGTTACCTGCAACTCGTTTGAAAGGCCGAATATTGTTTTCGAGTTTCTTTTCAACCGACATTACACTAGTTGGCTACCAAATAAATCGTAATACTTTTGTTTAGAGATTTGACCGGTACCTATTTTACACCTCTTCGAAGGTTTAGATTACAGTTCTGAGAAGCTTGGTTACCGACGACCCATTTGTGATACTGGATCATGGTTAAGAGTTTCTTTTTAAATTACAATACATCAGAGTCGATACCTAATGAATGGAAATAATCCCGGATAATTTTTTTTTCCGTTGGCGATTTCACACCTCTGCGATGGTTTAGACCAGAATTCTGTGAAGCTTGGATACCGCCAACTCGTTTTAAAGGTCAGATCATGTTTATGAGTTTCCTTTCAGCTGACAGCACACATGGTTAATTACCAAATGAATCGCAATTGTCCAAGCTAGAGTTTTTTCCTGTACCTATTTCCCCCCTCATAGAAAGTTTGGAATACAATTCTGAGAAGCTTGGTTATAGATAACCCATTTGCGCGGTTGGATCTTGGTAAAGAATTTCTTTTCGAATGACAATTCATTAAGGGTAGATACCTAATGAATGGCAATAATCTCGGTTTAAAATTTTGACAGGTGCCGATTTCACACCACTCCGATGTTTTAAATTGCAATTCTAAGAAGCTTTGTTTCAGGGAACTTGATTAAGAAGTTGGATAAGCTTTAAGAGTTTCTTGTCCACCGACAACATGCTAGGATAGTTACTTAATACAACACAATAATCCCTGCTATAATTTTTGAAAGATCAGATTTTGCACCTCACCGTTGCATTAAATCTTAATTGCGTAAAGCTTGGCCAACTTCAACAAGTTTAGAGGTTAGCAAGCTCTTAAGACCATCATTACGGCTTGCAACCTACTGCGATAACTTTCAATTGGGTAGCAATACTCTCGGTTCGAATATTTGATAAGTACAGATTTCATATCTCTCTAATGCTTTAGATCAAAATTTTGAGAAACTTTTTTGCCGGCAGCTGGTTTGTGAGGTTTATTCTTGGCTAAGAGCTTATTTTTTACCAAAAACATGTTAAGATAGTTACCAAATAACACCTAATACTTCTGGATTGAATATTTTGACTTGTACGAATTTCGTACCTCTTCGTTGCTTTAGATCTTTATTTTTTGAAGTTTGGCCACTGGCAACTCACTTAAGAAGTTGTAGCATTTTTAAGCTTGTCCTTTTGACAGAAAAAATTCAAGGATAGTTACCAAATGAATCGTAATACTCCAGGATTAAATTTGTGACCGGTACGGATTTTTAACTCCCCGATGGCTTAGATAAAAAATTTGAGAATTTTGTAACCCACAACTCGTTTGAGAAGTTGGATCATGTTTATGAGTTTTGTTTTGACCGACAATACTATATGATAATTAGCAAATGAATCACGATACGTCATGTTTTAGTTTTGAACCCGTATTAATTACGAACCTCTCTGATGGTTTTGATTGCAATTTTGAGAAACTTGGCTGCAGACAACGCGTTTACGTGGATGGATCGTGTTTAAGAGTTTCTTTTAGTCTAGCAACACTCTAGGATAGTTACCAAATGAATTGCAATACTCCCGGTATAAATTTTTGAATGGTACTAATTTTGCACCTCCCCGATGGTTTACATCGCATTTCAGAGAAACTTAGCTACTGGCAACTTGTTTCTGAGTTTGGATCGTGTTTATATTTTTTTTTCTTCCAAAAGCACTCTAATATAATTATCAAATGAATTGTAATATTCCTGGTATGAATTTTGTACCGTTACCAGATTAGAGAACCTTGACTGCCGATAACTCGTTCGAGTGGTTGGATCAATTTTAAGATATTCTTTGACACCGAGAACAATTTATGATAATTACCAAATGAATCGCAATTCACCAATTTTATGATTTAGACCGGAACGGATTGCGTACCTCTCTGTTGCCTTAGATCACAAATCTGTGAAGCTTGGCTACGGCAATTCGTTTTAGAGGTTGGATCATTATTATGAGTTTCTTTTCTATTGATAACACGATAGGATAGTTTCCAAATAAATAGCAATACACTCTGTCTGATTTTTACCGGTACAGATTTCGTACCTCTCTAATGCCTTTGATCGTAATTCCGAGAAGCATGGTTACCGGCAACTCATCGAGAGATTCGTTCACGGTTAAAAGTTTCTATTTGACAGACAATATGGCAGGATAGTTACTAAATGATTGGCAATACAATCGGTTTAAAATTTTTATCGGTACCGATTTCGTATCTCTTCGTTGCATTAGATCTTAATTTTGAGAAGCTTGGCTACCAACAAATCGTTTAAGAGATTGGATAGCTTTGAGGTGTTTCTTTTTGATTGACAATAATTTAGGACAGTTACCAAATGAATCATAATTCTCCCTGAATTAATATTTGACCAGTAAGGATTTGGTGTGGATTTTACACCACTTCGCTGCTTTAGAAATTAATTGAGTAAAGCTAATTCAACGACAACTTGTTAGAGAGGTTGGATCACTTTAAAACATTCATTTTAACCGACAACCCACTAGGATAGGTTTCAAATGATTAGTCATAATCTCGGTTTGAGTAACTGATAAGTACAGATTTCATATCTCTCCATTGCTTTAGGTCTAAATTTTAAGAAACTTGGTTACCGGCAGCTCCTTTGAGAAGTTGGATCGTGGTTAAGAGCTTATTTTTAACCAACATAATGTTATGACTGTTACCTAATAACTCTTAATACTCCTGGATTAAATATTTTGACTAGTACAAATTTCGTACCACTTCTTTGCTTTAGATCGTAATTTTGTGAATCTTGGCTTGTGACAACTCGTTTATGAGGTTGGATCGTTTTTAAGCACGAATTTTTGACATACAAAAGTCTAGGATAGTTACCAAATGAATCATAATACTCCCGTTACGGATTTCATACCACTCCGATGGTACAAACCAAATTTCATTGAAGCTTAGTTACCAGTAACTCGTTTGAATGGCCAGATCGTGTTTATGAGTTTCTTTTCAACCGACAACACACTATTTTGTTAACAAATGTATCGCAATGCTCCTAGTTAGAGCTTTTATCGGTACCTATTTCGCACCTCTCCGAAGGTTTAGCATGCAATTCTGAGAAGCTTGGTTACCGACCATGGATAAGAGTTTCTTTTCGACTGACATTACAATAAGGAAGATACCTAATGAATGGCAATAATCCCAGTTTATAATTTTGACCGGTATCGATTTCACACCTCTTCGATGGCTTTGATTGCAATTCTGAGGAGCTTGGCTACCAGCAACTCGTTTAAGATGATGGATAATTGTTAAGAGTTTCTTGTCCACCGACAACATGCATGGATAGTTACAAAATGTAACACAATAACCCCTGCTAAATTTTTTGAAAAATTCGGATTATGCACCTCTCCGTTGCTTTATATCTTAATTGTGTAATGCATGGCCAACGACAATAAGTTTGAGAGGTTTCCTCACTTTTAAGACCTTCATTTCGACTGATAACCCACTAGAATAGCTTCCAAATAACTTGCAATACTCTCAGTTTGAATAATAAATAAGTACAGATTTCATATCTCTCCAATTCTTTAGATTAATATTTTGTGAAGCTTGGTTATAGGCAACTCGTTTGAGAGGTTGGTTCGAGGCTAAGAGCATATTTCATACCAACAAAATATTAAGATAGTTACCAAATAACTTTTAATACTCCTGGATTGAATATTTCGACTAGTTTGAATTTCGCACCTCTTCGTTGCTTTGGATCTTAATTTTTTGAAGCTTGGCTAGTGGCAACTCGTTTAAGAGGATGGATCATTTTTAAGCTTGTCTTATTGAAAATAAAAATTCAGGGATAGTTATCAAATGAATCATAATACTCCCTGTAAGGATTTTGTACATCACCGATGGTTTGAACAAGAATTCAATGAAGCATAGTTACCCGCAACTCGTTTGAAAGGCCGGATCGTGCTTATGAGTTTCTTTTCAACCGACAATACACTAGTTAGTTACCAAATGAATCACAACAGACCTGCTTAGAGATTAGATAGGTACCTATTTCACACCTCTCCGAAAGTTTAGAATACACTTCTGAGAAGCTTGGTTGCCGACAACCCGTTTGCGTGGCTAGATCATGGTTAAGAGTTTCTTTTTAAATGACAATACATTAGGTTAGATACCAAATGAATGGCAATAATCTCGCCTTCAAATTTCGACCAGTGTCGATTTCATACCTCTCCGATGTTTTAGATTGCATTTCTGAGAGGCTTGGTTACCGGCAACTCGTTAAAGAAGTTGGATAAGTTTTAAGAGTTTCTTGCCCACCGACAACATACTAGGATAATTACCAAATGTAACACAATAATCCCTGCTTGACTTTTTGAAAGGTACAAATTTTGTACCTCACCGTTACTATAAATCTTAATTGTGTAAAGCTTGGCCAATGGCAACTTGTTTGAGAGGATAGCTCGCTTTTAAGACCATCATTTCGACCGACAACCCACTAGGATAGCTTCCAAATGAGTAGCAATTCTCTCGGTTTGAATATCTGATAAATACATATTTCATATCTCTCCAATGCTTTATATCAAAATTTTGAGAAACTTGGTTGCCGGCAGCTCGTTTGTGAGGTTGGTTCGTGGCTAAGAGCTTATTTATAACCAACAACATGTTAAGATAGCTACCAAATAACTCATAATCAGCAAGATTGAATATTTTAACTAGTGCGAATTTCACACCTCTTCGTTGCATTAGATCTTAATTTTTTGATATTTGGCTAGTGGCAACTCTTTTAAGAGTTTTGATCATTTTTAACCGCGTCTTTTTGGCAAAAAATAATCAAGGATAGTTACCAAATGAATCATAATATTCCCGGTAAGGATTTCATACCTCTTCGATGGTTTACACCAAATTTTAATGATGCTTAGTTACCAGATACTCCTTTGAATGGCCAGATCGTGTTTATGAGTTTCTTTTCAACTTACAACACACTAGTTTGTTACCAAATGAATCGCAATACTCCTAGTTAGATCTTTTATCGGTACCTATTTCGCACCTCTTCGAAGGTTTAGAATATAATTATGAGAAGCTTGGTTACCGACAACCCGTTGGCGTGGTTAGACCATGGATAAAGTTTCTTTTTGACTATCATTACATTAGGCTAGATACCTAATGAATGACAATAATCCCGGTTTGTAATTTGGACCAGTGTCGATTTCACACCTCTTCGATGGCTTTGATTGCAATTCTGAGAAGCTTGGCTACCGGCAACTCGTTTAAGATGTTGGATAATTGTTAAGAGTTTCTTGTCCATGGACAAGATGCTTGGATAGTTACAAAATGTAACGCAATGATCCCTGCTAGAATTTTTGAAAAATTTGAATTTTGCACCTCTCCGTTGCTTTAGATCTTAATTGTTTAATGCATGGCCAACGACAACAAGTTTGAGAGGTTTCCTCACTTTTAAGACCTTCATTTCGACTGAACACCTACTAGAATAGCTTCCAAATAACTTGGAATACTCTCAGTTTGAATATTAAATAAGTACAAATTTCATATCTCTTCAATGCTTTGGATCAATATTTCGAGAAACTTGGTTACCGGCAACTCGTTTGAGAGGTTGGTTCAAGGCTAAGAGCATATTTTATACCAGCAACATATTATGATAGTTACCAAATAATTTTTAATACTCCTGGTTTGAATATTTTGACAAGTTCGAATTTTGCACCTCTTTGTTGCTTTAGATCATAATTTTTTGAAGCTTGGCTAGTGGCAACTCGTTTAAGAAATTAGGTTAGTGGGTGGATCAAGGTTATGAGTTTCTATTCAAATGACAATACATTAGGTTAGATACCAAATGAATGACAATAATCTCATCTTAAAATTTTGACCAGTACCGATTTCACACCACTCCGATGTCTTAGATTGCATTTCAGAGAAGTTTGGTTACCGGCAACTCGTTTATGAAGCTGGATAAGTTTTAAGAGTTTCTTGCCCACCGACAACATACTAGGATAGTTACCAAATGTAACACAATAATCCCTGCTTGAATTTTTAAAAGGTACAGATTTTGCACCTCACCGTTGCTTTAAATCCTAATTGTGTAAAGCTTGGCCGACGACAACTATTTTGAGAGGATAGCTCACTTTTTAGAGCTTCATTTCGACTGACAACCCATTAGGGTAGCTTCCAAATAAGTAGCAATACTCTTGATTTGAATATCTGCTAAATACATATTTCATATTTCTCAAATGATTTATATCAAATTTTGAGAAACTTGGTTACCGGATGGTCGTTTGTGAGGTTGGTTCATGGCTAAGAGCTTATTTTTTTCCAATAACATGTTAAATAGCTACCAAATAACTCAAAATACTACAGGACTGAATATTTTGACGAGTACAAATTTCGTACCTCTTCGTTGCATTAGATCTTAATTTTTTGATGCTTGGCTAGTGGCAAGTCTTTTAAAAGCTTGGATCATTTTAAAGCGTGCCTTTTTGACAAAAAATAATCAAGGATAGTTACCAAATGAATCATAATCCTCCCTATAAGGATTTCGTACCTCTCTAATAGTTTGAACCAGAATTCAATGAAGCTTAGTTACCTGTAACTTGTTTGAAAGGCCGGATCGTGTTTATGAGTTTCTTTTCAATCGACAACACACTAGTTAGTTACCAAATGAATTACAATACTCCTGTTTAGAGATTTTACCGATACCTATTTCACACCTCTCTGAATGTTTAGAATACAGTTCTTAAAAGCTTTGTTACCGACTTCCCCTTTGCGCGACTAGATCATGGTTAAGAGCTTCTTTTCAACTGACAATACATTAGAGTCGATGCCTATGAATGGCAATAATCCCAGATTAAATTTTTTTTCGGAATCAATTTCTCACCTCTCCGATGGTTTAGACCTTAATTCTATGAAGCTTGGTTATCGGCAACCTTTTTAAAAGGTCGGATCGTGTTAATGTGTTTCATTTCAGCCGACATCACACTAGGTTAGTTACCAAATAAATTGCAATAATCTCGGTTAGAGTTTTTACCGGTACCTATTTCCCACCTCACCGAACGTTTAGAATACAATTCAGTGAAGCTTGGCAACCAGCAACCCGTTTGCGCGGTTGGATCATGGTAAAGATTTTCTTTTCGAATGACAATGCATTAGGGTAGATACCTAATTAATGGCAATAATTTCGGCTTTAAATTTTGACCAGTGCCGATTTCACACCTCGCTGGTGTTTTACATTGCAATTCAGAGAAGCTTGTTTCCCGGTAACTTGTTTAAGAGGTTGGATAAGTTTTATGAGTCTCTTTTCCACCGACCACATCCAAGGATATTTACTAAATGTAACACAATAATCCCTTCTAGAATTTTTGAAAGATCAGATTTTGCACCTCTCCGTTGCTTTAAATCTTAATTGTGTAAAGCTTGGCCAACGACAACTAGTTTGCGAGGTTAGCTAGCTTTCAAGACCTTCATTTCAGCCGGCAACCTACTGCGGTAGCTTCCAAATGAGTAAGAATACTCTCGGTTTGAATATTTGATAAGTATAGATTTTATATCTCTCCAATGCTTTAGCTCAAAATTTTGTGAAACTTGGTTACCGGCAGCTGGCTTGAGTGGTTTGTTCTTGGCTAAGAGCTTATTTTTTACCAACAACATGTGAAGATATTTACCAAATAGCTCATAGTACTCCAGGATTGAATATTTTAACTAGTGCGAATTTCGTAAGTCTTCGTTGCTTTAGATCTTTATTATTTGAAGCTTGGCAACTGGCAACTCATTTAAGAGGTGATAGCATTTTTAAGCTTATCTTTTTGACAGGAAAAAATCAAGGATAGTTATCAAATGAATCGTAATTCTGCGGGATTAAATTTTTGACCGGTACGGATTGTTTACCTCTCCGATGGCTAAGATAAAAAATTTGAGAAGTTTGGTAACCCACAACTCGTTTGAGTGGTTGGATCATGCTTAAGAGTTTCATTTCGACCGACAGCACTATATAATAAATAGCAAATGAATCACGATAATTCTGGTTTGGGTTTTTGACCCGTACAAATTTTGCGCAACGCGTTTACGCATATGGATCCGGTTTAGGAATTTGTTTTTGTCCAGCAACACTCTAGGATAGTTACCAAATGAATTACAATTCTCCTGGTATAAATTTTTGAATGGTACTGATTTCGTGCCTCCCCTATGGTTTACATTACAATTCAGAGAAGCATGGCTACGGGCAACTTGTTTGAGAGTTTTGATCGTGTTTATGAGTTTATTTTGGCCGACAACACTACAATATAATTATCCAATGAATTGTAATATTCCTGGTATGAATTTTGACCGTTACCTGTTTGGAGAACCTTGGCTACCGGTAACTCGTTCGAGTGGTTGGAATAATTTTAAGAGATTCTTTGACACCGAAAGCAATTTATGATAATTACCAAATGAATCGCAATTCTCCCATTTTATGATTTTCAAAAGTACGGATTGCGTACCTCTCCGTTGATTTAGATCGCAAATCTGTGAAGCTTGGTGCGGGCAACTCGTTTTAGAGGTTGGATCATTATTATGAGTATTTTTTCAACTGATAACAAGATAGGATAGTTTCCATATAAATAACAATACACTCTGTTTGAATTTTTTACCAGTAGAGATTTCGTACCTTTCTAATGCGTTATATCGCAATTTCGAGAAGCATGGTTGCCGGCAAATCATTGAGAGATTCGTTCACGGTTAAAATTTTCTATTTTACATACAATTTGGCAGGTTAGTTACTAAATGATTGGCAATACCGTCAGCTTAAAATTTTAATCGGTACAAATTTTGTATCTCATCGTTGCATTAGATCTTAATTTTGAGAAGCTTAGCTACCGGCATCTCTTTTAAGAGGTCGGATTGCTATGAAGAGTTTCTTTTTGATTGAAATTAATTAAGGACAGTTACAAAATGAATTGTAATACACCCGGATTGAATATTTGATCAGTAAGGATTTTGCACCTTTTCGATTGTTTAGACCAGAATTCTATGAAGCTTGGTTACCGACACCTCGTTTGAATCGTCAAACATTTTTATGAGTTTCTTTTCAACCAACAACACACTAGGTTAGTTACCAAATGAATCACAATACTCCTGGTTATAGTTTTTTACCGGTACCAATTTTACATCTCTCCGAAAGTATAGAATACAATTCGGAAAAGCTTGGTTACCGACATCTCATTTCCATGGTTGGATCATATACGTAATGAATTGCAATACTCGACTGAAAATACATTAGGATATATACGTAATGAATTGCAATACTCCCGGTTTAAAATTTTCACCGGTGTCCATTCCGCACCCCTCTAATAGGATAGATTGCAATTCTTAGAAGCTTGGCTACCGACAACTCGTTTAAGATGTTGGATAATTTTAAGGTATTTCTTGTCCACCAACAGTGTGCTAGGATAGTTACCAAGTGAAAAACAATAATCCCTGCTGGAATTTTTGAAAGGAACGGAATTTATACCTGTCCGATGCATTAGAACTTAATTGTATAAAGCTTGGCCCACGACAACTAGTTAGAGAGGCTGGCTTACTTTTATGACCTTCATTTCGACCGACAACCCACTAGGATAGCTTCCATATGAGTTGCAATAATCTCGGTTTGAAAATATGATAAGTAAATATTTCATATCTCTCCATTGCTTTAGATCAAAAATTTGATAAACTTGGTTACCGCCAGCTCGTTTGAGAGGTTGGATCGTGGCTAAGAGCTTCTTTTTTATGAACATCATGTTAAGATGGTTACCAAATAACTCATAATACTCCTGGATTGAATATTTTGACAAGTACAAATTTCGCACCTCTTCGTTGCTTTAGATCTTAATTTATTAAAGATTGGCTAGTGATCCCTAGATTAAGATGTTGGATCATTTTTAAGCATGCATTTTTGGCAGAAAAAAGTCTAGGATAGTTACCAAATGAATCATAATACTCCCGGTAGGGATTTCATACCTCTCCGATGGTTTAAACCAAATTTCAATGAAGCTTAGTTACCAACAACTCGTTCGAAAGGTCGTATCGTGTTTATGAGTTTCTCTTCAACCAACAGCACACTAGTTGGTTACCAAATGAATCGCAATACTCCAGGATAGAGTTTATACCTGTACCTATTACCTACCTCTCCGAAAGTTTAGAATATAATTCTGAGAAGCTTGCTTACCGGCAACCCGTTGGTGTGGTTAGACCATGGATAATAGTTTCTGTTCCACTAACAATACATTAGGGTAGATACCTAATGAATGACAATAATCCCAGTTTATAATTTTGACCGGTGTTGATTTCACACCTCATCGATGGTTTAGAATGCAATTCTGAGAAGCTTGGCTACCGGTAACTCGTTTAAGATGTTAGATAATTTTTAAGAGTTTCTTATCCAACGACAACATGCTTGGATAGTTACAAAATGTAACACAATAATCCCTGCTAGAATTTTTGAAAGGTTTGGATTTTGCACCTCTCCCTTGCTTTAGATCTTAATTGAGTAAAGCTTGGCCAACGACACCTAGTTTGAGAGGTTTCCTCGCATTTAAGACCTTCATTTTGACTAACGACCCACTAGGATACCATCCAAATGACTTGCTATACTCTTGGTTTGAATATTTAATAACTACAAATTTCATATATTTCAAATGCTTTAGATCAATATTTTGCGAAACTTGGTTACCGACAACTGGTTTGAGAGGTTGGTTCGTGGCTAAGAGCTTATTTTATACCAACAACATATTAAGATAGTTACCAAATAACTAATAATACTCTTGGATTGCATATTTTGACTAGTAGGAATTTCACACCTCTTCCTTGTTTTAGATGTTTAATTTTTCATGCTTGGCTAGTGGCAACTCGTTTAAGAGGTTAGATCATTTTTAAGCGAGTATTTTTGGTGGAAAAAAATCTAGGATAGTTACCAAATGAATCATAATACTCCCTGAAAGGATTTCGTAACTCTCCGATGGCCTAAACCAAAATTCTATGAAGCTTAGTTACCTGCAACTCGTTTGAAAGGCCGGATCATGCTTATGAGATTCTTTTCAACGGAGAACACACTTGTTATTAACCAAATAAATCGCAATTCTCCAGTTTAAAGTTTTGACCGGTACCTATTTCACACCTCTCCGAAAGTTTATAATACAGTTCTGAGAAGCTTAGTTACCGACAACCCGTTTGCGAGGCTGAATCATGGTTAAGAGTTTCTTTTCAAATGACAATAAATTATGGTATAAACCCAATGAATGGCAATAATCTCGGCTAAATTTTTTTACCAATGACGATTTCATACCTCTCCGATGTTTTAGATTGCATTTCTGAGAAGCTTTCTTGCCGGCAACTAGCTTAATAGGCTGGACAAGTTTTAGGAGTTTCCTGCCCACCCACATCATACTAAGAAAGTTACCAAATGTAACACAATAATCCCTGCTAGAGTTTTTGAAAGGTAAGGATTCTGCACCTCACCATTGCTTTAGATCTTAATTGTGTAAAGCTTGGGCAATGACAACAAGATTGAGAGGTTTCCTTGTGTTTAAGACCTTTATTTCGACCGAAAACCCACAAAGATAGCTTCCAAATGAGTAGCAATACTCTCAGTTTGAATATCTGCTAAATACAGATTTCATATCTCTGCAATGCTTTAAATCAAAATTTTGTGAAACTTGGTTACCGGTAGCTCGTTTGAGAGGTTGGTTCATGGCTAAGAGCTTATTTTTTACCAACAAGATGCTAAGATAGCTACCAAATAACTCATAATGCTACAAGATTGAATATTTTGACTATTACGAATTTCGCACCTCCTCGTTGCCTTTGATCTTAATTTTTTGGTTCTTTGCTATTGGCAACACGTTTAAGAGGTTGGATCATTTTTAAGCATGCCTATTTGGCAGAATCATAATACTACCTGTAATACTACCTATAAGGATAGTTACCAAATGAATCATAATACTACCTGTAAGTATTTTGTACCTCTTCGATGGTTTAAACCAGAATTTTATGAAGCTTAGTTACCTGGAACTCGTTTGAAAGGCCGGATCGTGTTTATGTGTTTCGTTTCAACCGACAACACACTAGTTAGTTATCAAATGAATCACAATACTCCTGTCTAGAGATTTGACTGGTACCTATTTCACAGCTCTTTGAAAGTTTAGAATATAGTTCTGAGAAGCATGGTTACCGACAACCCGTTTGCGAGGCAGAATCACGTTTAAGAGTTTCTTTTCGACTGATAATAAATTAGAGTCGATTCCTAATGAATGGGAATAATCCCAGATATAAATTTTGTCCTGTGTCGATTTTACACCTCTCTGATGGCTTAGACCAGAATTCTATCAAACTTGGTTACTTAGAACTCGTTTAAAAGGTTGGATCGTGTTTATGAGTTTCCTTTCAGCCGATAACATACTGGGTTAGTTAACAAATGAATCGCAATACTCCTGGTTAGAGTTTTTACTGGTACCTATTTCCCACAATACCGAAATTTTATAATATAATTCTGAGTAGCTTGGTTGCTGACAACCCGTTTGCGCGGTTAGATCATGGAAAAGATTTTCTTTTTGAATGACAATACATTAGGGTCGATACCTAATGAATGGCAATAATCTCGGCTTAAAATTTGGACCGGCGCCGATTTCACACCTCTCCGATGTTTTAGATTGTAATTCTGAGAAGCTTGGTTACCGGCAACTTGTTTAAGTGGTTGGATAAGTTTTAAGAGTTTCTAGTCCGCCGACAATATGCTAAGATAGTTACTAAATGTAACACAATAATCCCTACTTGAATTTTTAAAAGATCGGATTTTACACCTCTCCGTTGCTTTAGATCTTAATTATGTAAAGTTTGGCCAACGACAACTAGTTTGAGAGGTTAGCAAGATTATAAGACCTTTATTTCGGGCGGGAAGGTACTGCGATAGCTTCCAAGTAAGTAGCAATACTGTCGGTTTGAATATTTGATAAGTACAGGTTTCATATCTCTCCAATGCTTTAGATCAAAATTATGAGAAAGTTGGTTACCGCCAGCTGCTTTGAGTGGTTTGTTCATGGCTAAGAGCTTATTTTTTACCAACAACATGTTACGATAGTTACCAAATAACTCATAATACTCCAGGATTGAATATTTTGACTAGTACAAATTTTGTACCTTTTCGTTGCTTTAAATAATTATTTTTTAAAGCTTGGCTACTGGCAACTCCTTTAAGAGGTGGTATCACTTTTAAGCTTGTCTTTTTGACCGAATAAAATCTAGGATAGTTACCAAATGAATCATAATACTCCCGGATTAAATTTTTGACCGGTACGGATTTTTTACCTCTACGATATCTTAGATCAATAATTTGAGAAGTTTGGTAACCCATAACTCGTTTAAGAGGTTGGATCATGTTTAAGAGTTTCATTTCGACCGACAACACTATATAACAATTATCAAGTGAATCACCATACTTCTCGCTGGAGTTTCTGACCCGTACTAATTTCGCACTTCTCTGAAGGTTTAGATTGCAATTCTGAGAAGCTTGGCTAAAGGCAACGCGTTTACGCGGATGGATCGCGTTTAAGAGTTTCTTTTTGACCAACATCAATCTGGGATAGTTGCCAAATAAATTACAATACACCTGGTATAAATTTTTGAACGGTACTGATTTCGCACCTCTCCGATGGTTTACATTGCATTTCAGAGAAGCTTGGCTAGTGGCAACTTGATAGAGAGTTTGGATCGTGTTTATGTGTTTTATTGTACCGAAAACACTCTAATATAATTATCAAATGAATTATGACATTCTTGGTATTAATTTTGCGCCGTTACCAATTTGGAGAACTTTTGCTGCCAATAACTCGTTCGAGTGGTTGGATCAATTTTAGGAGATTCTTGGACATCGAGAATCTTTTATGATAATTACAAAAAGAATCGCAATTCTCCCATTTTATGATTTTGATCGGTACGGATTGCGTACCTCTCTGCTGCTTTAGATTATAAATCTGTGAAGCTTTACTTCGTGCAACTCGTTTTAGAGGTTGTATCTTTATTATTTGTTTCTTTTCAACTAATAACACGATAGGATAGTTTCGAAATAAATAGCAATACACTCAGTTAGTATTTTATACCGGTACAGATTTCACACCTCTCTAATACGTTAGATTGAAATTCCGAGATTCATTGTTACCGGCAACTCATCGAGAGATTCGTTCACGGTTAAAAGTTTCAATTTGGAAGGCAATATGTTAGGATAGTTCCTAAATGATTGGAAACACAGTCGGCCTAAATTTTTAATCGGCACCGATTTCGTTTCTTTTAGTTGCATTAGATCTTAATTTGGAGAAGCTTGGCTACCGGTAACTCGTTTAAGAGGTTTGATAGCTTTTAAGAGTTTCTTTTTGATTAACAATAATTGAGGACAGTTACCAAATGAATCATAATACTCCCGGAATGAATATTTGACCAGTTAGGATTTTGCACCTTTTCGATTGTTTAGACAAGAATTATATGATGCTTGGTTACTAGCACCTCGTTTGAATGGTCTGATCATGTTTATGAGTTTCTTTTCAACCCACAGCACACTAGATTAGTAACCAAATGAATCACAATACTCCTGGTTAGAGTTTTCTACCGGTACCAATTTTGTACCTCTATGAAAGTTTAGAATACAATTCGGAGAAGCTTGGTTGCCGACAACCCGTTTACGTTGTTGGATCATGGTTAAAAGTTTGCACTCGACTGAAAATGCAATAGGATATATACCTAATGAATGGTAATTCTCCCGGTTTAAAATTTTTACCGGTGCCAATTTCATACCTCCCTAATAGTATAGATTGTTGTTTTAAGAAGCTTGGCTACCGGCACCTCGTTTAAGATGTAGGATAATTTTTAAGAGTTTCCTGTCCACCGACAACATTCTAGGATAGTTATTAAATGTAAAACAATAATCCATTCTTGAATTTTTGAAAGGTACAGATTTTACACCTCTCCGTTCCTTTAGAACTTAATTGTGTAAAGCTTGGCCAACGACAACGAGTTAAAGGGGCTAGCTTACTTTTAAGAGCTTCATTTCGACCAACAACCCACTAGGATAGCTTCCATATAAGTAGCAATAATCCCGGTTTGAATATCTGATAAGTACGGATTTCATCTCTCTATTGCTTTATATCAAAATTTTGAGAAACTTGGTTACCGACAGATCGTTTGAGAGGTTGGATCGTGGCATAGAGCTTATCTTTAACCGACATCATGTTAACACACTTACCAAATAACTCATAATACTTCTGGATTGAATATTTTGACTAGTACAAATTTCGCACCTCTTCGTTGCTTTTGATCTTAATTTTATGAAGCTTTGCTAGTGACAATTCGTTTAAGGGGTTGGATCATTTTTAAGCGTGTTTTTTTGATAGAAAAAAATCCAGTATAGTTACCAAATGAATCATAATACTCCCGGTAAGGATTTCATACCTCTCCGATGGTTTACGCCAAATATCAATGAAGCTTAGTTACCAACAACTCGTTTGAAAGGCCAGATCGTGTTTATGAGTTTCTTTTCAACCGACAACACATTAGTTTGTTCCCATATGAAACGCAATACTCCTGGTTAGATTTTTTACCGGTACCTATTTCGCACCTCTTCGAAAAATTAGAATACAATTCTGAGAAGCTTAGTTATCGACAACCTGTTGGCGTGGTTAGACCATGGATAAGTGCTTCTTTACGACTGAAAATATATTAGGGTAGAAACCTAATAAATGGCAATAATCACTGTTTATAATTAGAACCGGTGTCGATTACACACCTCTCCGTTGGTTTAGATTGAAATTCTGAGAAACATGGCTACCAGCAACTCGTTTGAGATGTTGGATAATTTTTATGAGTTTCTTGTCCACCGACAACATGCTTGGATAGTTACAAAATGTAACACATTAATCCCTACTAGAATTTTTGAAAGGTTTGGATTTTGTACCTCTATGTTGCTTTAGTTTTTAATTGTGTAAAGCTTGGCCAACGATAACAAGTTTGTGAGGCTTCCTCGCTTTTAAGACTTTCATTTTGATTGACAACCCACTAGGCTAGATTCCAAATGAATTGCAATACTTTCGGTTTGAATATTTAATAAATACATATTTCATAGCTCTCCAATGTTTTAGATCAAGATTTTGAGAAACTTGGTTACCGGCAGCACGTTTGAGAGGTTGGATCGTGGCTAAGAGATTTTTGTATACCATCAACATATTAAGATAGTTACCAAATTACTTATAATACTCTTGGATTGAATATTTTGACTAGTTCGAATTTCGCACCACTTCGTTGGTTTAGATCATAAATTTTGGAACCTTGGCTATAGGTAACTCATTTAATTGTTGGATCATTTTTAAGCGTGTTTTTTGATAGACAAAAATCTAGGATTGTTACCAAATTAATCATAATACTCTCGGTAAGGATTTAGTACCTCTGCAATAATTTAAACTTGAATTCTACGAAGAATGGTTACTGACAACTCGTTTGAAAGGTCAGATTGTGTTTATGAGTTTCCTATCCACCGACAACACATTAGATTAGTTACCAAATGAATCGCAATACTCCGGGTTAGAGTTTTTACTGGTACCTATTTCGCACCTCACCGAAAGTTTAGAATACAATTCTGAGATACTTGGTTACCGACAACCCGTTTGCGAGGTTGGATCATGGTTATGAGTTACTTTTATACTGATAATACATTAGGGAGATACCTAATGAATGGTTATAATCTCAGTTAAAAATATTGACCGGTGCAAATTTCATACCTCTCCAATATTTTAGATTGTAATTCTGAGAATCTTGGCTACCGGCAACTCGTTTAAGAGGTTGGATAAGTTTCATGAGAATTTTGTCTGCCGACAGCATGCTAGGATAGTTAGTAAACATAACACAATAATGCCTGCAAGAATTTTGAATGGTTTGGATTGAACACATCACTGTTGCTTTAGATCTTAATTGTGTAAAGCTTGGGAAACGCCAACTTGTTTGTGAGGTTAGCCAGCTTTTAAGACCTACATTTCGGCCAACAACCTACTTCGATAGCTTCCAAATGGGTAGCAATATTCTCGGTTTGAATATTTGATAAGTACAGATTTCATATCTCTCAAATGCTTTATATCAAAATTTTGAGATACTTGGTTTCCGGAAACTCATTTGTGAGGTTTGTTCGTGGCTAGGAGCTTATTTTTTACCAACAACACATTAAGATAGTTTCCAAATAACTCATAATACTCCTGGATTGAATATTTTGACTTGTACGAACTTCACACCTCTTCGTTGCTTTAGATCTTAATTTTTTGAAGCTTGGCTAATGGCAACTCGTTTAAGAGGCTATATCATTTTTAACTTTGTCTTTAAGACAGACAAAAATCAAGGATAGTTACCAAATGAATCATAATACACCCGGTAAGGATTTCGTACCTCTTACGATGGTTTAAATCTGAATTCTATGACGCTTGGTTACCGGCAACTTGCTTAAAAGGTCGGATCATGTTTACGAGTATCCATTAAGCTGACAACTTACTTGGTTAGTTACCAAATTAATCACAACACTCCTGGCTAGAGTTTTTACCGGTACTTATTTTGTACCTCACCGAAAGCTTAGAATACAATTCTGTAAATCATGGTTACCGACAACCCGTTTGCAAGGTTGGATCATGGTTAAGAGTTTTTTTTCGACTTACAATACATTAGGGAAAATACTTAATGAATGGCAATAATCCCAGTTTAAAATTTAGACCAGAGTCGATTTCACACCTCTCTGATGGTTTAGATTGCAATTCTGAGAAGCTTGGCTACCAGCATCTCGTTTAAGTGGTTGAATAAGTTTTAAGAGTATATTGTCAACCGACAACATGCTAGGATAGTTACTAAATGTAACACAATAATCCCTGCAAGAATATCTGAAAGGTTCAGATTTTGACCTCTTTGTTGCTTTAGATCTTAATTGTGTAAAGCTTGGACAACGACAACTATTTTAAGTGGTTTGCTAGCTTCTAAGACCCACATTTTGGTTGATAACCTACTGCGATGGCATCAAAATGAGTAGCAATACTCTCGGTATGAATATTTGATAAGTACAGATTTTATATCTCTCAAATGCATTAGATCAAAGTTTTCAGAAACTTGGTTACCGACAGCTGGTTTGAGAGGTTGTTCATGGGTAACAGCTTATTTTTTGCCAACAACATGTTTAGATAGTTACCAAATAACTCATAAAACTTCTGGATTGAATATTTTGACTAGTACAAATTTCGCACCTCTTCATTGCTTTAGATCTTAATTTTTTGGAGCTTGGCTAGTGGTAACACGTTTAAGTGGTTGTATCATTTTTATGTTTGTCTTTTGACAGAAAAAATCTAGGATAGTTACCAAATGAATCATAATACTCTAGGTTTAAATTTTTAACTGGTAGGGATTTTTTACCTCTCCGATGGCTTAGATAAAAATCTGAGAAGTTTGGTAACCCTCAACTCATTTTGAGAGAATGGATCCTGTTTCAGATTTTCATTTTGGACGACAGCAATATATGATAATAACCAAATGAATCACATTAAATCTGGTTTGAGTTTCTGACCCGTACAAATTTTGCACCTCCCCGATGGTTAAGATTGCAATTCTGAGAAGCTTGGCAACCGGCGACGGGTTAATGCGGATGGATCGCGTTTAAGTATTTCTTTTTGATTAGCAACACTGTAGGATAGTTACTAAATTAATTGTAATACACCCGGTATGAATTTTTGAACGATACTAATTTTGTACCTCCCCGATGGTTTACATTGAAATTCAGAGAAGCTTGGCTATTGACTACTTTTTTGTGAGTTTGGATCGTGTTTAAGAGTTTTTTTTTACGGCAGCACTACAAGATTATTTTCAAATGAATTGTAATGCAACCTGGTATTAATTTTGTACCGTTACCTATTGTGCACCGGTATATAGCTTTAAATTACAATTTGGAGAACCTTGACTGCTTATAACTCATTCGAGAGATTGGATCAATTTTAAGATATTTTTTCACACCGATAAAAATTTAGGATTATTTCCAAATGTATCGCAATACTCCCTATTTATGTTTTTGACCGGTACGGATTGCCTACCTCTCTTTGTTGCTTTTGATTGCAAATCCGTGATGCTTGGCTACCGGCAACTCATTTTAGTTGTTGGATCATTTTTAAGTGTATCATTTTGACAGGCAAAAATCAAGGATAGTTACCAAATGAATCATTATACTCCTGGTAGGGATTATGTACTGCTACGATGGCTTAAACCAGAATTCTTTGAAGCTTGGTTACCGACAACTTGATTGAAAGGTCGGATAGTGTTTATGAGTTTTCTTTCAATCGACAGCACACTAGGTTAGTTACCAAGTGAATTGCAATACTCATGGTTAGAGTTTTTATCGGTACCTATTTTCCACCTCACCGAAAGTTTAGAATACAATTCTGTGAAGCTTAGTTGCCGACTAACCGTTTGTGAGGTTGGATCATGGTTAAGAGTTTCTTTTCGACTAATAATACATTAGGGTAGATACCTAATGAATGGCAATAATCCTAGCTTAAAATTTAGACCGGAGTCGATTTCACACCTCTCTGATGGATTATATTGCAATTCTGAGAAGCTTGGCTACCAGCATCTCATTTAAGTGGTTGAATAAGTTTTAAGAGTATATTGTCAACCGACAACATGCTAGGATAGTTACTAAATGTAACACAATAATCCCTGCAAGAATTCTGAAAGGTTCGGATTTTCACCTCTTTGTTGCTTTAGATCTTAATTGTGTAAAGCTTGGACAACGACAACTATTTTAAGAGGTTAGCTAGCTTCTAAGACCCACATTTTGGCTGATAACCTACTGCGATGGCATCAAAATGAGTAGCAATACTCTCAGTTTGAATATTTGATAAGTACAGATTTTATATCTCCAATGCATTAGATCAAAGTTTTGAGAAACTTGGCTACCGACAGCTGGTTTGAGAGATTTGTTCATGGCTAAGAGCTTATTTTTTTCCAACAACATGTTTAGATAGTTACAAAATAACTCATAATACTTCTGGATTGAATATTTTGACTAGTACAAATTTCGCACCTCTTCATTACTTTAGATCTTAATTTTTTGGAGCTTGGCTAGTGGTAACACGTTTAAGTGGTTGTATCATTTTATGTTTGTCTTTTGACAGAAAAAAATCTAGGATAGTTACCAAATGAATCATAATACTCTAGGTTTAAATTTTGGACTGGTAGGGATTTTTTACCTCTCCGATGGCTTAGATAAAAAATCTGAGAAGTTTGGAAACCCTCAACTCATTTGAGAGAATGGATCTTCTTTCAGAGTTTCATTTTGGCCGACAGCAATATATGATAATTACCAAATGAATAACATTAAATCTGGTTTGAGTTTCTGACCCGTACAAATTTTGCACCTTCCCGATGGTTTAGATTGCAATTCAGAGAAGCTTGACTACCGGCGACGGGTTAATGCGGATGGATCGCGTTTAAGTATTTCATTTTGACTAGCAACACTCAAGGATAGTTACAAAATTAATTGTAATACACCCGGTATGAATTTTTGAACAATACTAATTTTGTACCTCCCCGATGGTTTACATTGAAATTCAGAGAAGCTTGGCTATTGACTACTTTTTTGTGAGTTTGGATCGTGTTAAGAGTTTTTTTTTTACGGCAGCACTCCAAGATAATATCAAATTAATTGTAATACAACCTGGTATTAATTTTGTACCGTTACCTATTGTGCACCGGTATATAGCTTTAAATTGCAATTTGAGAACCTTGACTGCTTATAACTCGTTCGAGAGATGGATCAATTTTAAGATATTTTTTCACACCGATAAAAATTTAGGATAATTACCAAAGTATCGCAATACTCCCTGTTTATGTTTTTGACCGGTACGGATTGCCTACCTATCTTTGTTGCTTCAGATTGCAAATTTGCGATGCTTTGCTACCGGCAACTCATTTTAGTTGTTGGATCATTTTTAAGTGTACCATTTTGACAGGAAAAAATCAAGGATAGTTACCAAATGAATCATAATACTCCTGGTAGGGATTATGTAATACTACGATGGTACTTTTAAACCAGAATTCTTTGAAGCTTGGTTACCGACAACTGGTTTGAAAGGTCGGATAGTGTTTATGAGTTTCCTTTCAATCGACAGCACACTAGGTTAGTTTCAAAATGAATCGCAATACTCATGGTTAGAGTTTTTATCGGTACCTATTTCGCACTCACCGAAAGTTTAGAATACAATTCTGTAAAGCTTAGTTGTCGACAACCCTTTGTGAGGTGGGATCATGGTTAAGAGTTTCTTTTAGACTAATAATACATTAGGGTTGATACCTAATGATGGCAATAATCCCAGTTTAAAATTTGGACCGGAGTCGATTTCACACCTCTTGATGGTTTATATTGCAATTCTGAGAAGCTGGCTACCAGCATCTCGTGTAAGTGGTTGAATAAGTTTTAAGAGTATATTGTCAACCGACAACATGCTAGGATAGTTACTAATGCAACACATAATCCCTGCAAGAATTTCTGAAAGGTTCAGATTTTCAGCTCTTTGATGCTTTAGATCTTAATTGTGTAAGCTTGGACAACGACAACTATTTATGAGGTTAGCTAGCTTCTAAGACCCACATTTTGGCCGATAAACTACTGCGATGGCATCAAAATGAGTAGCAATACTCTCGGTTTTGAATATTGATATGTACAGATTTCATATCTCTCAATGCTTTAGATCAAAGTTTTGAGAAACTTTTTTTACCGATAGCTGGTTTGAGAGGTTTGTTCATGGCTAAGAGCTTATTTTTTACCAACAACATGTTTAGATAGTTACCAAATAATCATAATACTTCTGGATTGAATATTTTGACTAGTACAAATTTCGCACCTCTTCATTGCTTTAGATCTTAATTTTTTTGAGCTTGGCTAGTGGTAACACGTTTAAGTGGTTGTATCATTTTTATGTTTGTCTTTTGACAGAAAAAAATCTAGGATAGTTACCAAATGAATCATAATACTCTAGGGTTTAAATTTTGACTGGTAGGGATTTTTTACTTCTCCGATGGCTAGATAAAAAATCTGAGAAGTTTGTAACCTCAACTCATTTGTGAGAATGGATCGTGTTAAACAGCTTTATTTCGACCGACAACACTATGTGATAATTAACAAATGAATCACATTACTTCAGGCTTGAGGTTCTAACCCGTTCCAATTTCGCACTCCCGATGGTTTAGATTGCAATTCTGAGAAGCTTGGCTACAGGCGACGCGTTATGAGTATGGATCATGTTACTGTTCTTTTTTACCAGCAACACTCTAGGATAGTTACCAAATGAATTGGAATACACCCGGTATGAATTTTTTAAACGGTACTGATTTGGAACCTCTCTGATGGTTTACATTGCAATCAATGCCAGAGAAGCTTGCTCAGTAAAACTTATTTGAGTTTGGATCCTGTTTAAGAGTTTTTTTTTCCAACAACACTCTAAGATTATTATCAAATGCATTATAATACTCTGGTATGAATTTTGTACCGTTACCAATTGTGCACCTGTATAAAGCTTTAAATTAAAATTTAGAAAACCTTGGCTGTCGATATCCCGTTCTAGAGGTTAGATCAATTTATTAGATTCTTTGACACCTATAACAATTTTGAAAAATTAGCAAATTAATACAATACTCGCGGTTTATGTTTTTGATCGGTACAGATTGCGTACCTCTTTGTTGCTTTAGATCGCAAATCTGTGAAGCTGGCTGCCTGCACTCGTTTTAGAGGTTGGATCTTTTTAAGAGCTTTTTTCGTCCGATCTCGGTTTAATTTATAACCGATACCGATTTTACACATCTCCAATGGTTTAGATTGGAATTATTGGAAGATTACCTAACGGTACTTGCTTGTGAGGTTTTGATCATTTTTAAGAGTTTCTTTCTCCACGGCTACACGTTAGGATAGTTAGCAAATGAATTGCAATACCTGGAGTTTGAACATTTTAACTGGTATGGATTTCGTTTCTCTCCATTCTTTAGATCTTAGTTGTGTGAAGCTCGGATACCGATAACTCGCTTGACAGGTTTGCATTATTTTTAAAAGTTTCTTTTTTGACCGAATATATACTAGGATATTTTTGAAA
>JACGCM010001793.1:1800000-2118665 GCA_014058105.1 Kingdonia uniflora | reverse complement strand
CCTTCTCCACTTTGTCCTCTTCAGCGTAGGTACCTGTTATAATGGCTTTGAGGTCATCAATATGTACCCCACCATGAGGAGTTGATACCCAAGTCTATCCCAAGCAGTTGCCACGTCATCCACATTCTTCTGCGCCTCGTCAGTAACTCACGTATCAATACCTTGTGCGAGTCCCCTTCACAAAGCCAAGGCTCCCTCTCCAAAGCCAAATCAGACTCGTCGAGTCCCTCTTCTCGAGCTTGGCTCCCCACCCTCAAACTCAGCCCTTCCTTCCTCGAGCCCGAGGTATATTATTTACATTCGAGTAGCCTATAATAGAACAAAATATATTTTTAGCTTGAAGCCAAATCCAAATTCAAGAATCACAAAGTCACAACTTACCACCTGCTTAACTCCAACAGGGTAGAGGTATTTAGATCCTCAATACAACTTCAAACTGCAACCTTAGCCTATTTCCATAGCAGCAGCTCATCCTCCTCAGCAGGTCGATTCTCTGCGACCTTCGCCCCTCTCACAGTAGTAGGCAGATCAACCCTCATCTTTTTCGTATTTCCTTGGTTTACCACTTACTGTGGTACAGAGGCCGAGCCACCTTTCACACTTTCTTCTTTGGGTACTTTAAGCTAACTTTCTCGAAGTAGTACCTCCAGAATGACCTCCAACAACTTTCCGCAGCCCTTGGTAATACCGGACACTCTTCCCCATTTGCTCCTCTCTTCTTGCTAGCTCCAGCTCCTGTCATTTGTCTCTTGGCTTGAGACTTTTGCACTTTCTCTAATTTACTATTAGTTATTTTGTCTCTTCTGATGCAAGTTCCTTCAAAATACTTCGAGCTCAACACCATCTTGAGCTCGCGGTATCCAACAACGATTCTCTTCTCGCTACCTTAGAACGAGGACCTGTAACACAACATCACAAATTGTTAAACCACATAACAACCATGCAGCTATAATTGTTCGATATTATATACTTGTACTTATTTTTCTTACGGGTTTTATGGAATAGGTCCATTGGTTCTTTGTCCACTCTCTGAAGGCAATCACCTTTCACCTATATCATATTATCGTTCCAAACTCGACTTGCTAAATTAAGATTGAAGAGTAGAGGTTTCGACGAACTAGAACAAAATACGTGTGTCTAGTTGCTGCATAATTCACAGTATAATACTACAAAACATCTTCAGGAGTTATTCTCCTCTCCACCTCATATATTTCCCACAATCTATTCAGAGTCAGACATTTATTACCTTCTATATATTTCCATTCAGTTGGGCAGGACAGGCTTCTATGGTATTCAATATACCTTTAGCAAGATTGCTAAGAGGCAATCTCAGTCTAAATTCCAACTGGGATAAATAACATAAAAATCTCTGGTCCATGTCGCTTTGGACATTCCCATCAAAATACTCCAAATAGATTGATTCCCCCACTCTCCTCTTAGTTTTCTCCTATTCTAAGTTAGGCAACAAAAAGAAATGCTCTTCCTCACTATCCACAGTGCATCCCCTAAATGACCTCCCAACGTGTTCTACTACATTACCCCAGGTCCCACCTAAATAAATTTTGATCTTACAAAACTCTTGAAACACATCAAATTTTGGATGATAAGATGACAAATTACCAGGAAAATCTAGAAATTGTACTTTATCCTCTCCCTCAAAGTATATATCTATAACTTCTATATTTTTGGACTCACCCTTACTATTAGAGGTCGACGTCTCCATACCTACACACAATCAAACTTTTTCTACTCTTACACAAAAGACATCAATCAAAGCTGACCTGCTTTTTCCATTCCTACCTGTGTTACTTATAAAACTACTGACGTCATTTTCGATGTTCTAACATTTTAAAATTCAAAAGTTTTATTTACAACAGTTTTCAAACAACATTTACAACAAAACAGGAATAGATTCTGAAGAAACATTCTACTTACATTTACATTTCATTTATTCAAACTCATTTAGTTCACTCCCAAATATAGTTACACCTAAAACATCCCAGATGCCCTGGAGCGCCACACCTAATCAGTTCGCCCCAAGCAATCCTCACCTCTTCCTCCTCTATCTCTTCCTCAATAATTTGCCTCACAGAAGCTAATCGAGCTACAGGATACAAAATCACTTCATGAAATATCTCCGAGTAGATTTGATGCCCAATCTCAAGTTCCCTCGCCCTCGCATCCAAGCCATCGAACCGGATTTTAGATTCAGGCAAGTCAACATCATAATCTAACAACCCAAAAATTATCTCCTGCACTTCTGTAATCTTTATCGTTAATCACCCCTCTACAGCGTGACTAACTCTCTGAGAACGAGTTCTCACCATTCTTACTGCTTCCTTATCTCTTTTGAATTTTTAAACACTATTTATACGCTTCTTAGAGATAACATCAAATCTATCCAATTCAATATATGGCATAATTTATTTTTCCATAACTAAAAAACCTAAGATCATGATAGAAAGTTATTTGAACTTATCTTTCCAAATCGACCTTATTAAAATTCGTCCATCCACATTTTGATCTAACTTTAGCATATTTCTCCCCTGTACTTCATATCATCTGAGTCGTTCACTAACTTGATATTTTAATTTCCCCATATTCCATTCTCTGCAATGATTTGCCTCCTAGCACGATTCTTGGAATCTAATCAGTTTGATACACATTTTTAGATATATTTATTTTTACATCTACAAACATATCTTTAACAGTTCGACTAATAATGCTCATTTTTAGTTCGTTTTCTACAAAAACAACATTACATTTTTATACTCCATATATTGCTTTTAGCTCGATTTCAGTAATAACTACTAAGTCAATCTATTAACACAATTTTTGCACAAAGACATTTTTTATTAGCTTGAATATTACTTACAAAATACTTTACAGATAACAAGTCTTTTAGACATTTCTACAGATCGATCTACTGGTTAAATTACGTTTCAGTTTTCACATTGTATCATCCCAAAACTCTTCCGCAAGAAAGATCTAGGCAATCCTTCACACCATTTACTTCCACAAGAAACTGAGGAAGCTAGAGTATCAGTGCCTGAACCAACATTCAGCAAGAAGACCTTCTTCACGACAAGAGAAGATGATTGTGCAGAAGAAAAACTTCTATTCTCCGTCTCCCTTCTCTACCACCACCATCTCCTCCATAACCCCCACCAACTTTGAATTGGTAGAGATTAAAATGACTCATACCTTAGAACCCAGTCCTTCATAGGATACTGGCAGTAGTGCCTCGTATGTACGTTGGCCTCCACATTTGTCTCCTCAACCTTGTCCTCCGCCAACAGGCGAAGGCATCTTTGATGCTGCTCCCCAGATAGGACCACGTAATAAAACCTCCACATATGGTAATAGTCATCTTCAGCTTCAGCCGCTTCTTCCTCCGTCATCCCATGATAAGTCGGTGGTACGGGAATGGGCGTAGGCATCTCCAGTGCTTGGTTGCCAAAATATCGCAACTTCAACTTCTGAACTTTCACATAAACTCTCTCTTTATATACCATCTGCCTGGTCTTCACCATTATCGAAAAAAAGTACAGGGATTATATACACAATAACAGAGTACTTTGACAGAAGCTCTAGTACAGGTATTATTTATATCAAACTAACATTCAATGCGCAGGTACATTTCTAAAGCAATTTTCATTCAAAGCAAAGCCAATCTAGGAACCCTAAACGTCAAGTACATCAATCCTTTCCATCATCATAAATGCCAAATATAGTCTTCAATAAAGAGATACCGAGTACCCAACAGTCAAAATCCCTATCAATACGTCAAATCTTTCAACTTCAAATACTAACAGTCAACAGGATCTTTCTCAACCAAAGCCACCCGTACATTCAGTTGTGAGGGGGAGATTGTAGGGACCTATCCCTCGACCTAGTCCAAACCCAAACTACCTCAATATCAGACTCATGTATTACACACGTGACATGTACAATCAGCATTGCCACCTGGATCGAACACTACAGCAAAATATGAACAAGTCAAAGACACATGTCTCCCACGAACTAAGCAGTTACACATTCAACTACCACTTACCTCATTATTCGGAGAACGTGCTTCTATACGATAACGAGCTGCGGGTAAGGCCTATATAAAGAAAAAGTTCAAGAGGAGATAATGACCAAAAAATCCAGATTTTCTAGACTCTAACATAGGAATTTCTAGATTCAAAACACCATAAAACTTTTTATTTCAAGATCAAGCATTTCTAGTTCAAAGGATCACTTGTAATAAAATATTAGCCTCAAACAATAAAAGTTACAGTTACTAAACCCTCAACTCGAGGTCGTGGGTTTTTACCTATTCAAAAGGTCACGCTAAATCACCTGTATCATTTGTTGTATTACATTTATTTTTGTCATAGGTACATTTGGTGTAAGATCTAATTTCGAGTTATTTCGAGCTACAAAATTCGGCCATTACACTCTTCTTTGTAGTAGTTCCATAATGTTCCACACAATCATGTGTTGGTGAGGTCGAGTAACTGTATGATGGTCGAAGATGGGGATTGAGTTCGAGATCCGGAATAATGTGTCATACAATCATGTGTTGGTGAAGTCGAGTAACTGTATGATGGTCGAAGATGGGGCTTAAGTTCGAGATTCGGAATAAGCCAGTACATGATTTTTATGAACCGTTTGGGAAAGTGGAAAATGCATTTCCTTGTAACATAGACACAGACTATCAACAATGTTCACAACATCAACAACATTTTGATAAATATCAAATTGTCAGTTTCAAGGTCCACAGTACCGAAATCTGCTCCCAACTGGTAGTTTCGTGCCAGAAGCTCAAGCTCTCAACTCTCAGGGAGCACAGAGCTCGAACTTAAAGTACTAGTTGTTTTTCTAGGCAGGTTTTGTATGGAATTGGTTTTGAAAGTTTTTGCTAAGCACTACATTGCTGGAGCATTCAAGCTCTAGCTTAAATCATATTGATAGAGATAAGTTTTTACAGAGCCCGGAAAAGTTTTGAAAAAACAAAAAACTCAACAGACCTTTCAAAAACAAAATCTTGAAATGCAAGAAACACAAAACAATAACTACAATAACAACAAAGTAGATATTTTTGCATCACTACTAAAACAATGCCAATCTCTCTCTCATCTCAAACAACTCCACACTCAAATCATCAAAACCCAACTCCACCAAAACATCTCCTTAGCTTCATCTCTCATCTCTCTCTACAGCAGCACTTCTTTTACCCTCTCTCATTACACCCATCGTATCTTCTCTTCTATAGCAGCCCCCAATATCTCTCTATTCAATCACACTATTCGTGCTTTCTCCAAGAACCCATCTCTTAGTTTTCGCCCCCTTGCCCTCGGTTTGTATATCCAAATGATTAGAATTGAGATAAAACCAGATAATTATACGTACCCTTTTGTTCTTAACTCGTGTGCTGCGTTATCGATGGTTAAAATTGGGGTTGAGATTCATGAAAGAGTAATTAAGACTGGGTTTTCGCGGTATTTGCCGGTTGGGAATGCGTTGATTGATATGTATGGGAAATGTGGGGTGTTGGAGGGGTCGTATAATGTGTTTGAGGAAATGGTTGACAGAGATGTTGTGTCGTTTAATGCGGTTTTGGGTGCGTTTGCGAGAGTGGGGGAGAAAATGGTGAGGGCGAGGAGAGTTTTTGATGGGATGGAGGTGAGGAATGTGATTTCTTGGAATGCGATGATTGTGGGGTATATTAATGGTGGGGATTTGGATGAAGCGCGAGGTGTTTTTGATGTGATGCCGGAGAGGAATTTGGTTTCGTGGATGACAATGTTAGTGGGATATACTAAGAATGGGTTTGTGGATTTGGCGAGGGTGTTGTTTGATTCCATGCCGGAGAAGAATTTGGTGTCATGGACGGCGATGATAACGGGGTATGCTCAAAACAGACGGCCAAATGAGGCATTGGGCCTTTTTCGTGGAATGCCTATAAAACCTGATGCCGTCACAATGACTAGTGTCATCTCAGCGGCATCTCAACTAGGAGGATCGGAGTTGGCGAATCACATTGGATCATATGTTGATAGAGAAGGAATCGAACGAAATGACATAGTCCTTACTGCTTTGGTTGATATGCACGCGAAATGTGGAAACATGGAAGAAGCCTGTAATGTGTTTAAGGAGATCCCTCAACCTGATGTGTTATCTTACAGTGCGCTCATCACAGGTCTTGCTTCTCATGGACATGGATTCAAAGCTCTTGAGGTATACCAAGAAATGAAAGTTAAGGGTATTGAACCAGATGCGATCACGTTTATTGGGGTATTAACGGCTTGCACCCACACAGGGTTAATTGAGGATGGTTTCAGGTTTTGGGAGAGCATGGTAAGAGATTACAAGATTGAGCCTAAAGAAGATCACTATGCTTGTATGGTTGATATGTTAGGTCGTGCTGGACGGTTAGATGAAGCTCATAAGATGATCAAGAGCATGCCTATGAGACCTCACCCTAGTGCTTTGGGTGCTCTACTTGCGGCATGTAGAACATATGGAAACATTGAGATAGCAGAAAGTGTCGCAGAACAGCTTTTAGAGTTAGAGCCCGGGAACATTGGAAATCGTGTTCTTCTTGCTAGTATCTACTCTTCGATGGAACAATGGGACAAGGCTAGAAGAGTACGAGAGGCTATGAAAGAGAAAAGGGTGAATAAACTTCCAGGATGCAGTTGGATTGAGAATACTAGCCATGGTCACCCGATTTGAGGAATTTCCATTTATCAGCACTATGGAGTGAAATGCCATGTTTAGCTTTAGTTAAATAAGAAAGCAAGGGAACGGGAAATAGGAAAGCATCGGCGCGGATGAGATATGTAAGGAGGAGATTAAGGCAAGACGAGGGGAGAGACAAAGAAAGGTCCTTTCCCTGCAGATACTTGAGAGTAAATTTACTTTGGTTTGATAAAACCGATAACATGGACATTTGGTATGATAACAATGTTAGAACAATTTCTTTAGTAATTAATTTTCTGATGTGACTAGTTTGGTGATAACAGCGTTAGAACAATTTGAGTGGCAGATCAGACCAAAATTCCAAACTTTCTGTGGCATTATTACTTTACATTCGCGACATTAGAGTACTCTGAAGCTTAAAAAGATGATGAAATGCCGAAGAAGCTAAAGTTCTAGAACATGGGCAGAAATGGGAGATGTACATTAGCTTGTGAAACTGATTGCAGTCAGAATATATATGTTGCTAGGTATTAAGTATTTTCTCTTCGATATGTTAACCATATTGTATTGGATCAGCAGTCTGCCGAATTGACGAGGATTGCACTTGACTTGTTGAAGAAGTACACTCATTCAAAGCTTGAAGGTAGGTTGTATTGGATCAGCAGTCTGCCGAATTGACGAGGATTGCACTTGACTTGTTGAAGAAGTACACTCATTCAAAGCTTGAAGGTAGGTTTTGGCAGCTGGACGGATAGTGCAACCACCTGCATTTTTTCCCGTTTGGTTCTTATACTGCGTGGCAAAAGTAGGATTTGCAGAGTTCAGTAACAAGGTTGAATTGAACCTTCGAAGCCTTTCTCATGGTATGGATGCGACAAGTTTAACCAGAACATCAGCCTGGTTGGTTAAATCTGAAGCATCTGCGCATAGACCACGGCGCATGCAAGGTGTTTCTGTCCTGCAATGTATGCTCCTAAAGTTAGTACCTATCCAAGTAGAGCTTTCCAGAGTCCAGACATGAAGCATAATCGTGAAGGGAGACAATTTATCCTCGCCGCTTGGTTCAACACCATAACATTAGTCTGATTTTTTCTTTTTCTTTTTTGCAAGTTGGATAAGGTCATCTTAGGATCAAGAGATTAAAAATAAATCGTAACTCTCCCGACTGCCATGTTATGCATTAATCACAATAGTGTCATTTTAGTTACATTTTTCATATATAATGCATGACCATTTTTATATATAAAAAATTGTCAAATACAGACAACTAGTGGTAGTCATAAGTTTCAATCCCCATTGTGGATTACTGAGATAATTTCAAGTGCACATTTTGTTAATAAATCTAATTCCGTCTCCCAGCATTCTATAATGTATAGCTGAAAGTGAAAGGCCATATCACTACAGATTTCATTTTGGATTTAATGACATTGAGGTTTTATTCTCAGAAAACACAACTACACATTCATGTCATTATCATAAAACACAGAACTATTCACTGTTCAGTCGGTCAGGACGTCGCAGTGAGTTGGCTAAGGAGTAGAAACCCCTGCAATAACACACAAAGTAAAAGGAATGATAAATCTTATATACATGGCAGAAAAAATAATCAAAGATTGAAGAAATGAATTGGTATTTTATGCATGATTTGTACCTTTGCACAAATGAGAGGATTACTTGATTATTATGAGTTGATAGATTCCTGTAAATCAACAAACCCATAAGTAAAAAAATGTGTGTGTGTGACAGAGAGAGAGAGAAGGTTAGAGAGATGCACCCATAGAAGATACAGAGACTCAAACTAGTAAAGGTCTCTGAAACTTCTTGTCAAACCTCAGCTTTTTCTTCTTCTTCTTCCTCCTCATCCTTTCCTCAATCTTATAAAACTGAGGTGAAGTAAATCTGGAGTCTCAGAGCTGAGCTGAGTTTGCCTCCTTCAAAATGGCTTATTAAACATTCGAACATACATTTATGGGATGGAAGAAAGCAAATGAGCACCTTATCTAAATGAGCATGCACCCCATGTGTTAACACTTACCAGACAATGCACCCCATGTGTTAACACTTACTAGACAATGCACCCCATCTGCACTTGACCATGCAAATAAAGTCAAGTAGGAAATGATATTTTCAAGACACTTAAACATGCTACTTCTTATATTAATTAACAAAATTAGTATACAGGGATACAAAAAATAATACAAGCTTTGTGATGTATTTTATGGAATACTTCGTCCAATACTTTATACGATGATCAACTTCACGAATAATTCGACCACCTGTTTGATTGATTATAGTACTGAGATTCCTGTGGAACAACCTGTGACGATGACAACGACGTTTCCAGACGCCATCCTGTTGGTTCTTGGAAGAACAACCTCTTATCTATATAAAGTTGGATGCTTATGAAGACTTTGTTTAGCTCAGGGTTTCTTCTTGCTTCAGTTGCAAGCACATATTTCCGGGAGATAATATTTAGTATCTTTAGGAACTGAGACTTGTATTTGCGGAAAAGAGTAAAACCTGCCATCTGGAAGATTATATGAAACGTTTAGACTAAAGTATAAAGCGGAAAACAGTAGTATGTGAGTTGAAGGAGAAAAAGGCGTATAAACTTACTTTAAGGAAGGCATCAAGTGTTGTGCAGTGTATACATTGGCAGGGAGAGCATTTAAAAATCTCGCAAGCCATGCCCATCCTTCCTTCAGATCATGTAGATTTTGGACACCGTTTATTTCGGTCTGCGACAAAGGCGAGTTATTGCAAGTTTCAAAGAAGAATGGATTTAGAAAATGTTGAATAGTAAGTCTTACGAACCTGTTATTCGCTTTCCCAGAACTGTAGAACAAACAGCACAACTGTGGTACGCAGCTCTATGTATTTTGGTAACAACAGCAACACATAAACAGGCAACAACAGCAACTGAGTTACAGGCAGCAGCAGTTGAAAACGTAAAACTGGCAGCAGTAGCAACTGATTTATAAGCAGCCGCAGTTGAGAAGTAAACAGGCAGCAGCAGTACCGCAGTAGTATAACAGGAGCAACAAAAGGCAGCTTGGTTAAACTCCGGCAAACAGCAATGTATTAACACAAGAATAACATGCAGGTTCAGCAGCAAAAACAGTTGGATAGGTAGCGCAATAAGTAGCAATAGAAACTCAGTTCTGGTTTGGTAAACTCCGGTAATTTGCAACAGCAGTTCAGTTGTAAACAGTGGCAAGGAAGAACAGCAACTCATTTGTAATTACTCAGCAGTAACTTGTTGTAACAACGGCGATATACAACAACTTCAGGTCTGATTGCGATAGTAGAATACAGAAGCCACAAACAGGCAGATTATGGCAAACAGCAGTGGACAAAACTGGTTGGTAGAGCAGAAGTAAGAACTGAACCGGAGGAGGAACTCAGGTCTGTTCTCGGTAATAAACTGAACAGGAGCAGCAGTAGCGCAGTATGAACTCCGGTAAAAGGTAGCAAGCAGTAAACACAGCCGGTAGCGCCTGTTAACAGAGAGAGAGACAGACAGTAGAATTGTGATTGCTCGAGGCGTGGATCGCACTCTCTTTAAAGAGTATTTCGACCTACCTAGGGTAAGGAAACAAAGGTCTGATCTCTTCAAGGATACAACGAGCGTAACGTATACAGTAGCTTCAGTTATCCCGGAAGTCTCAGTTCAACCGTACAATGAATAAGAAGAGAGAGATTTAACACAGAGAGGAGAGTGGTGTTTTGTGTGTTTTTAGAAGGTGGTGAGGAATTGTTTTTATAGAGAGAGGATGCCCAATGGCTCTCTCTCTATTCAAACGTGTGAGACGTGTCCATGAGGATTAGGTCAGCCAAAGCCCAATGAACTTTTTGTTAAAAAGATTATGAAGACCTAAGCCCAAAGAGCCCCCAAGGCCTCCAGAGCTAATTGCCCAATCCAAATCCCAAATCCAAGTCCGAGTCCGAGCCCGAGCCAGCCCGGCCGCCTGAGAGAGCTTCATGTGTGTATAGGGTATAAAATCTTCTCACACACTCACACAACTATACACTCTATCTATGTCACATGTTACACATGTCACATGGGTACTACCTTATATGTTTAGTTTCTATATTGTTTATAAACAATGTGGGACTAAACTTTAGGCTATAGCAAAAGAGTCACATAAAATAGATGACCAAGAGGTAATGAGTTCAAGGCTCAAAAAGAGGTACAAGTTTTAAAAAAATTCAAACAATCCCCAACTTTTAAAAAACTTCTAAAAAAGGATAGATGAATGAAAAGTGAAACGAGAGTACAGTTTCGATTATAGAGATGTACTTAAGTAAAAGTGTCATTAGACTTGAACCTTTACGTAGTAGAAAATCTTTAACGTATAAGAATAATGAGTGATCAGAGTCTTGAACTCATTATTCGTTTTTATACAGTGAGGAAAGCTACATACAACCCTACCAGGTGCAATATCTAAATGCCAGCACTTTTCGGCCATTGTGCTTAATCCCAGTATAGGTGAAGGCTCTAGAGAATTTAGCCTAATTCTCATAGGAAGCGGCAACGCTTTCACAATCACCTTGGTGAGTCTATTCAGAGTGTTCTTGTAGCTAGACACCCCACTCAAGAATGAGATATAGAACTCATTAAGAGTTTAAGAAACTCAGCCTCACAGTCGCTGCAAGATATCACGCTTATATACAGTATGTACAATGAGATTAACTCTGGAGTGACAAGCTCCTAGTTGTATGATTTTATATCACAATGATTTGTTTTTCCCATTGAACCTATTTCTTGGGATCTCTAGTCATTTAGGTTGGGTTCCCACCATTTGTGATTCTATAATAGGGTTTAGTCTCATCCCTAAGGATGTACTCTAAACTTTGTCACGAGACAGTCCTATCGTCAAAGGATATGCCAAGTTGTTTTCCGATCTTACAAAATCTACAGTAACAGTACTATCTGAGTGGATCAGAATCGACGGTATTGGTCTACTCCATAAAGGAATATAAGACAAGAAGTCTTTCAACCAACTTGCCTCCTCACTAGCTGCAGCTAGTACTACTAACTCAGACTCCATAGTCGACTGAGCAAGAATCGTTTGCTTCTTGAATCTCCAAGAAACCGACCCGCCAGCAATGCTAAACACGTATCCGCTGGTGGCTTTGGAATCATCCGAAAATGAGTTCCAATCTGCATCGCTAAATCCATCAAGGACCGCGGGAAATTTTTGATAATGTAAACCCAAGTTCATGGTCCTTTCCAGGTACCGCATAACTCGATTAATAGTACCCTAGTACGCCAAACTTGGTTTACTTGTAAATCTACATAGAACCCCTACAACATAAGCTATATCGGGTCTAGTACAGTTCGTAGCATAACGAAGGCTACCAATAATACTTGTGTATTCTTTCTGTCTCACAGCCTCCACCAAGTTCTTTTATAGTTTAACTTGTGGATCACTAGGAGTACAAGCAGGTCTACGATCAAAATATTTGTACTTTTTTCAAGATCTTCTCAATATAATGAGATTGATCAAGAGTAATACCAGTGTCAATGCGTGTGATCTTCATGCCTAAAATTACGTTAGCCTCACCTAGGTCCTTCATATCAAAATTATATTAAGCATGTTTTTGGCTTCTAAAGAAAATATCAAGTGTAGAACCAAAATATGAGTATAGACAAATCATAATTAAAATGCTTAGCAATCTTTAAACATTTACCTCTACAAAGTTCTGGGTCTGTATCATGAGAATCAACAGCTTTAGAAACTTTTACTTGAGGTATATTAGGGGTCGAAGTCGTAGAAGGTTGAGAACCCCCACTACTACACCTACTGTCCCTCAGTAAGTAGGGAACCTTATTTTTAAAGAAATCAACATCATTTAAATCTACTTTAAGGATCATGACAAGTTTACTCATGTGTACAAACTTCTTATTATCATAACATAGTCTATAGTGCCAAATTTTTAAAAGAAGACAACAAGTAAGCAGAATTAGATTATTACATTTCAGCACTCATCTTGAACATTCCATTACAAGCAAAACCCTTTCCCGCAAAAACCCCACCTTTAGTCAAAATGTACTGATTAGACCCAATGGTCTGGAGAAATCCTGCCTTGTTGAGAAGATAGCCAGAAACAAGATTTTTCCTCATTTCAGGAGTGTGCATAACATTCTTCAGAGTCACTATCCTTCCAGAGGTAAATACCAGTTCAACATCTCCTGTGCCTAGCACTTTGGTGCAATGGGAATCCCTAAGTAGCACATTTTGGTCTTCAGTCTCCTTTTAGGTCTTGAACCAATTGCGTTCATAACATACATGCCCAGAAGCGCTCGAATCAGCCCACCACCCGTCGGTTCTACCAACCATGTTGATCTATGTGATCATAGCCACTAAGGGCTCTTCGGTAACGTTAGCCTGATCAACAGGTTTGCGGTTCTGACAGTTTCTAGATATGTGTCCATGCTTTTTACAGTTGAAACACATAATAGAACATGTTCCGTTATATGGTGGGGCTTGTTGGCTCGTTCCTTTATTAGGATTCTGGTGTCCATAATTCTGGTTACCACTATTCTTAGCCTTGAAAGGTTTCCCTTTAGGTTTCAGATGGACCTTCCCTTTGGCTTGAACCAAAAAGATTTCCTCTTTTAGGTCTTGCTTTCTAGATTCTTCTTCAACCCTCAGACGAGTAATTAAGTTCTCCATGGTTAATTCATTTGACTTGTGTCGCAGGATATTTTTAAAGTCTTTCCAATTCGGCGGTAATTTGTCAATGATCACAGCAACCTGAAAATTGTTCATCAAGAGGTATCCCTTCGGACACGATCTCATGTGCAATTCGTTGTAACTCATGTGATTGGGAAATTACTGACTTATCGTCGACCATATTAAACTTGAGATATCGGCTTACGATAAACTTTTTAGAGTCTGCCTCTTCCGTATCATACTTCTTCTGTAATGCATCCCAAACAATTTTTGCAGATTCGGACTGTAGATAATAATCGTACAGTTCGTCCGGTAAACAGTTTAGAATGAAGTTACGGCATTTGAAATCAGCCTCAGTCCAGTTTGAGATAGTCTCTAAGGTTTTATCATATTCATTTAGAATAAGATCAGGGTTTACCGCAGGTACGGGAACAGGAGGTTCAATAGGGTATTCTTGTTCCAGAACATACGTTACTTCCTTAAGTATGAGATAGAAGAACATTTTGTTCTTCCACCTCTTGAAGTTGAGACCATCAAACTTAGAGGGTTTGTTAGAATCAAACTTCAGCACTTATGAGGTAAGAACCATATTACAAGAAATTAAATACTCTTTAAAATTGTTGAATATTAAGTCTTATGAACCTGTTATTCGCTTTCCCAGAACTGTAGAACGAATAACACAACTGTGGTACTCAACTCTATGCATTTTGATAACAACAACAACACATAAACAGGCAACTACAACAACTGAGTTACAGGCAGCAGCAGTTGAAAACGTAAAACTGGCAGCAGTAGCAACTGATTTATTAGCAGCTGCAGTTGAGAGAAGTAAACAGGCAACAACAGTACCGCAGTAGTATAACAGTAGTAACAAAAGGCAGCTTGGTTAAACTCTGGAAAACAACAATGTATTAACACAAGAATAACATGCAGGTTCAACAGCAAAAACAGTTGGATAGGTAGTGCAATAAGTAGCAATAGAAACTCAATTATGGTTTGGTAAACTTCTATAATTTGCAACAGCAGTTCAGTTGTAAACAGGGGCAAGGAAGAGCAGCAACTCAGTTGTAATTACGTAGCAGTAACTTGTTGTAACAACAGCGATATACAACAACTTCAGGTCTGATTGCGATAGTAGAATACAGTAGCCACAAACAGGCAGATTACGGCAAACAGCAGTGGACAAAACTGGTTGGTAAAGCAGCAATAAGAACTGAACCGGAGGAGGAACTCAGGTCAATTCTCGGTAATAAACTGAACAGGAGCAGCAATAGCGCAGTATAAACTCTGGTAAAAGGTAGCAAGCAGTAAACACTGCCGGTAGCACCTGTTAATAGAGAGAGAGACAAACAATAGAATTGTGATTACTCGAGGCGTGGGTCGCACTCTCTTTAAAGAGTATTTCGACCTACCTCGGGTAAGGTAACAAAGGTCTGATCTCTTCCAGGATGCAACGAGCGTAACTTATACAGTAGCTTCAGTTATCCCGAAAGTCTACGTAAAGATGAAGTATGCACCCTCAGTTCTACCGTACAATGTATAAGAAGAGAGAGATTTAGCACAGAGAGGAGAGTGGTGTTCTGTGTATTTTTAAAAGGTGGTGAGGAGTTGTTTTTATAGAGAGAGGATGCCCAATGGCTCTCTCTCTATTCAAACGTGTGAGACGTGTTCATGAGGATTAGGTCTCCTCAAGAGGTGGAGAAAACAAAGTCAAGACCAAACCTAAGGAATAAACCAGGCCCAAAGCCCAATGAACTTTTTGTTAAAAAGATTATTGAGACCCAAGCCCAAAGGGCCCCGAAGGCCTCCAGAACCAATTGCCCAATCCCAATCCCAAATCTAAGTCCGAGTCCGAGTCTGTGCCCGAGCCGGCCCTGCCCGGCCTACCGAGCCGCCTGAGAGAGGTTCAAGTGTGTATTGGGTATAAAATTCTCTCACACACTCACACAACTATACACTCTATCTATGTCACATGTTACACACATGTCACATGGGTACTACTTTATATGTTTAGTTCTTCTATTGTTTATAAACAATGTGAGACTAAACTTTTGGCTATAGTATAAGAGTCACATAAAATAAATGACCAAGAGGTCATGGGTTCAAGGCTCAAAAAGAGGTACAAGTTTTGAAAAATTCCAACAGAAAAACTATAGAGTAAACTAGGAAACTTTTTTAGAACAAAAGAGAGGTAAATATAATGTACAACTTGAATAGATATAAAGAGGAAAATGAAGGTTACTAATATAACAGTCATTGCCCATCAACTTGAATGTAGGAGCCAACTTGAACTAGGGCACCATAGAGTCTCATATAAGATGCCATGCACGCCAGATAACTTTCGGTGTTTTCAAGTTTCCCTTCATCTTCTTTGTAGCCCATCCTTTTGTAGTAAGCTTCTCCTGATAGTGTATACTGAACAACAGAAAGAAAATTTATAAATCCAACATAATTTAGATATTTTATTATATACTGAAGGGTTCGTAAGCCAGAATGTACTGCTCAATTTAATATTTTTATATGTTAGAATTGGGCATCATAAACAGCTACAAGCATTCGTAAGGCAGTGAAGAAATAAAATTACTTACCTTTGAGTAAATAAAATGCTCTGGGACAGTGTAGATGCAAGCTTTATGAAATTCTGCAAGAAGAACATCCATTGCCAGAGGAAACTAATAAACAAATAGCTATCAACAAGAATGAAGTTATTATCTCTCTCTCTCTCACACACACACAACTATATGTGAATTGGAAGCCGGGTACAAGAAAGAATATCAATATTTAAACAACCTTTTAGGAGAATAAGTTGAGATCTGATTTTTAGTGGAAATCCCCTAACTAAATATAAGTACGGCTGGGTTTTTATTAAATGGAAAAAATATGTACTATAAAACCGCATAGTGAAACAAATAAACCACTCATCTTAACGAACACATTTTTGGATATGATCTTCTGCCTTGGTGATTATCCTCACAAGTATCATAGCAATCTAGCTCATCTAACTCTAACCAAAATAAAATAGGATTGCGGGATCAAGGAATTTGGGCCTTCAAATTTCTTAGAAAAAGGACTAAAATCGAAGATAATATTTGATGTGGTTAGAACTGCCATCAATATTTGTGAAGATGGTCTACATGACGAGGAGTCATATATAACATAGTATCCCTTAAAATCATCTCCAGCTGGGTTCAATAGTGCAAGGATATTCAGTCAATCATAAGAATCTAGTTACTTTTATGCGGTCTTTCTTCAGCTTGGTTGGATCAAATTTTGTAAGCCACCTAAAGTAGGGGGTATACAGATAAGTTGGTTTCGGATCAGCTTGTCTCTAAAACAAAGAAGGCTTTGGAGGGTTATTCCTTTGGGAAGCTTTATAAGCAATGGGATAATTTTGTAACTATAAGGAGATATAAAAAATTACAATTATTTTGGAGAGGCAAGGTGAGGGTCCCACAGTGAAAATAGAACTCTCTCTCCTCTTTGTTCTTCTTTTTCATCTCACTGGGTCACCTTATGTGGCATTACCCCTGACGTCATATGAACATGCCCACCACAAACAAGAGAAGAACAAAGAGGCGAATGTGGTGTCATAACAAGAGGAGAGTGAGGCGACCCCATCATCCGTGGTGTCATAGCACATTCTTCGAACCTCCGGGATGAAAAACTGAGACCTAAATTGCTTCGCCGCATCATCTGCTTCTTTATGAAAACCTTAATCCTCCTAAGTGCGAGTTCCATAGTCTCACCGTTCATGTTCGCAAAACAAACCCTAAACCAACCGGGCTCGGTACAATGGAAAGATGAACCCGGAGAAACATTGAGCTTAACATCTTTGATGATCATACGCCACAATGTCATCTCCGCTTCGTAAGTCGGTTCTTTAAGAAGCCAACGTAAGTCCATCCCAAAAAATAGCCCGGCGTTGCTCTTTAAGCTACCGATACCCAATTGAGAAAGCCCGTTCGTGAGGATCTTGTGCCTTTTAGCTAGTCTTCGAGAGCTCTCGCGGATAAAGCGATCAATGAACTCGTCATCGGATAACATGGACGCGATTAGGTGTTGGGTTTGTGTTGAGACTAGCCCAAAACTTGACATTTTACGTGCGCAATTTACGACGTTTTAGTAGTAAGAGTAAATTATCCCAACGCGGAGCCCGGGAACCCCATATCTTTTGAGAGACTAGACAAAATATGGATGAGATCTCGGTTGCATATCACATTTTCTTCCTCGATAATTTCAGCAATGCTTACGAAATTTGGTTGGCTGAAGACCGTAGCCGCGTAAATTTCGTCCCAAATTAAGTGGATATTGTTTTTGTTTATAAAGGCCACTATGTTTATACAGTGAGATGAAAGAGAAGAATAAAGAGGAGAAAGACTTCTATTTTCACTGTGGGGCCCTCACCTTACCTCTCCACCAAAATTGTAATTTTTTTTTATCTCCTTGTAGTTACAAAGATATCTCCTTACTTATAAAGCTCCCCTATTCCTTTTGGGTTTGTGTGGAGTAAAATGTATGATTGCTTCAGAGAGGTTATCTTATGGGGTAGAAAGTTCTGTTTTTGTCGCATCTGTAATCTTTGCGTGAAGTAAAATGTATGATTGCTTCAGAGAGGTTATCTTTTGGGGTAGAAAGTTCCATTTTTGTCGCATCTGTAATCTTTGTTCCTTTGATACCTTCTGATCCTCAGTTTTCATTAAAGAATAACCCCATCCTATTCATATTATACTAGCAGTTGGGCACACGCTATCGCCTGTGCCTACAATTATTTATAAAAGTCTGACCTATGTTTTCAAATATTTTAATATTTAAGGTGTTATGCAAAATGTTAAGAATAGAGCCGATATCTCAAGAATCGATCATACGTTCAACATTAATTAACTTCAATTTAAGGTAGAATGGAGTTTGGTATTATGCATTAAATCATTTTATTGCAAGTCTGGGGTTTGAATTATTATTTCCTGTCTTCAATATTAGGAAACCGGAAAAACAAGTCTTCAAGTTATACTTGTAGGAATCTTTACAGGGCGCTTGATCACGGTACTTGAACACATCATCGCATGAAAAGTTTTATCTAAGATTTGAAGAAATGCTTAAACTGATTCTTTGCTTAATATATCCGTGCTTATGGATTATTTGCAAATTAGGTATCATCTTGTTTTTATTGTTTTCCCTCTATTTAGTTTCCTACAATTATGTTACCTCGAAGAGAATGGAAAAGAAGAAGTGTAGGTTCGTAGAATTGTTTGTTTCCAGCTTAAATAAGCAGCAATACCGGCATTTGGAGCAACAATGAGATAAGAGGAAGAATCCTGCTATAGAACAAAATTCAAGAGAAGCTGTAGTTAAAAAGCAAATTGGTAGGAGGGATTAAGGGGGAAGCCCTTATAAATTGAGATAATTATACCATGAATTGTACACAATTTCTCTTTACACTGCGGATTCCCTAATTTTCACCATGGTAAATTTTTTTGTCAACCAAGTAAAGAGGTAAGTCGTGTGTTTTAGCCTTCAGTTGAAGAACACGTTTACTAAGATTTTTCTTGAGAGAAATCTAAGCTTATTGTTACATGACATTTTTTTCGCTTAACTTGTGTATTATACGATATGCTAAATGCATATGTTAAAGAATGGTGATAGTCAAGACGATGATAGTCAATCCTTGCAATTTTTCATGTTTTACATTTATATCTGGTTTGATACTTGATTCGTGATTCAGCCCTTGGAAACGTAAATCGTGCGAAACTCTTAAAATACATAATAGCTTATTGAAATAGACTTGTCACACTGGGAAACTTTCAATAAAAGTTGGTAAAAATGTGTAAAACAGTTGTGTAAAATAGTTGTTACAATATAACCCATATTAATATGTTGTCTTAATCTTCTTATACATGTTCTTTTTAGTTTTCTCCATAACGAATAAGTTGTTACATTAAGTGCCTACAAACTCGAATATTGGCAAACAAACAAGGGTGAAGCAATCCACTTAATCATCCGCCTTTCCACTTAAATGAAATTGGGATTTCGAATTACTGTAACTGAGGACGAAAAATTGAAACATGACTTTCCTTCATTAGTGGAATTCAGCTCAAGCTTATAAAATGGGCTGCAGGTTCGGTGAAGAACATATTGATCAGTTCAAGAGGATAATATTATGTGGATAGACACAATATAGCATCGCGAAACAAAATGAAATAAAATAGAGAGACAAAAAAGAAACCAAAATAACAAAGCTGCAAAACAAACCAAAATATATTGGAATAAGATAAAAGTGACCAGATTTTTTTGTATGAGTGCTCCAGGAACAATGTGTTTGCATATCAATATAAATGTAAGAATAATTAGTATAAGTTGGATACAAAATATAATTACAACATCAAAGATCTAGCTTAAAAGAATCCTTCTCATGATGAACATAGGCCATCTATATAAAACGGAGTTAAAAAATGTGACAATGTGCTTAGAAAAGAGTCAAACTGAACTGTAGCCTCTTTTTCATTATATTTCATAAATCACTTGATTTGGATAGTACACATTTCATAATTTAAAATATGACCAAACCACCATTTACGTGATCTAATCGGACCCCTTACTTCAACTAATTAAAACACTTATAAAACCTTAGCAGGAAATTAATTTAATAGTTTTAGTGCAAATGCCTAGTAAACGCGTTGTTGGGTGACATAATCAAGTGTAAACCATGCGCAAAACATATTGGACAAAAGTTATAAAAGTTGTAAGCCTTACCTTAAGAATACATCCAGCCTCAGTGAGAATATTTTGCGGCTTCATACCACGATGGATAATACGGTTGGAATGTAGGAGATCTAATCGCTCACCTGAAAATTATCAAATGTAAATAAAAAAAATTAAGTTTGAATGTAGAGTAATGTTATTGTGCTAAAAATAATAACCAAACCAAACACCCAAAATCAAAAATCATAGAACATTCAATAAAAGGGATGAAAATTTTAGATTTAGAGGGAAAGGGAGAGGGAATTGCTTGAAGCTCTTAACAACTGGTTTATTAGCTTCTGCGACCTCTTCCATTTTTAAGAATCTACACCCATTTAGTATCCAAGACATTCTGCATCGTAACCATATTCTCCTTCTTACCCAAAACCCCAGACCTTACCCTCCTTAGCTCTTGCAGGCCCTTGGCCACCCAAAATCAAACCCAAATGAACCCAAAGTGTCATAACATAAGAAACAGCTTTGCATGATATCCATAACGCAACTAAATGCTTATCAACATCATACTCCATAAGATTACTCTCATAAATAGTCCTAATACAAAGTTGAGGCTTCACATCAGAAATAAGCGGTTGGCGCAGAAACACAGTACCTGTAAGCATCTCTTGCGCTCTAGACACCTTAGCAACACTGGGTACCACCGAATGAAGCCTAACAATACAAACATACTATTTCCTAGCTCCTTAAGTTGGGTGTTCACAATACGAGTAGCAATTTCAATACAAAAAATAAGATTACCAGTCACTTGGGGATCAAGTGTGACACGGTGACCAGTCTTATCGACTCAAAAAATACGCTTAATCCAAGCAACAGCCTCGTGAAGATTGGTTTGCTGGTTTATCAAGATTAATGTAGGTCCACCTTCAAAGTATCTGTTCCCAATGCCCGAATCGCCCTGTAAAAATTCATACAAACCCTACTAAATCATATACAAAGCATACGTTGTTTCTCATAAATATCCAATTATTATAGGGCAAATTATACTCACATATGTACCTTGTATTGAACAAGTTGTGCACCCCTTCATGTTGTTCATGGATGTATTGGGAAATCACACCACACACAGTGAGACGCTCGTGATTTCTCATATTGAGGACAACATCAAGCATCTTAACTCCAACATTTTCAAAGTATATATCAATGCCTTCAGGAAAGTACTTGAAAGATTAAAAAAAAGTGATAGAAGCCGTCAGTGGTGACATCACTTGGCAAATATTTTCAAAGTGGACTATTAATTTTCTCTTTTTCAAAAATAGTATTCCAAGCTGGGAATATAAAGTTGTACTATTCAAGTTGCGAGGAGATGTTGGTAACATCTTCCGATTCTTGCCCCTCGGGTACCAGTAGGCATTAGCAATACAAAGTGGATCACAAACTTTGAAGTAAATAGATGGCTTAGAATGACTGTAAATTTATAAGAGAACAAAAATGCACATAAATACAGTTAGCTAACTACAAGGACTATAAATTGTTAAAGATTAACGAAAGAAAAATAGTATTAGCATATGTCTAAGATCTAATAGTGCAACTATAGTCACTAACCTTTTCAAAGCTGCACCCAAATCAAGCTCTTCTTTATAATTGAATGAAAGCATAATCAAACCCAAACTTGTTCTTCAGTAAATCAGCCTTGATTGCATCAACCAAAAAGCAAATTAAACAAGACTAAGCAAACTTCATTCCTATAAATTTTTGATCCATGGAATCTTTTTTTTGTAGTCCTGAACTTCTTCGCCAAAATGGACATACTTATAATACACATACATGATACACTTTTGACACCCTTTATGAGGCCTACATGAAAATAACTTTTGGGATCTTTCTTCCTGGGGTATGATACTATTACCATGAATATCATGTATAAAGAGATACAGGCAACTCTAACATTGACAACAACAACTCCAACTTGACCTGTTGGACCTAAATTTAGGTGATTACTGTTACAACAAGTGTTCATATATATTGCCAAAAACACAACGGATTAGGCGATCAAGATTAAGACACTTATCAAGTTTTGATCGAGGTTGTGGTTATACATGTCTTCTTTAGCACAGATATGTCATGCCTCGTGTTTTGCAGTTTGTTGACGTCCATATCCTAAGATACAACAATTACGATGAGAAGATTGAAGCACTTAAAGTCTTCTCATTAAGCAAACCAGAATTGTGGGGTTTTCTCTCCTAGAAAACAACTCAACAAAAATATAAGGGAGAAATCATCGAATATAGTCATTATAAACAAATTGATTAATGTGGTATAAACAAAGGAGAAGTCACCTCTCTAAATCACCCCCTTAATGGACACACCCATTCATGATGTCTCCTAACCACCAATTTGGGACACACCCCAAAAGTTTCTACAAAACACCAAGAAACAATATAGAAAATGTTGCTTAAAAATATAGTCTAACATCCATTCAAAATAAAGTAAAATCTAATAGATTTTTCCAACAATTACAAACTGACCTTGCAATGGTGATGTAGGTGCTACCCGCAGTTTGATTCAGTCCAGGAGTGCTTTAGTGCAGATATGAATGTCCTGTTAAAATAATAATTTTTTCCCAAATGAACCTTATATATACAGTCTTATAGTGGTTTGGATCTCATTTACATTTTCATCAATCTAACATTACAGCCAAAACAGTCAAAACTCCAACTTTGTTGTATGAAAAATATAACTTTTTACGGGAACAAAGCAAAAGAGACCAACAATGCTAATGTAGAAACTAACCAAAGCGCTTATCCAAAATGCCCATCAAGAAACCAAACTTTCTCCATCTTCTTCCTGTTCTCCTCCAAACATTTCGTGTGATGCAACTAGAAACCTACAACCTTCACCTGAAAACTCCACACATAATTCTGGATTCCTTGAAAAAGCCCCAAAAAATCTGGACATGTTCGCCGGTATCTTACCCGTTAAGGAATTATAAGACAAATCCAATGTTTTCAAACTCCACAATGACTCTAAACTCTCCGGGATCTGGCCCATGAGATAATTGTGAAATAGGTTTAGTACTCAAACCTTGTAATCTAAACAGACCATTAGGTATCTCACCGTGCAAGGAATTATCCGATAAATCAATCCCAATGCTAGACAAGAGCTTGTAATTGAAACCCAAATCCTTGTTTTCTAGAACATTCATAAAAAGAACAATTTCATCCATAATTTTTAATGTAGATGGCATGCCGCTATTGTTGGCATTACTAAAAATCAAACTAATGTTGAAATTACCTTGTGGTATGAAACCGGAGAAGTCGTTACCCGAGATATCAATTTATTGTATTTGCTTGAAAGAGAATAATCAACTTGGTATAATCACATTGAAATTGTTACGAGCAAGGAAGAGAAATCTGAGATTGGACCATTTAAGGATCGATTCATTTACTTCATGAGATAGATTCATAACGAAGAGACTAAAATTTTTGGTTGAAGTTACTGGTGGGTATTACATTGTTACAAGGGTGATTGTATTTAATGTATTTATTCCAGTAGTTTTTGTACCTTCCAATCCCAATTTCCATATTTCCATCGTAGTAAATTACTGCAGCTCGATCAATGTCTTCACGGAGAACTTCTGATTCGTAGCCAAGATCACTTACATGCCATCTCCGGTCTAGCCCCACCGTCTGGTTATAGAAGGTAACCAGGCCTAAAGGCAAGCTCCCACCCTTCCACAACTGTTATTTTTTACCCTGCAGCCACAAATCCACACAGTCAGAACAACGGATGGGGTACACACACACACACACACATATATATATATATAGATACATATCCAGGTTTGTACTCTTCACAAACTCGGAATACCTCAATAGGTCAAAAATATAGATATGTTCATGCAATGCAAGCACGCTGAGAACATGAAAATATGACTTTTCCATGGCAATGAAAGTGGCTCAATTGTGGAATGTGTTAAATGTTATCAAAGAAGTCAAAATGAAATAGTTGTTGAAGTTGAGCTTGAAAAGTTAAGCTCAACAGACTCTTTGTAACTTGTAGAAGAGGAAAAAAAGTATTTCCTTGAAACTTTACAAAACTTATTTTTTGAGAGCAAACTTCACAAAACTTATGATGCATGTATGTCATTAATGGGAGATCACATACAACTATTAGATACTGGCACAAAAAGTTAACGTGTTTACGTTTGTACATAAATAATGTTCAAACTGAAGAACATACTGAAACAGTTCTCGCAGGAAGCAATATGTCCGTTTGTGAGTGGTTGCTTGGTTGGATTACAGTATCACAAGTTATAAACTTACAATTTTAATACGAAAAACACCATTCATCATATATTCACAGAGGATGATAAATTTTGAATAAGTGTAGTGCTAAAAATAAAGGTGAGCAGATAGACGCATATAAAATAATTTTGCATATGTTTCCACTTTTTATGGATGCAATAAGTGTATAAAAATTTAAGTGTATGAGCTGTATTACTAATTTCAGGTATTTTCGGTAAACCGCTGTCACATTTTATCTTCTCTACTCTCGCAGATCAAACACATTCATCCCAAATGCCCATGTGCATTACCTTTGGATCTGAAAAGTTGATGAACATATCGATGCGATGAAATGATGAGTTTCCTTCCTTGCAAGTCTCCACGGCTTAGTTTATTTTCCCTTTCAAGTTTGCTTTCCATAATCCCCTCAAATTCCTTTGCACCACCACGTCATGGTCAAGAAGTACAATCTTATCAAGTAAAGGGTAGACCTCAGTTAGATAGAAACGGAGGTGGTTTAGAGCTGAAGAATATCTTGGGTCCCGAGCGTCTTCTCTGTCAACTTAGTGTTGTATTTTTCAGAGATCCATTTAAAATTATCAATGCTCTCAATTTCTATTGCAGCATGACCAGGTGAGTTTGACAAAAACCACATGTTCACGGCAGGGAGGTTCAGGGCATTGGTCACAATATGAAAAATGATTTTGTATGTACATTACTTTTGCTTTTGAGTAGATTAATCCTCCCTACTTTGCTTTCCAGATATCTTTGTATTACAAATCTCCCTATTGTGTACCAAATCCAGCAACTCCAATACTCTGAAATCCTCCAATACCCCAACCCCAATACCCAACTTCGCTGCCTCCAAAACAACTTTCTCCCCACTAACACCCCCATAATGCGGTTAATCTCCGATAAAAACTCGAACTCCCCATGTTTCACACTATCATTATCTACAAACCCAATTAAAAAACCTAAAACAAAACATACCAAGAATCGAAAAAAGATAAGAGGGAGATTGATCTAGCCGAATTGAGGCCATTAGTGCTGATTACATCTGTTGATCTGATTTCGAAAACTTTGATGAAACGAAACCCTAGAAAACAAAATTGAATTACTGAGTAGAGGTACTGTTTGAACTGGAGAGTGTCTAGTTGATCGTTCTTGCACACCGAGCATCACCGTATGGTTTAAAAGAGAAGAGAGGGGAGCTTGATGGGTTTGGTTTGGAAGAGAGGAGAGAGGAGTTTGGTAGGTTTGGTTTAGAAGAGAGGAGTTTTGTAAGTTTGGAAAGACGAAATGTCTAAGGGAGATTTACAGAAATACCCCTGATTGTGTATTAAGAATTCCCAAAATACCCCTAATTTCGTATATACGAAAATTTATGCGCTGAACTTCCACTTATACCCCTTCTTTCATCACCTAATTATGATTGAGATGCCTATTTTTGGATGTGATTTGGTACATACAAAATAGGGGCATTTTAGTATTAAATAAATTTTATGGGTAGACCAAATAAACATAATGATCTAACGGCTGTGTTATCAACTAAAACATATATTTTCCTCAACATGTGTAGAATAGGGTGATCAACAGCCGAGATTGATTCTCATGGAATAACTATTCCTTTAGTATTATCGATATACTTGTGTTTAATAAATAAATAGATATATACTTATGTATGAAACTAAAGCTGGCGTGTTTGTCACATATATATTTCTCCCATGTCAGCCATACCAAATGTTGCCATATATACCTTTTTAGTTCACTGATCCATGAACGCTTTTATTCTTTCGTAAATTATTAAAATATGCTAAGGGTCAATCAGGGCCGGCTCTGGCTTTTTGAAGTCCCTGTGCCAAAAATTAAAATGAGCCTTTTTTACTAATTTTTTTTTATTTTTTTGTTTGGAGAGAGATAAAAAAATTAATGGGTTTGGTTGTTTGGGCTTTGTAACTCGTATATTATAAGTTTGTAACTTGAATAATGGGTTGGGTTGGGTTAATTTTTGTTTCTTTGGGCTATAGGTACTTTTTTTTTTTTTGGGCCCTTTTTTTTTGTCCCTGTGCCGTCACACATGTCGCACACCCTCATGGCCGGGCCTGGGGTCAATAAGATGCGTACCTTAGAAGTAACAAGAACAACCAGGGGCGGATTTAGGGGGGTGCCCGGCACCCCCACTTTGTTTTTAAATTTCCTTCTTAGAAAAAAAAATAAATAAATAAAATATATAATAAATAAATAAAATATATATATATATATATATAAGGATTTTGACAAAGATGAACCTCCGTCTACCAAGATCAAAGATCGATATATATATATATATAGTAACAACTCCCAGCTATGTTTCGAAAGTGGACGTAGGCAATTTGCTGAACCACTATAATCTTGGTGTTGTGTGTTTCTTTGTTTTTGTTTGTTCATTGCTAACCTAAATCGACTTGGAGTTTGTGGCTTCCGGGCTTGCGGGTCAACATATGGCATCGCATTCAACTATTTTACCCACATTTCCCCATGATTAGATTTCTAATCATATTCGTTTGCTTCTTTCTTTCTTGGAACTTTTAACTTTGAAGCACCTCCATCATTGTCCCTCTCGTTAGGACATGTTTTAGCACTCCATATTTTCAATTGTGAACGTCATCATTCCCTTACCTGATATGACGAAGGCTGATCTCATGAACAGTATCCTCCACATTTATCAAATTCATCTCTTGAAATACACTTTTGCTTACTAAAACACCTTATATAAGATCCAAATCTTATTTAGTACTCCTAAGCTATCATGGCAACCGTATATTGACCAGATGTTAAAGACTCCTTTTGTTTCTGAACCTTGAACTCATCCTCTCTCACACCCACTCCTCTGAGTCCTATGTTAAAATATTTCTTCATGAAATCTCGGGTTCATGATGTGGCTTTTGATTTCATTATAATTTTTGGTTGTCCTAATACAATTTTCCTTCAACTCTTTCAAAAATATGATTTAACATTCTCATATTCTTCTACCTTGTTAATCAACATGGATCCTCCACCATTTCAGATAAACATCTACAGTACCTAGAGGCGATATAGAGTCCATAATCTTTTATCAAGTTCATAAGAGCCATTTGATCTCCTCTGCAAAGGCCTTCATGTGTGACTCCCCAACTCCTTAACTCCCTAATCCCTTAGCATATCATGAATTTGAATGTTTCTGCCCAACTCTAAGGACTCTAGAGATGACTAGAGATCAATAAAGGCCGGTCAAACCACTAGCTTAACTGTAAAAGAAAAGAGCACCTCTGTACTTCATATAGAAGTACCACATTACCTTAAATCCAACAACACACACAAAATGAGATAATTTATAAGCTTATTTAGCTACGATTATTATTAACATTCATCATAGGGTTCTAATGAGATATTTATGCTCACAAAAAGAATTGACTCGCCTAACAATTTTAGTGATTCCGTTTATCTTTTTGAATCCTGTGTCTATTTGTAGCTCATAGCTACGAAAACTCTGTTAGAATATGTGAAACAAATTGGTAATAAAATCAAGCCACCATAAGAATAATAGTCTACCATTGGAACAGTAGTCTACCATAGGAATAGTAGTCCTAGTAGGAAGCATAGTAAGGTAATGTTTGTATTACAGCTTTAGAAGCCAGGTTGGATTTGTGCTCTAATGCCTATATAAAGGCTTGCTATATGTTGTAATCAAATCATCTCATCCCAAGTGTGATCAATAACATTTCTTCTTTAGAGTTTAGAATTCTGTTTTCATCATCTGGTATGAGAGCGAGCACGGTCAGCTCGAAGGGGACGACGTGAAGAAAAGTTGAACCTTTTCTAGTATTACGTTGAGATATCGTTCATTCGGTCGAGCTTATTAATTTTGTCTATTTTTTGCAAAAAATGACGGAGAGTTATGTTCAAGCGGCAATTCGTAAATTTGATGGTCATTGCGACCATTGGAGTTTAATTATAGAGAACTTTTTGAGGTTCAAGGAGTATTGACGCCTCGTTGAAGTTAGTGTTTCTAACCATTCGGGAGAAATGACGACTGCTCAAATTTCCAAGATCGAGGAATTACGATTAAAAGACTTGAAAGTCAAAAATTATTTATTTCAAGCAATTGATCGTAACTTCTTGTAGACGATCCTATGCAAGGAGACATCCAAAGATATTTAGGATGCAATGAAGGAGAAATATCAGGGAACCACTAAAGTGAAGCGGGCACATCCACAGGCACTTCGTGTAGATTTCGAGATTCTTCGTATGCAGCCAACAAAGTCTATTTCAGAGTATTTCTCCAGAACCATGACAATTTTCAACAAGATGAGAAGAAATGGAGGACATTACGATAATCAAAAAGATTCTTCGATCAATGACATCAAAATTCGATTACGTGGTATGTTCAATCGAGAAATTAAAAGATCTTGATCAACTCTCTATGGATGAACTGATGAGTTCATTAATGGTTCACGAGTAACAAATCAACAAACATGTAGCGGTGGAGGAAGCGCTACAATCTCAGCTCTCAATCAGCAATCAAGCGACAAAGGGAAAATATACAAGTCGTGAAAGAGATAACCGTGATAACCGATTCACAAATTATCATGGAAGAGACAGAGGAAGCAACAATCAACATAGCGGAGGCCAAAAGTCAAAGCCGCTTGATAAGTCAAATATCAAATGTTATAAGTGTAACAGGTATGGTCACTTTCGTTCTGAATGTCGTTCTCATTTTTATAAGGAAAGAGGCGAAAAATCTAATTTTTTAGAAAAAGAAGATAAAATTTCTCTTCTTTTGGTTTGCAAAACCAAAGAAGAATCTCAAACCGAAAAAGATTTTCGTCAAAACATATGGTACTTGGACACATGAGCAAGTAACCATATGTGCGGTGAAAAATTCATATTTCACAAAATAGATGATTCTTTCCGCACCTTGGTAAATTTTGGAAATAGTTCTACAATTGTTGTCATGGGGAATGGCGATATCAAAATTTGGTCCAAAGATAACACTCATCAGACTATCTCAAGTGTTTTATAGGTCCCAAACTTGAAGAGTAATTTTCTCAGCCTGGGGCAACTTCAAGAGAAGGGATATGTGATCATCATCAAGAATAGAGTCTACCGGATTGAAGATCCAAAGAGGGGTTTGCTAATTGCACAGGCACATATGACTCCAAACCGAATATTTCTGTTAAGCGTTGCGCATGCCGTTTTTCCTTATTTTTCAAGTATGGTGAAAGATCAAGGCTGGATATGGCATTTTTGCTATGGGAACTTGAACTTCAATGACCTAAAGCTCCTTCATCAGAAGAATATGGTGACGCGAATTCCTCAGATTGATTGATATTCGCAAGTATGTGAAGGTTGTGTTATTGGCAAACAACACTGGGATTCATTTCCAAAGGGGAAAACATGGAGAGCCAAATTGACACTGGAGCTGGCCCATACCGATATATGTGGGCCGATTGATCCACGATCCAATGGAAATAAAATGTATTTTATTACCTTTATTGATGATTACAGCCGAAAAACTTCAACGACCTAAAGCTCCTTCATCAGAAGAATATGGTGATGGGAATTCCTGAGATTGATTGACATTCGCAAGTATGCGAAGGTTGTGTTGTTGGCAAACAACACCGAGATTCATTTCCAAAGGGGAAAGCACGGAGAGCCAAATTGACACTAGAACTGGTTCATACCTATATATGTGGGCCGATTGATCCACGGTCCAATGGAAATAAGAGGTATTTTATTACCTTTATTAACGATTACAGCCGAAAAACATGGGTCTATTTTCTACTAGAAAAATCTGAAGCTTTTTTTAATTTTCAAGTCATTCAAGGCCCTTGTTGAGAAGGAAGTAGGGAGATCTATCAAGATTCTTCTCTCGGATTGTGGAGAGAACAATTCTTATGAATTCGCAAATTTTTGTGATAAATTTGGAATCAAAAAACAATTGACGACATCGTACACGCCACAGCAAAATGGCGTAGCTGAGAGGAAGAACCGCACTATTATGAATATGGTGCGACGTATGCTGCAAACATCAAATCTTCCTAAGAGATTTTGGCCAGAAATAGTCTTATGGAGCATCAACATCCTCAACAAGAGTCCTACCATAGCTGTTAGGAATATGACACCAGAGGAGGCATGAAGCGGCAGAAAGCCAAATGTGGAGCACTTGCAAATCTTGGGTGTATAGTATATGCCCATAAAGAACGAAGAACAAAGCTTGACGATAAATGTCAGAAATGTGTTTTTCTCGGTTATAGTGATAGTTCAAAAGCTTATAAACTCTACTATCCTACAACTAAAAAAATTATCATTAGTCAAGATGTGATTTTCGACGAAGAAAATACATGGAAATGGAATATTAAAGATTCAGGAAAGCCAGTACCGGTGGTCTTCGATGATGAAGAAAGTCATCCGCCAGTTTTGGATGGTGAATCGCAATCACCACTCACGCCTGTACAGAGCTCAACCAACCCTTCTTCAATAATGGTTCGATCACAATCTGTACCATCATTCTCAAGGCCTCAAAGAACATATAGGAGACCAGCGTACTTGGAAGATTACAATCTAAGTGTGGTGGATCAATTAGATGATTCAACTATATACTTCGCTTTATTTGCTGGAAGTGACCCAATTGCTTTCAAGGATGTTGTTGAAGAACCAAAGTGGCAAGATGCCATGAATGACGATATCGAAGCAATCGAGAAGAACAATACATGGGAGTTGACAAATCTCCCAGATGGATACAAGTCGATCGGTGTGAAGTGGGTATACAAGATGAAATTGATTGCTGAAGGAAAAGTTGACAAATACAAGGCAAGGTTGGTGACTATGGATTATAAGCAACAACAAGGCGTCGACTATGAAGAGGTGCTTGCTCCAGTCGCACGACACGATACTATCAGGATGATAGTTGCAATAGCAATACAAAACTCGTGGCCTATTTTTCAACTGGACGTAAAGTTAACATTTTTACATGGAGATCTGCAAGAAACTGTGTACATCAATCAACCACCTGGTTACGTACAGAAAGGTGGAGAGAAGAAGGTGTACCGTTTGAGGAAGGCCTTATATGGACTAAAACAAGCACCAAGAGCTTGGTATAGTCGTATAGAGGCATATTTCATGAAAGTGGGGTTCTATAAGTGTCCATATGAGCACACACTTTTTATGAAAGTTGGAACCGATGGAAAATTTCTGGTAGTGTGCTTATATGTGGACGACTTGATATACACTGGCAACGATCGTACGATGTTCAAGGACTTCAAACTGTCAATGATGGCAGAGTTTAAGATGTGAGATCTCGGAATGATTCACTATTTTTTGGGCATAGAAGTAGTTCAGTCTGATGTGGGTATTTTCATATCATAGAGAAAATATGTTCAGGAGATTTTGGAATGGTTCCAAATGAAGGATTGCAATCCAGTGCGCACGCCAGTTGAAGATGGATTAAAGCTAATGAAAGATCCCAAAGGAGAAAAAGTTGACAACACATTGTATAGGCAGCCCGTGGGAAGTCTCATGTACTTAACTGCGGCCAGGCCAAAAATTTAGTATGTAGTAAGCCTCATCAGTCGATACATGGAGAATTCAACGGAGTTGCATCTAAATGCTGCAAAGAGGATTCTGCGATACTTGAAAGGTACATCTGGGTTGGGAATATTTTATAATAAAGGAGAGGCTATTACTTTAATTGGCTATACTGATAGCGATTATGGTAGAGATCCCGATGACAGGAAGAACACCTTTGGGTATGTTTTTATGTTAGGATCAGGAGCGATTTCATGGTCGTCAAAGAAATAACCGATTGTTTCTTTATCTACCACGGAAGCAGAGTATATTACTGTTGCATCTTGTGCATGCCAAGCAATATGGTTAAGAAGAATGTTAGGTGAAGTAGGGTTTCATCAAAATAGAGAAACTTTTATTTATTGCGACAATAGTTCGACAGTCAAATAGTTGAAGAATTCAGTTCAACACGGGAGAACGAAGCACATTGATGTGTGTTACCATTTATTACGAAATCTAGTGAAAGATGGGACGATTGATCTTATCCACTGCATGAGCGAAGATCAAGTTGCATACATTTTTACCAAAGCCCTCAAGTTAGACGCGTTTGAGAAACTTTGGAAGCTACTCGGAGTTTGTTTGCTTAAGGGAGGAAGCTGCATGGAAAACTCAGCATAACGTTTACTTCCTAAACTAGTATTAACACATCTAGTTTAAGGGAGGGTGTTAGAATGTGTGAAACACATTGGTAATAAAGTCAAGCCACCATAGGAATAGTAGTCTACCATAGGAACAATAGTCTACCATAGGAATAGTAGTCCTAGTAGGTAGCATAGAAAGGTAATGTTTGTATTACCGCTTTAGAAGTCAGGTTGGATTTGTGCTCTAATGTCTATATAAAAGCTTGTTATATGTTGTAATTAAATCATCTCATCCCAAGTGTAACCAATAACATTTCTTTTTTAGAGTTTAGAATTTTGTTTTCAACAAATTCTGGCCAAAACAGAAATGTGTGACCAAATTAAGCAGTGTTAGTGAAGTTAAAAATAACTATTGAACCAGGATAAATTTTGTCAAAATTGACAAATACAGGTAGGGAGCTAAGTACCTAAAATTCAGAATATTACAATCATAGGATGAAGTGCTGATTGTTAGAGTTGGTATTAGCCTCTGCCAAGGGCACTCTAGTCATTTTATGTTTCATTGTAGGCTATATAAAGCCACTGGGTGTAACCTAATCATCTTTCTCTCACTAATAAGATTGTTGTTTTACTTTACTCTTTGCAATATAGCCTCCAAATGTATCACTGATTAAACTAATAAGACAAAAAATATATATATAATCAAAATGTCGAAATCTGCTCATATATTTGTAGCTCTTTACTTCTTTTTTAACAAAAATCTACCTGTGTCCTTGATAAATCAATTTATTCTATAGTATACCAATGTAGATTTTATTGTTTAATATACCAATGGAAATTTTAGCATAACAGAAATATAGGCTGATCTATTATGATTAAGAAACAATGAAAATTTTATTGTGTAGTATATACCAATCAAAATTTTATTGTTTAATGTATCAATCGAAATTTTATTGTTTAATGTACCAATGGAAATTTTAGCATAACGGAAATATAGGCTGATCTATTATGATATATCTGTCTGAAATTTTAATATTGTAATTTACTTTTTTTTAGTTATATACAAATTTGTTATAAGAAACAATATCCAATATATTGGTCCAGTATATCGAATAATACCATTACTTCAAATGATATATCGAGATAACATTAACCCTTCAATTCTTTAAAAAATTATTCAACCAAGTTATAACTCTTTATATCGTCTCTATTGGTCACTCGATTATTTGAAATTGGTCCAATACGTTGGCATATGCCGCCAGTGTTGAGAATAGAGGTAGCTACTCTCTCTTCCCTTGCAAGAATGATACGCGGAAATTGCCAACACAAGAAGTAAATCAACAAAGAACAATAAAGAACACAATAAGGTTTCCCGGAGGAGGGAAGTGGAAAACCCTTGGGGATGAAAAACCACACCCCACGAACAATTCACTATAATATCAAATAGGTTACAATGATCTTTCAAGCTTCTCAAGCTTTAATAGAGTCTCTTCAAACCCTAGCCTCTCTAAGGTTAAACTTACCAAAATATGGGCTAACAACTAACCCTAGACCCCCTTATAAACATGGAAAGTCAATTCATAAGAATAGGCTTGAAGTACGGATCACGAGACAGACCAACGTCCCCAAAAATACCTTCTAAAAACTGACTTACGAAGTCTATTCGAATAAACTCTGGATCTATTCGAATAAGATGGGCTCTGAACGTTTCTGTTCGAATAGACAAAAGTCTATTCGAATAGACATGACTTCTATTCGAATAGACATGACTTTTATTCGAATAAAATTTTCCCTGTCTCTATTTATTCTAATAGATATGACTTCTATTCGAATAAACTTTCCTCTGCCTCTTCTGTTCGAACAGACAAAAGTCTATTCGAACAGGACTTTGAAAAAACCTTTTTTCAAACTGTCTTCGATCCTCGCTCGTCCCACAAGCTCCGATAAACTTCCTCTGACACGATTCGAGTTCATATCATAACAATCTTCCACTTGAAATCGAATCCCGTAACACATCTTTAGATCTTCCAATGAATTGCTCGCACTACCCGGACCTTCAATCTTGAAGACCCGCATAGGTGTAAATCTTCACAAGCTTTAACACACCGTCCACGAGGGGAGAGCGAATATAGTGATACCGAATATCAATGTGCTTGGTTCTAGAGTGAAAAACTGAATTCTTCGCTAAGTGTATAGCACTTTGACTATCACTATATAACTTAGGAGAGAATTGCTCTCTACCAAGCTCTTTCATCAACCCTTTAAGCCAAACCATATCTTTGTACGCTTCTGTAGCTGCAACATATTCCGCCTCCGTCGTAGACAAAACTATAATCTTCTGTAGCCTAAAAACTCATGTAACTGCACCGCTTCCCAATATAAAAAAGAAACTACTAGTGCTCTTCCGCCTATCCATGCCACCCGCCATATCAAAATCAACAAAACCCTATAAGCATATCTAAGAACCCCCATAACATAATGCCATATCTTGAGTCCCCTTCAGATACCTCAGTATTAATTTCACAGCTCTCCAATGCTCTTGACCTGGATTGCTCATATACCTACTAATAACTCCCACTGCTTGGGCAATATCCGGTCTCGTACAAATCATAGCGTATATTAGGCTACTAACCGCGGATTGATGAGGAACCTTTCGCATCTCATTGCGATCCTTCTGCATTTTCGGACAATAATCCTTTAATAATTTGAAGTGACCTCCTAATGGTGTACTAACAACCTTAGCACCATCCATGTTAAACCACTTCAGTACTTTGTCGATGTACTCAGCTTGAGACAACTTCAATTCTCGATACTTTCTGTCCCTTGTAACACGCATACCAATAACTTGTTTCGCCGCACCCAAGTCCTTCATAGAAAACTCCTGGAATAATAGTTCCTTTAACTTAACTATCTCTCCCATGTCGGCACTTGCAACCAATATATCATCTACATACATAAGTAGAATAATATACGAGTTCCCCGTATTCTTAATAAAACAACAGTGATACGCATTGCTCTTCGAATAGCCATTCCTGGACATGAACTGTTCAAACTTTAAATACCATTGCCTCGGTACTTGTTTCAAACTGTATAAACTCTTCGTGAGCCTACACACAAGATCTTCTTTCCCTTTAACCGAATACCCTTCTGGTTGCCTCATATAAATTTCTTTATCAAGGTTACCGTGAAGAAATGCAGTCTTGATATCAAGTTGTTCAAGATGCAAGTCTTCAACAACAACTATATTTATCACAACTTGAATTGTTCAAAATGCAAAGTCTAAAGCTGTCGAATGCCCTATGTTAATCAAGTACACCGTTGTACTTACCGCATCCTCCCAAAAACACTTTGGCAATCCAGCATTGAGTTTCATACTCCTCGCTCTTTCGTTTATTGTTCGGTTCATGTGTTCTGCAGCACCATATTTTTGCGGTGTTCTAGGAATAGTCTTCTGTTTCCTAATCCCATTTGATGCGCAAAAGTCTTCAAACTCGTCACTACAGCATTCGTCCCTGTTATCCAACTTGAGGCACTTCAGTTTCAAACCGGTTTCATTTAATCTAGAGCCCTCCACCTCTTAAATTTGTCAAACACATCTGACTTGTTCTTCACGAAGTAGATCCACAATTTACGAGTAGCATCATCGATTAAAGTAACATAATAAGGAGAACCACCATGAGAAGATACCTTGGTTGGCCCCCAAACATCCGTGTGTACAAGATCCTGCTTTTCGAGTTTCCTTGATCTTTCAGATAATTTGAAACTGACCTTCTTCTGCTTCGCAAGAACACACTCTTCACAAAACTTGAGATCAAACTCAGCAAAACCCTCTAACTTTCCCTTCGTTATCATTATCTTCATCCCCTTCTCACTCATGTGACCGAGCCGTTTGTGCCACGTACTTGTATCAATCCCCGGAGTAGCCGTACAAATGGTGAAAATTGTGCTTTGCGCTGTATACAATGTTCCTTGTCGCAAGCCTCGAGCAACCAACATAGCTCCCATTGTAACCCTCCAGAAGGTTGCGCCAAAGGTACACTCATATCTGACATCATCCACCAATTTGTTAACCGATATAAGGTTACGCCCTAGTTTATGTACAAGTCACACATTCTGTGAAACCAATGTTTCTACTGAAGGCAACAACAACCTAGCGTTTCCCTTTCCAGTAATATTGTGTGCACTCTTATCTGTAAGAAAGACCATACCGAAGTTGCCTTTAACAATATTAGTATGAAAATCTACGTTCGCAGTAACATGGAAGGAAGCGCCCGAATCAATAATCCAAGATTCGTTAACATCATCACACGATAGTAGTAGAGCCTCGTCAGAACCAACCTCCTCAGTAAGGTTTATTGTATCTTTCTCTTCATCATAAATCTTTTTAGAAGAAGAAGAGTTACAATTTCGCGTGAAGTGACCCTTCTTTCCATAAGTCCAACACACACCGGGCGGCTTAGACTTCCCTCTTGACTGTGATCGACCCCTTCAGAATTTTGGCCCTTTTCTGCAAGACCACTCTCTTTCCTCGACGTTCAACATATTGCCGTTTGAACTTGAATAGGGTTAAGATGTTTTACGCCTATTCTCTTCACTCATAATCAACGAGACTATAGTGTCAAATTTGATGTCTTCCTTCCCAGATGAGTTGCTTACAGCTGTAATAATTCCTTCCCAGCTTTCTGGCATCTGTCCTAGAAGAGCCCACGCTTTCACCTCCTCGGTAAAAGTGATTTTAACGGATTCTAGTTGAGCATGTATGGTATTAAACTCACTGATATGAGATTGCACACTACCATTCTCCTTCATCCTCAAAGTAAACAAGCGCCGTAAAAGGTAAATCTTATTTGCCTCAGACGGTTCCGAGTACATAGCGGACAACGTCCCCAATAAACTCTTCGTCGTCGTAACTTTGGAGATCATGTGTTGAATTTAAGATGATAGTGCTAACCTAATGGTTCCAAACGCTCTGCGATTCAATCGCGCCCACTTAGCAGCATCAAAATCTATTGGCTTCATCTCAGTTTCACCCAATGGTAAATCAAGATTCTTCTGATAAAACTAATTTTCTATCTGCATCTTCCACATTCCAAAATTCGACCCATTGAACTTTGTTATCTTCAACTTTTCCTGATCGGCCATCGCTCTTCACCACACAAACCCTAACACTCTCTCTGATACCAATTGTTGAGAATAATGGCAGTTATCTCTCTTCCCTTGCAAGAATGATACGCGTAAATCACCAACACAAGAAGTAAATCAACAAAGAACAGTAAAGAACACAATAAGGTTTCCCGGAGGAGGGAAGTGGAAAACCCTTGCGGATGAAAAACCACCCCCCACGAATAATTAACTATGATATCAAACAGGTTACAGTGATCTCTCAAGCTTCTCAAGAGTCTCTTCAAACCCTAGCCTCTCTAAAGTTAAACTCACCAAAAGATGGGCTAACAACTAACCCTAGACCCCCTTATAAACATGGGAAGTCAATACATAAGAATAAGCTCGAAGTACGGATCACGAGACAGGCCAACGTCCCCCAAAATACCTTCTAAAAACTGACTTACGAAGTCTATTTGAATAGACTCTGGATCTATTCGAATAAGATGGGTTCTGAACGTTTCTGTTCGAATAGAGAAAAGTTTATTCGAATATACATGACTTCTATTCGAATAAACTTTTCCTTGTCTCTTTTTGTTCGAATAGACATGATTTTTATTCGAATAAACTTTTCTCTACCTCTTCTGTTCGAACAGACAAAAATCTATTCAAACAGAACTTTGAATTATTTTTTTTTCAAACCGTCTTCGATCCTCGCTCGTCCCACGAGCTCCGATGAACTTCCTCTAACACGATTCGAGTTCATATCATAACAGCCAGCAGGTCGCACTTTGAGCCATTAATAGAACATAAAATTAAAAAAAATGTAAGGACACGAGTAGCTGAGTTTAATAATTAAAGAAGGTTAAGAAAGCAATTTAAAGTTAGCTTGCTGAAATTACCTTATTGGAAATTAATCGCAATGCCATATTCTTTTCATCGAGTTCCTTGTGCTTTCAAAGTCTCTCGGCCTCAAGCTTTAAGGCAATATCGACAGCCTTAACCATACTACCTGTCACGACATTGGAAAGTATTATCCTTACACGAGTATGGAAAATGTAGGTCTCAAGTGAATGAACATAGGAATATGGCTGTAGATAGTAAGTTAAAGTAATTATTCATGAACAGATCACGAGCACAAAGAGTAACTCCAAACTAATTTTTGAAAGGGCACACACCCCACTCAACCGCCAATATTGTCCCCTGATAACCACATTCCCACTTAATATGTGAGGTTTATCATAAAAGGCTTTAGCACTAGCTAGAGTGCACGCCTACCTTCCTGTAAATCTCATTCCAACGTGAATCTTAATCTGCATAGGACTATCAATATCTCCCACTTTAATAAAAGAGTCATCCTCGACTCAGATGCCACTTGTAGCGCCCTTCCCTCTTAACTACACCTCCCACATCGAGGCCTTTTTTGTTTTTTGTTTTTTTATGTGTAAAGTGAGGCGTGAGGTTTTACCACAAACGCCTTGCTAATAAGAGGCATGCCAGCCCACCTAATGAACCTCACTTTGGAGGGCCTTTTATCAGTGCCAAAAATGGCTTCAAAGTAAAGCTGAGAAGATTGTAATAGTCCCACCTTACTTTGGATTCCATTCTGATTGGGAGAGTTAAGATTATTTTAGTCATTTTTAAAAATGATTAGGGATCAGCTAACAAACTTCTTATTCCTTATCCATCCCCACTCATAATCATCAAAGCCTCGTCCTAAACAATTGAGTTAGATCTCGGGTTGTTGATTTATTTTGTTGTTGTTTGGAATCAGACATCAGATTTGCAATCTGAGTATGAACAAGAACACAGTTACAACTTACGAGGTGAGATAAGAATAATGTTGTAAATAAGTTATATTGTGTGGTTTTACATTGATTTAAATTTTCAATTGTAAGTTTTAATTAATAGTATGTAAATAAAGTGGGGGAGTGTGACATAGAGTGAGGCTAAGTGTTAATAGTTGGCTTAAAATGAAGGTTAGTGAGAGAGAGTCTAGAGAGAAAGTTATGCTGATTGCTCCAACGAATTTCCAAGTCAAAGTACAACTCTTTACTAAAAATTCAGATTCTACCTCCGCCTACACATGGCTAGTCCACTAATAGTTCCACCCTGTGTCGAAATTGAGTCTCGTACAATGGGCATGCACTCCACCTACCACCAAGGCTTTGTGAGTAAACCTCATACCTCCATGTGGGAGGTGGTTAATTCGGGGTTGTAGTGGGGCTCTATGGCCAGGGGCGAAGCCAGGACTTGAGTCAAATGGGGTCAAAAAACAAAACGAGGGGGTTCGGGGGCATCGGCTCCGAGAAAAAATAATTATGAAGCATATTAGGGTATTTTAGTATCGTTTATATTAAAACCTATGCCAAGTTAAAAAAAAAAAAAAAAAAAAAAAAATCCTAGAAGAGAGTCACAATCTAAAAGTAATGTTAAATGATAAGTAGGACTTGATAATCATAAAATGTAGTAAAAATGAGGTTGTGGGGACTTGAACCCTTGCTTAAGGGTCAAAACCAACATACTTGTCCATTGGACCAATAGTAATTATATAATTAAATTTGAGTGAGGTAAAATATATACAAATTATACATATATGTATCAATTTTATCTATTTGATAAGGGATTTCTGACTTATTCAGTGACCCCACTAGTCCCCCCTAGCTTTGCCCCTGTCTATGGCCACTACCAAATCAACTCGAAGAATTCCTTTCAAATGACAAATTAACTGAAATAATGTCCCCAATCATTCATACTCTTCTGGAAAGTGATATATATGTGCATTGAAATGAGTGAACTTATGGAATTTAACCTATACATATGGTGAACTGTGTGGATCTAGAAGTAAGAGAGCTGAATATTTTTGGTGCGATGGTATCTAAAGTAAGATGATCATCCTCAACAAAAACCATTCCATATTTAAATCAAATGTGATGTTTAATGAGGTTAGAATTATCGGAATGTGGTGTTTTACAGGGATATCCTTCTCATGACAAAGATGATCTTCTACTTAAATAACTTGTGAACTCTGACAGCTATATACATAAGATCCAATTACACAGGTTTATAGATCCTCCATATATAGCCGCAGTATACTATTTATTATTGAAGCAATCTACTGAAAAGGATGAAAAATTATACATTAGGACAAAATGAATTAAAAAACTGTTATCAGCTAAAATTTTCTAGTACCTGCTAATTGTGTGTTACTTAAACTGTTTTTTCCGGACTGAGAAACTCTGCCATTTAGTTCTTTCAATACGTTGTCATCTGTTTTGTGTCCTATAGCCAGATTTTCTGACACTTTCCCAGAAACTATGTTTGTAGTTTCAGCAGCTTCCTTTTCTGCAGCTTCTTTGTCTATCCTCTCAGCCTCTAAAGCCGCTTTCCGTGTTTCTTCAGCTCTTTCTTTTGCAGCCTGGAAACCATCAAAATATTTAGCATTCAGACACTGCAAGAAATAATAGATGACTATTTTACACACAAGCTAACACAACTACACAAACACAACTCAATAAACACATTCATCTTTGAAATATTATAAACGAAAAACAATCTAAATGCCAAACGAAGCAATGTTTCACGTATGACAAGAGGAAAAGGCGGGATTTTCAACCAGTGGTATCAAGAATCGGGGATTCGTGGGTGGTAGCCTTTCTTAAGAAACAAATAGGACACCTTGCTCTACAGGATAGGCAAAGAGCATGCTGCCTTCCTACAGAGACGGAGGATTAGCTCATTATGTGAAGCCTCACAAAGATCGAAAAGCTAAGAGGAAAGGTTTCACAGACGCGGGATAAAAATCGATAAGGCTAAGACAAGTGCGATAAACAATATGACGGGGCAGCAGCGTGGTCTCTTCGTAATGACTCACAACTGTTAGGTGAGTTTAACCATAGTGCGATAAACCATAGAGACCACGCTGTGGCCCAAGAGTCAATCTCGTTAGAACGAGCTTGGATGTCGTTCGAACAAACTCTTTTGTACTCACTGGAATTTTGGCCCAGGAGTCAATCTCGTTCGAACGAGCTTGGATGTCGTTTGAACGGGATGTTATGTTTCTAGGGTTGGAGACCAACTATCGCAAAGTCGTTCGAACGAGCTTAGCATAGGTTTGCCTTAGATGTTAGAGTTCTGCTTCGAGATCCGTACTACTTGTATTTTTTGGTCCTCTATATATAAAATGGACTTAGGTTATTTTGTTAGCTATCTTTTGGTGAGTTTAACCATAGAGAGGCTAGGGCTTGAAGAGACTTCATTAAAGCTTGAGAAGCTTAAGAGATTATTGTAACCTATTTGATATCATAGTGAATTGTTCGTGGGGAGTGGTTTTTCATCCGCAAGGGTTTTCCACTTACCTCCTCTGGGAAAATTCTTCGTGTCCTTTTAAATTGTTCAAACGGGCTTGGATTTCGTTCGAATGAGATGTTTTATTTATAGGGTTGGAGACCAACTATCGCAAAGTCGTTTGAACGAGCTTAGCGTAGGTTTGTCTTAGATGTTATAGTTATGCCTCGAGATCTGTACTAATTGTATTTTTTGGCCCTCTAGTATATATAGAGGACTTAGGTTATTTTGTTAGCTATCTTTTGGTGAGTTTAAGCTTAGAGAGGCTCGGGTTTAAAGAAAATCTATTAAAGCTTGTGAAGCTTGAGAGATCATTATAACCTATTTGATATCATAGTGAATTGTTTGTGGGGAGTAGTTTTTTATCTACAAGGGTTTCCCAGTTCCCTCATCCTGGAAAATTCTTCGTGTCCTTTTAAATTGTTCTTGTTGATTTACTATTTGGTTAGCGATTTCCGCGTATCATTCTTGTAAGGGAAGAAAGAGTAGCTACCTCTATTCTCAACATATCTTGCCGTGTTTTCTCTTCTTGAAGAGCCTTTTCCCTCCTTTCAGACACTTCAGAAGCCGCATCATTTCTTATTTTTCTTTCTTCTATTTGGGATTTGTGCTCATGATCCCTTTGACAGCAATCAAATAGTTATCATGAGCTTCTGCACTTTATTATTGCCAAGAATAATATCAGATAAAATCTTTTGGGAACGAAAAAAGTGATTAACCATATTTACAATACAAAAGAAACTTCGGATTTCTCAAATCACAAAATATTCTCAAATTTTTCAAATGCAATCCAATGGTTTAATATTACGGAAATTATGATAATAAATGTACTTTTTGTCATCTTTACAAAATCAGACCCAGGGAACAATAAATTCCAAAATTTATACTGGCAAGAGGAAAAACTAGATTTGCCCCTACTAAAGTTGCAATATTACAACAGACAACCACCTATTTTTGGGCTCCACAAGTACGAATGTCACATCCGGCGTAATAAAAAATTGTTAAAAATTCTTTAACTCATTTAAAACTATTGTATCAAGCTACGTGTACTTGGAAGGCTGATATTGTCACCATCTCATGAACAACTTGTCATTTATTTTAGTACATTTTGTCGTACCTTTGACCAGATTTCTTATTTATAAGAAGACAGACTTTTTCACCAATTCTGTTACTATTTCTGATCGTTTATAGTTAGGTATTACCTGCGGTTCACAGGAGTTCGCCTGGTTTTTGGCGCAAAAAGTGATCCCGAGTCATCGAACAGTTTCTTCTTCTAACTCAACTGCAAAAACCATCCCAATTATTTGTCACTAATCTTCTGTGTGACTACTGCCTACCAAGTGTTTGATTAAAGACTGGTACTCTACACATTGGGTATGGAGGAAATGATGGTACTCGTAACACTTATAGATGGTACTGTACTCTACTCAATGCATGGAACAAACGATGGCAAATCGTCTGTGCGGCTACTGCCAACTAAACTATATAATTTATTTAGTTAAACTCTGGAATTGTTTCAGACAACTATGTCATTTGGTAACAGCTAGTTGTCATATTCAATAAAGAATTTCCCATTTGTTCACCCTACTTTGTCATTTGTTTTATATAACTTACCCATTCTTTAAAAATAATATCAACTACTTGAATATCACAGTAGGATTCTAGGCTATGGGCTCCATCGGTAAGGCCACAGGTAAGGTTGTGGGCTCTACTAGTACGAATGTCACTTCCTAAATAATAAAAAAAGTTTGAATCATTTAAAAATATATTATCACACCACGTATCCAAATTTAATTCCTCGATGTACACGTGTCATTACTATTTTGAGACATGTAAGGCAGACCCTCTCACCATTTTATGCATTTGTTGTCATTTGTTGATGCCAATTTGTTACGCTTTTAAACATAAGTTATATTAAATCATACAGACTTTGTTACCATCAGTTATATTATTTGGCATTTGGTTAATGTTGTTTAGGGTTAGGCAGCACGTACGATTCACACGAGTTCATCTGGCTTTTGGCACCAAAAACCATCCCCATTCCTCAAACTCTTTCTTCTTACCCGACTATTACAAAAACTGCAAAAATTGCCTCGTTTCTACAAATCGTGTGTGTGATTGACAGCCGTAAAAACCATCACAGTCGCATAAACTATTTTTTCAAAATTGTGTGTGTGTGTGTGTTATTTTAGTGCTATATAAGTGGTAAATCATCTGTGTGACTATTGCCTACCCGGTGTTTGATTTAAGTATATTTTTTCTTCTTCTTTTACAATGAAGCCTGATAAAGAAGTGAATGAACAAGTTGACGAGGAGAACCAAACATAGGAGGGTGGAGCCAAGAAGGGAACCTTCAATGCTAAAAGTTACACATCTCGGTATACAGGTGTGGGACTTAGCAAAATGTTTGTAGCTCTGCCTAAAGAGGAGAAAGGTGCTCTTCATACCACCGGCTTTACACCCTTACTGATGATTGATCCAATAACGACAATATCGACATTGGTTGTGGAAATATTCGATCGCCATCTCAGTGATATGAAGTTCTAATTTGGGGGGGACGATAATTTAGATGAAACCCATTCATGTTTGCCTGATTTTGGGGCTACGTGTCTCTCCTATTGCAAATGAGTTCTTATTTGTTGATCCTGAGCATATGAGGAATTTCAGAATGAGGCGATTCCTCAAGAAGATGAATAGATATGTGTTGAAGGAAATTGACGGTGCTTTAAAACAAATAAAATTAGAAATACATCATGGTAAGGTTCTAATTTGTCATTTGTTTTATCATCGTTCTTTATTGCATTCGTATTGTATTTTCAATTTTTAGGTTATTATTTGCTGAGGTTCTTATCATTACATTGTGTATTATTTGACATTTTTTACCCATTCTTATTTTTAGCCGTATGTGATTTTGTTTTACAAACGATGTTCTTCTATTAAATTTGTTAAAAATTATACTATCCTTTCTCCTCCTGAACAAGGGGAGAAACATTGGGGTAAAGAATGTTGATCTGGTGGATGATCTATATCAGTTCAACAGATTCCCCTGGGGTGAGCAAGTTTATAATTTATTGTGGAGTCAAATAGTGGAGTTTGCCGATAATCGATCGGTTGCCGATAAAAAATTGCATAAAGTTTTATCAATGCACTGATTTACCTGGGTGTTGATGATATGGACTTTCCTTTCTATTCCTAGCCTGAAGTTTCCAAGAATTGAGGAATCTATACATTTGTTCCCTAAGCTACAGGGATGGAGGATGATATCCTTTAAGCATCACCAAATTGTGACATTAAAAATGTTTTTGGCTAACCCCAAATTACTGGTAATAGCTATGAAGCCGTTTAAGACTGACATGCAACAAGAACTTGTGTAAGAGGCCATGGTAATCTTCCATTCTTTGTATAATTTTGATTCATTTTATTGCTTCTTTGTCATTTAATTTAGGTTTCGTATCATTTTATTTGCTTAGGTTTATCATTTTGTATCATCTTCTTGTCATTTGTTTTATTTTTCTCTATCATTATTAAGTTGCCTATTATCATTATTAGACTTTTTTCTATCATTTCTAAGTTGCCCTTTGTCATCATCACCTGTTTGAATATTTTATAGAAATTACATCGAAGCACCTGCAATCGAGCCACCTGCAGTCAGTGCACCTGCAGTCAGTGCATCTGTAATAGGTAGCAGTTTTTCTGCCACTGAGATCAGAGCTGTAATGGTTAGGGTATGCCCCCAGTTGGAGGAGCATGGTAAAATATTGCGGAAGTTGGATGACCATGGTAAAGTATTGCAGAGCCATGGTAAAATGTTGGAACAAATTTCTATATTTATGGTTAGAGGCAGTACTCTACCACTTGGAGATACTCCACTTCTTAGGCAGTACCAGTTCTCTACTTCAGAGAAAACTACGAAATGCAAGCGAGAAGAAGAAGGTAATAAAAAATAAGATGGGAAAAGGAAGATGGCGGAGCCGAGAACCTGGCAAAGTGACCTCCAACAAAAAAATCATAAGATTAAAGAGAAGAAAAAATGTAAGGGAGAAAGACAGAAGAAGACAAATGTCATCAAGAAGAACTAGAAGGCAGAAGAAGCTGATGTTCCCCTGAAGAAAGAAGATCTCACTGATGAACAATTGAATCATGTCCCGTACGTCTAATAGAGTGCCTTACACAAGAATGATCCTCAACAATTGGATCATCCCCAAGATCCCCAAGAAGGGCTTAGCTAATAGAGTGCCAAGGAAGAGACGGGCAAAATTCCTCGAAGTTGATGAATTTCAATCAACTGCAAAAAATTTGCTTCAGCAAGTTACGTCTGGAGCGAGATTGGAGGTGGCAAAAGATTTAGTGGTAGATGATGATGTTGAAGATGGGATGGAAGTGAATTAAGAAGTGATGTCATCTGAATATGGTGGTGGTCTTCTTGAGGTATTATCTGTTTACTACTTTTCATTTATATGATTTTGTTTGACATTTGGTTTTCTAAAAATTGGCATTTACTTTATGAACTTTACCATTTGTTCAGAAGTCTGTCATTTGTTCAAAATATTTTGGCATTTGTTAGGATGTCTTTGTCATTCTCTTTTCCAGAACTTTCATTTCTTCTAAAGTTTTTGTTTATTTCATTTGTTGTATGTAAAGTGGAAAAAGGGTGACAAAAAGATGAGAAAGATGATGATGATGAGAAAGATGTCAAGAAGAAAGTTAAATCTGTTGAAGAAGAGCAACCTCAAGTTGCTAAAGAAGAGGAAGTTTACGAGGTATTTATCTTACATTTGTTTTGTTTTGAGCTATCTATCATATTTGTTGCTACCCTATTGCTAGTTCATTTAATTTTGCCATTCGTTGTATATATATCCTATTTTACAGATGGAAGAATGGAAGAATAGTGATAAGAAAGTTGATGTTGAGAAAGATAGCGAGGAGGAAGCTAAATCTGAAGAAAAACAACCTCAAGTTGCTGAAGAAGAGGATTCAGAATAACCAATTATAGTGGTGTATTATAATGGAAAAAGGATGTACAACATGCCAATGCGGTATTTGCTGAAGAAGAGGATTCATAACCTCAAGTTATCTAACTACAACTAATATTTGTTTGTATTGAGCTATCCATAATATTAACATCACCTATCCATGCCATTTTTATTTATTTTAATTTGTTTCTTCTTTAACCTCTGTTGTACAGACTAAGGTGGCTGCAGATTTAGCAAAAACAGATATAGTATTCTTCAACGAGGAGGAAGTTGTTGGTGAAGCTTATCAGGTAACTTATCATTTATTTGCAGGTAACTTCTCATTTTCTTCTTTTATTTTACTATATCTTGTCTCACTCTTATCATTTGTAGTCTGTTTATTTACAGACTAAAGAGAGTTTAGAGGAGGTGGAATAGAGTAAAGATGAAGAAAATGTTGATGAAGCTAGTCAGGTAACTTATCATTTATTTGCTGGTAACTTATCATTTTCTTCTTTTTATTTTCCCATATCTTGTATCACTCTTATCATTTATAGTCTGTTTATTTACAGACTAAAAAGAGTAAAGTGGAGGCGGAACAGAGTAAAGAGGAGGTGGTTGAAGGCAAGGATGATGATGATGGAAATTTACAGAAAAAACCAGACCCTGTACAAGTAATAAATGAAATAACTGTTGACCAGACCAATGTATGAAGTACTTTTAAACCAAACAACTGGTTTATTACTCATTCTTATGTAATATGCATATTTATATTTCATTTTCTTATTTCGACATATCTGTTCTAGCTTGTTTTAATAGAGTCAGAAGTAGATGTCACCTTAAAGTAGAGGCATACACTAACTGACAAAGATAATAATGAAAAGCCTTCAAAATGGCTTGTCAAATGAACCTATTGCATGCTCATCTTGATGAGCTTCTTCCGGGAGTGTTATTGGAATATTTTATTCAAAGACCCATCTCCCAGGATGAGAAAAACTAGGTGGACCAAGTCTGGTCAATGAGGAAAGATAAATTATCTCCTGAAGCTAAGAAGAACAACGTGAGTACCTATAGGAGGATAGGTAAAGAAACTGTTTGCCTTAACGTTCTCTACACCTTACATCCAAAAGAATGGTTGGACAATGAGGTATTTATATCATTTATTTCTTTTCCTCTATCATTTATTGGGTTATCCCTATCATATACTTCATTTTTTTAGAAAACTGTCATTTGTATAGGAGTCTCTACCATTTGTTTTCAAATTGTCTGTCCTTTTTTTTATTGTACTTTGGCATTTCTTTAAATTGAAGTTGTTTTCCTTGAACTTTATCCTTTATTTTGACGTTATTGTCATTTGTATTATTGAACTTTATCATTTTTGTTATATAATTTTTCATTTTTTTCCTGTTCTGGTTATTGATATGTACATTAAAGACCTGATTCAATATTTTGATAAACGACATCATGCCTGCGAAGCTAAAGATAAGATTGTGCTAGCGGATGTCTTTTCCTGTCAATATATTGGTAGGGCTTTCAATGTCTGGACTAGTATTATGTCCTCTCCAGCAGGTGTGGATTCAAAAAAAAAATCAATTTGGGAACAAATTACACCTATGAAGTGGGATCGTGCAGTTTCTAATTGCTTTCATCGGGGAGATTTGAAAGTGGTCAATTAGAAATTAATACCCATTCCCGGAATCTCAATGACAACCGCTGGGTCCTTTGTGCTGTGTCCATTAAGGAAAGAAAAATATGCATCTACGATTCACTGGTGGATGTGAAAATGTCAAATACACAGAAGATGAAGAAGTTATCTCCTGGACATAAGCGTATTGAAGATCAGCTATCACACATCCTCCCCAAAATTTTGATAAGGATAGATTTTGCCGATCGTAGTAGTCTACCTACTAGTTCAGAGGTAAAGAATTATGGTCAAAACTCCAAATGGACAACTCGTTTTGGGAAATGTCTAATACAATTAAATGGTTATGACTGCGAGGTCTATATGCTTGCTTTTATGGACAATATCCTGAAGCGGATAAAATTTTTAGATCTGATAGACGGTAATGAATACCGTTATACAATTGCTTATGACATATTGAGGCTGGAAGTTGAGCCGTAAGAGATTTTTAAAAACTTTGATCTGTATTTTGTTGTAATGTATAATTTCTATAATTTTGTAAAGTTATAAATAGTTATTAATATCATTTATTTATTGATCTTTCTCATTTGTTATATCTTCTTTGTCATTGGTATATGACATATTTGTTAATTATTAGATTGGAGTCATAATCTAGTCTGTCTAGTTGAATGTATGTCATTTTGTGAATTATGTCATCCACTTATAATTAATTTGTCATTTCATATGTATGATTTGTCATTTGTTATCTAAGATTTGGCATTTGTTTCCTGTGGTTATATATTATTTATCATTTGTTATATATAATTTGTAAAACATGAACGAACAATTGATCTATTTGTTTGTAGATAGATAATATTTGATGTAAGTCAATGGTATATTTGGTTATTTGATAAAATGAATTGTGTTGTTTTGCTAATAGATAACATTTGATCTTATAAACATGATTATTCATTTGTTAGTTGTGACTTGTAATTTGTTATATGAGATTTGTCATTTGCTAGATATGATTTGCCATTTGTTATCAATGATTTGTCATTTGTTAACTATCAATATTCTATTTGGTAAATTATGTTTGTTTGTTAGTAGACAATATTTGTACTTAAAAACATAATTATTTATTTATTATACAAAATTTTTCAGTTGTTAGGTATGACTTGTCATTTGTTATATAAGATTTGTCATTTGATAGATATGATCTGTCATTTGTTAGATATGATTTGCCATTTGTTACCGATGATCGTTTGTTTTTTATATATGAATTTTGAAGGTTCAGCTGATCTATTTGTTTTGTAGATAATTTTTTTTTGATGTAATCAATGGCCTATTTGGATATTTATCATTTGTTATATGAGATTTGTCATTTGTTATATGAGATTTGTCATTTGTAATATATGATTTGGTATTTGTTGTCTGAGATTTGTCATTTGTTACCAATGATCAATTTTTTTTATATATGATTTGTGAAACATGGACCATCAATTGATCTATTTGTTTTGTAGATAGACAATTGATGTAAGTAAATGGTCTATTTGGTTATTTGATATAATATATTTTGTTTTCTTCAAAATTTGATTTGTCATTTGACATGAATGATTTATCATTTCTTAGGTATGTTTGTCATTTGTCAAATATGATTTGTCAGTTATTATCAATGATTTGTCATTTGTTATATATTATTTCTTATTTCTTATCTATGATTAGTCATCATCCAAAGATTATATTTTTTTAGTTTGAAATTGCTATACTAATTCATTGGGCACAAAAAAAGAAAATTTCATTAGCTTGAATATTGTTAAAAATCCCAGTTTATATCAATTTACATCAGTTTACGGATTCAGAGGTAGTGGTGGTGGTCGGTCTCCCCTACCACCGCCACCGTCTCCTCCTCCGTAACCCCCACCACCACCACCGTCTCTTCCTCTGGTTCTACTCAGGGTACTAGCAAGATATCATCGAACGTATTCCAGCCGCTTCATCCGCCACTGTAACAACATCCTCTACCAGAAGATGCAGACCATCTTTTCACCTCTGCTCCGACGCCACCATATAGTGAAAGTGGAGAATTTGATAATAATAGTCATCCGCCTCTTCCATCTCTTCGTATATCATTCCATGGAAGGTAGGACGCACTGGAATAGAAGTAGGAAGCTCAAGGGAATGGGTCCCAAAGTATCGAAGTCGCAGCTCTTGCATCTTGGCAAGAACCCTAGCCTCGTGCGCTGGGTGACTGGTAATCACCATCTTCTTCACAAAGCAGTTAAAGAGGAAATAGTTGCGCAAGATTAAAATAAGGAAGTACTTACCGAATAAACCATAGCAGTACTTAATGTTGAGTTCTAAACCCCAATGTCAGAATGAATTCAAACACAACAGTATTTAATGTTGACCAAACCCATTGGAAATGAAGAAACATTATAAATAATCTACGGGTGCTGAATGTATTTGTTATTATTTAAAGAAATATATGTCATCCATCAGGTAGTAGTCTATCATTTGCTTGTCATTAATCATCATATGTTATGGTATTATTAACATGTTGTCATTGGTTATGTATCATTTCTTATTTCTCATTCAACCTCTATCATTTTATCAATTTCTTTACAAAGCTTCAATCAACTGTCAAAGATATAATTGAATCGCTAGAGGAGAGGTTGCCCAGTTCTAAACTATTGATTTGCCTATCTTATGTAATGTTGTTGTTCAGTGGAATTTGTAGTTTGATTATCATTATTTAGCATTTGTATTACATCTTTAAACATATGTTCCTTAAGAGTTTTACATTCTAAAGCCAGAAATTAGCATCACTAAAGATAATGAATATTGCACTTCAGTCCTACATATTTTCTCTACTTGTTAAGATCTAGAGATTTTAACTTGGACAAAAAATCTTACAACATCTCTGTTATGACCTCAGAGATCCTTACTTGAGTGTAAGTTTTATTTGTAATAGTGTCGAGGATCTGATTGCTCCCTTTACCAGAATTTTTGATGTCTTCCACCATTGACGATTGTGGGAAATGGTAGAATCTCGGGCGTAGAGGATTCTCGAAACCAAATTTTGAGCTGACAATGGTATTGTGGGCAATGGTAGAATCTTTTACTTGGCAGTTTAGAGGCTTAGCAAATATGACCATAATTGTACTTTTTCACCTTATCTACCCATGCTCATAAACCACACCCACCAATTTTGCGATCGTATTGACCAAACCAGTGGTTAGGGTTGAGGCTTGTGCGTGAGGGACGAAGATCATAATTTTTACCGTACCAGCAAACAAGGGAATGCATCGTTGGCAGGAAAGTATGTAATGCTTGAGAACTGGAAGCAAGTGTGCAGGTTATGTAGTTACCACTCTTTGATGGTGACAATTCATTCAAAACAAGAAAATGATTAGCTATTTATAAAGAAATGACAATTAGCATTCATTTCGATGATACCGTTGGTCACAAAAAATGGCAAATGCTCCGCTTTAAATCTGACAGATTCTTTCCTTTACATTCGATGTGATAAGTTAATATTGTCTTTATTACATTATTTTAACAACCTAGCATAGTCAACTTTAATTACGTTTACAACAAGGTATCTATCCAAAACATCCATGTTGGTAGGGAAGTACGTAATACTTGATAATTTGCAGCAGTAAAATGGCAATGATATCATAAAGGAATGACAAATACTAATGGGAGGATGACATTGAATTTACGGTAACAAATAACTGCTCTAAAATGATACTCTTTGTAAGAACAAATGGCAAATTAGGCATTTCAATTCTAGGGGAATCTTTCCTATACAGTCAATGTGACAAATAAATGTTTCCAAGAGCATAAAAATAGTTTGAGTGCAAGAGGTGTTAGATATTTATTCTCAACAACAACCCCAACAATATTATCACTACCACGACCCGCAGCTATTTAATCTAAACCTTTCACCAACGCTAGACCTTTTCAAGTTGTTACACCTACAAAGATGATCTGATTCTTTGATGCTCTTCAATTCATTAATATCTTTTACCAATCCGAATAAGAAACTATTTGATATATTCTAGAAAATCCCATCTGTGGTGATCGATTGTGCGTCGAGTATTTTGTATAATCCCGTCTGTGGTGACCGTTGAATATATTTAGGGAGTTGCCTCATGGATATGGAACTCAGTGTTGGATTTTAGGACTGGAGGGGTTTATCAAGATGGTGCCAGAAGGCAGTTTGTGAACTCAGCGTTGGATTTTAGGTGAGATATGACTATGGGTAGTACCGTGGTAATAAGAGTGGAGAAGAGGAGGTTATGGACCAGTAGACCAAGTGAGGAAGTGTGGAGGCATTGTTTCAACTTTGAACTTGAAAGACCTGTTGGTACTTGTTACCCTAAAGGTTTAAAGACTTAAAGGGTAGCTTCAATATAAAAAATTATAATTAAACCAAATTATTTAAACAGGTTACGGGTCAACCCTACTTAGGCTAAACCCTAGCCCAACCTATTTTAAAGGTTAGGCGGGCTCGGGTCAAATGGCTCGCAACCCCTTAAGGCCAAACCCAAACCCGCCAGAAATAGGGTTGGGTTGTGTAGGGTTGGCGGGTCGTGGGTCACTTTGCTAGCTCTAAAGAGAAGCATGTAATGGTTGATAAATCGTACCAGTATGATGACAATGTATATAAAGAGGAATAACAAATACTACTATAGGAGGATGACATTGAATTTATGGTGAAAGTTAACAACACCAAAATGATACTTTTTGCAAAAACAAATGACAAATAAGTCATTTAAATTCCAAGAGCTTCTTTCTTAAACAGTCAATGTTACAAGTTAATATTTATTAATTGATTAGACAACTTAGCTTAAGGTCAACTTTGATTACGTTTAAAATAAGCTATCTATCCAAAACATCTACGTGGTTCCCGCAACTCTAAACGCTAAGCCCTAAACCCTGCTATGCGTGATTCAAAGTCCCAATTCTCCCAAATATAAGAAACCCTAATCCCTTTTCAGCTAAATATTCTCAAGCCTCAACTATTCAAACCCTAAACTCTTTTCAACTTTACAAGAAATATCACACTCCCACTCCACTCAATTTAGCTATGCTCTTCCAGCACCCCTCAAGATTAGTTTAAGGCGGTAAGGATGGGCGAAGATGAGGCGAACAAATGTCTCTTTACATCGAATAAAATTTGCCTAATGGAGAAGGATATCTCTGGTGAGAAGGCGCAACTGTTGAAAGAGCATTACGAAGAGTTCAAGGAGAAATTAGGAGAACTCGATAAAATAGAAGATGAACTGGATAAACTTATAAAAAGAGAAGAGAGCATTCTGAAGAGTTTAAGTTCCATATTTGCTTCTTGGAAGATCAGCTCTGCGCCGTAAAGTTGGATTGAGATGAGTATAAGAAACTATGGGAGAAGTCAACCTGTAAAATTAGTTGTCTCGAGCAAAAGATCATGGCTATAGAACGTGATCAGAATTCCTCAAGTGAAGAGTTATGAACATTTGTATTGTTTGGTTTTTAGTTTTATTTGTTGTTGTTTTATTATTTCCCTTGTATGAACATTTCTTTTGTTTCGTTTCGCTTTTTCTCTTTCAAATAGTGATTTCCGTCTGATATGAGGGAAACAAACAACTGAAAAGTTCTATCTGAAACAAATGATATAAGGTAACTAAACAAATGATAAAGACAACATGAACAAAGGTAGATAAATTTTAAACTGAACGAAACTGGTGATAACATTTGAATAGACAAATGATAAATTAGCGTTAAACAATGACAGTTCTGGCAAAAAACAAATGATATCTAGCATATAAACAAATGCAAAATTCTCTTCAACATATTACAAGTCGATGTGACAAGTAATGATACTTGATTAGACAACTCAGTTTAAATACTCATATGACTTACATGTACAACAAGAAACAACGGCGCCAAACCTAAGTAATAATAACTTTTACCCTAAACATCGTATAATCCCTGACACGCGTCCCTTCCCAATGTATTCAACTTCCCTTATAAAAATCCTAATCTAAAATTAACTATTTTTAACTCTTCTAGTCTTCAACTATTCAAACCCTAACCCTAAAATCTTTTCAACTTCTGAAAAAAATGTCACACTCCACTCGGGTCAGCCGTGTCTCTTTGAACACTCCATACGATTGGTTTGAGTCGGTAGGGATGTTGGAAGATCAGCATGACGAACGTCTCAATAAATTGAATAGACTAGGTCTAATGGTAAAAGATTTCTCCGGTGAGAAAGCCCAAATGCCGAAAGAACATTACAAAGATTTTAGAGAGAAACTAGGTGCGTTCGATTATATCCAGGATGAACTATATCATGTTATAGCAAAGTAAGATCAGTGTTTTGAAGAGTTTAAGTTCCATATGTGTTTCGTGGAAGATCAACTCTGTGCCGTAAAGTTAGACCAGGATGAGCACAAGAAACTATGGGAGGAATCGACTTCTAAGATTAGCTGTCTCCAGCAGAAGATCCAGGCTTTGAAACATGATTTGGAATGCTCGGAACGTGATCAGGAGTTGTGAACATTTTTTATAGTTTAGTTTTTAGTTATTAACTAGTACTTTCCCTATGTATGAATGAACATCTGTTTTGTTTTGTTTTGTGCTATTTCATTTGTTTTTTACTGTTAAATTATGGTTTTCGCTTGATATGTGGCAAACAAAACACTCACAGTTCTGTATGATAATAATGATGATATAAGGGGGGACAAGTTTAATGATGAACTTAACAAAACTAATGATAAAAATTCTATAGAAAAATAAGAAATTCTTAACATAGAAATGATAGTTCAGAAGCAAACAATAATATAAAAGAAGCCAAGAAATGTGAAATTCTTTAAGATCAAATGACAGTTCTGAGGAAAACAATGATATCATGGAAACAAACAAATGAGAAATTCTTCTTACACAAATGATAGTTCAGATGCAAACAATTATATAATAGAAACAAGCAAATAAGAAATTCTTCATGCACAAATGACAGTTCAGTGGAAAATAATAATATAATGGAACAAACAAATGCAAAATTCTTTTTAAACAAATGACAGTTATATTTAGACAAATGATGATTTTAACAACACTGAAGATAAATATCATACAAGCAAATGATACATAGAGTACCCAAAATCATGAGTGTAAACTGATTGCAACATCGTCATCTTGAATGACAGGTGGCTCAGTGCTCATCTTAAAAGACAGCGCCATTGTCGGACGTATATTGTTGTTGGATGGGATAGGCAGAAGCTTACAAGAATGACAATTGTATCTATTTTTTTGATACCTACTGCAAAATCTTAGTTTGGTGACAAGACCAGGCATTTTTCCCCTTCTCTTCCTTTGTGTGCGAGGACGACCGGATCAAACTGTTAGAATAGGAGCATGAATACGTGGATCAGTTTTTAAAATTTTCAACTGCTCAATTCCTCTTAGTGAAATCTATATATGATCATAAATAGCCTTGTATGTGCCATTTGTGAAGTACTCAGAGATACGCGTAGTTGGATCAATATTGGCTAGATCAAGAGCACGTACTCCGTGTTCACAAGGTATACCCATCGTTTGCCACCAACAATAAGAACAAGTACCATCTTCAATATTTACAGAATTGGTTCTGCCATAACTAGTCATCTGAAAATGGTGATGAGATGTACGAACCTTGCAGGTTAGTGAATTCGCCACAAACTTTCTATTCTCACAGTAATGCATATCCCATGGCATTAAGTGAGCTTAACTATTCTCAGCTTCCTCCCTATACGTGTAGGACATTTCTGAACAGATTCTATGCAATTCCTCAATAAATACATGGATAGGGAGATCTCTTACTTTTAAAATAACGTTATTCCAACTCTTGACATGATTAGTGCAAGTCGCTCCGTATCTGAACAAATGATAAACAATAGAAATCAAATGCCAAATAAGCATAACCTGATGATAAATGGGATCATACAACTATAAAAGGAATAATAAAGAACTGATGAGAAATAATGGTAAAAAAAATGATAAATTAGAATGCAAATGGAGTAATAATAAATATTCCTAATATAACAAATGAGAAGTTGATCAATACAGAGTGACAATGTACCTACTCATTGGAATATATAGATTAAACCAGGTTTTCTTGGGAATACCTAGTATGTATTGGAGACCTTCAGGATCTATATTCCGAATAACATTCATGTGTCTATCCAAATCAATGCTGGTTAGGGATTCTGCTGCCATCCTAAATGTGATCCTCATTCTTTCAAGGGTAGTTTTAAAGCTGTTCGATATGTGGAAGGCACAAAATGTATGGATTGCAAATGGAAACACCTTGGGTACAACATTAAGAATTTTAGCATTCTTGTCAGAGATGACGATCAATCTAGTGTATTAACCGTGGAAATTATACCTAAACATCTCCAGGAAGTATGTCCAACTTTTGGTGGTATCCGAGTCTGTTATCGAAAATGCAAGTGGAAAAATATGATTGCTTAGGTTAATGGCGATAGTTGTTAGTAGAGTCCCATGATATCTTTCTTTTAAAAAAGTTCTGTCAATCAGAACAACTGGTCTCAATAGTTTATAAGTTTTTTTGTGAGGACCAAAACACCAAAAATACCTTGTGAATCTCTTATCCTTATAACTCGTAGTTTGTATGTCAAATTCAAAATTTGAGTCAGCCAACCTCACTTCCGTAAAGTAGCTCGTAAGTAGTTGGTATACGTGCTCAAAGCCGCCTCGCATCTGAAATAATTACGCAGATCAAATGATAAACATCTAAGTGCAAATGAGAAACATCGAAGTACAAATGGCAATATGAGTAAAAATAATGACATGCGATAAAATGATAAAAATTGTTGTACAAATAACTTGTATTGTTAAATAAATGACATATAAAGTGATGATACCTCTGCATGGGCTTTTTCTTTTACCCGCTAGGCAAGATTGTATGTTACATCAATATTGCGATTAATTTGCATATCATCAATAATTCTGGAAGGTTTGTAGTTTGGGTCTTTTCGTAGTTTTTGCCTGATTATAGAAGCAACCCATCTATTAGACTCTGCCTTATATGCGTTACCACCTTCAGTTTCTAGTCGGATGCATGTATGCATGGAGCAATAAGTACTTACTCTAAATAGGGCAGAACCAACCAACCTTGTCGCATAAATCTGCCAAGACCATTTATGACCTTTGCAACGTACCATGATTTTATATTCGTTGCCCAGAATGTGTTCGAGATTGAACTTGTTTTCAACTGCATATGCTCTCATGTGATTATTGAGTTCAATCCTATCTTGATATAGATCACTAATGTTAAACTCTTTACTGAAGTCATTGGGATCTTCTGTGTACGCAGCAGATTTGAATAGAAAATTCACAAAATCTTTCACCTGTTCGGGCTGTGACTCAAACTGCAATTCAACTGAACAAATGAGAAATATGCTTCTTAGGATGATACTAGTTTGAGAAGAAATGCTAAAAAACACCTCACAAATGATAAATTATGCAAGCTTACCTGAAAGTTTAGTTTGTCCAATGATAGGTTCGGGTTCAATTGAATGAGGAACATTAGTTAACATAGATTCATTTGAATGAGGAACATTAGTTAACGCAGGTTCATTTGAGAGATGAATATTTAATTGAGAAATACAAGGTTCATTCGAGAGAGGAACATCAGTAGGAATAGTTTAACAAGGTTCATTTGATTGAGGAACATTAGTTAATATAGGTTCATCAGAGAGATGAACCTTTGATTGAGGAATACTAGGTTCATTTAAGGGAAGAATATTAGTAGGGAGAGTTTTAAGGGATTTATTTGATTAAGGAACATCATCATCATCATTCACTAAAGGTCAAAGCCTACGTAGATCAAGCCCTCAGTCGTTTGTTTTAGGGTAACCCCTGCATTTAGGTTCAGGATTAGGAAATGAGTTATGACGCAAAGGTCCCCTCGCTTTGGTGGTGGACAACCCTTTACCGGAACCAGTATCTTTGGTGGTGGACAACCCTTTACCCAAATAACTAAAATCAAAAATAAAGTTCTGGGAGTTCTTGGAAGGTACCCTAAGCTCATTAACAATCCATATGTGAAAGAATGTGTCGGGATTGGTTTTATGCATATTGATCATTGCGGTAAAGTCTTGAACTGATGAAATTGTACATGCACAGCCATGGACAAAGTTGTACAACTTACAGTCCTCTCGACAGATTTTGTTTATTTCTTAAAGCAGTGCAACGAAATCTTCGTATGACGAGTGTGCTCTTAGTGAGCTAAGTGTTGTACTTCTTCTAACATAACTAACGATTGATCCGATCTTTAGACGTACGATATCCCCACCAAAATGAACAATGGTATAAAGCTGAACTATATTCATCCCTGAAACAAATGATTTAAATAAACAAATTCGATGATAAAGTTGCATAAAACAAATGAGAAAAATGATATAAAACTCAACTTCAGCAATCCCTAAAACAAATGATGGGAATCCTGAAATAAATGATATCAGTAAATAATTCCGGTGATATAGCAGTAGATTATAAATGCTGAAAATAATGCAAGAAAAATGACAAATGATAAAGTAGCAAAAGACAAATGATTAAAAGCCAAAGAAAAATGATTATGCACAAGTTGCATCGTCTTGCATAACATTTTTCTTAAGAAAAAGACTTTAAATCATGATACGGATACATAGTGAGAGATAATGGATACAGAGTTAGAGATGATATTTACTGCAATGGTTACTTTAATGGTCAAAGAGAAGGATTATAACGGTCTTTGGCAATGAGAATAGCCTATGATAACAACGATCTTTTCCTCCCCAATGATCTCTGTGTGAGGACTTTAGCGAATGCAGAATGATAGTTGGAAGACTTGGCACATGAAGGAGACAAATGGCACATCAAGGAGAATCTATTTTGAATTTTATAGAAGCTTTGTTGTTAAAAAAGAAGATAAATAAGAAGAAGAAGCTTTGAATTTTAAGGTTAGTAGTGTATTTAGGGGGGGATTTTCCCTCTTATTACTGTTCTTATTACTGTAGCAGATTAGACTACTCAACAATTCTAGTGGGATATTTTCTCATTTATTTTGTATTATTTATCATTTTCTTTGCCCGAACTTTTTCATTTATTTGGAAATCTTTGTAATTGCTTTGGTATAGCTTTGTCATTTGTTTAGTTATTTTTGGGAGTTGGTATATTTATTACTGTAACAGATTACACTACCCATCAACATTTAATGTTAGATAATAAGGTGGCAGCTAGGGGTTAGTAGGTGGGACTATTATCAATTTGTTAATTTTATTATTGATTTTGGAAGTGGCTTGCCAAAGTATCAATTTTGTAAAGATGGCAAAAAGTAGTATTTATTCTCATAATTTATGAAGAAACTTTCAAGAAAAATATTACCAAATTTTGAAACCAGGTTTACAAATAGAGAAATTTAGCTTTTACCCCCCACATTATGGCATCAACTTTTCATTGACCCCCATATTTTTTGAAATCCTATAATAGACCCCATTTTATCTTGAAAACTAAGTCAAATTCTGTTGACCGATCTAGACTACGGTTTACTACGTCTGTTAAATTTTAAACCCAAACTATACCCTTTTTCTCTGAGATATGTACCAAGAGGAAAACTTATAAAATTTTAAAAAAAATATATATAGATACTCACCTGAGATCAACGGTTGTGATCATCTATCAATATGACCGTTGGAGCTCATTTTCTTTTTCCCAAACACTCAAACAAACAAACTCAGATCTTGAACATGAAATTCTTTAATCTCTAACTGTAATCAATGTGAGGTGGAAGCAAACATCATGTAAATCCTTATTTCTTCATTAGTAAGCCCTATTGTTAAAATCTAGAAAGGGGAAGACGAATTGCTGGCTAATAGAAAATAAAATGTTAGCAGAACATTAATTTAAACATGGCTTCTCACAGGTTTCATGCCCAATTTGTGAATTGGATGGACAGAAAGAAGATTCATGCCCATGGGTTTATTTTAGGCTCAAAAGACCAAATTGCAATGAAATTATGAGGCTTCTCATTTCTATAACCTTAAAGAACCCCAATAGGAAGTTCCTTTCATGTCAATTCACTGAGTACAATGCATTTGAGTGGCTATCTGATGCCACTAAGGAAGGTAAAGAGGAAATTGGGTATTCAGGAACTACAGGCTGTTATGGATGTAGGGGAATAAGTTACTTGGTGAAAGACTACCCCTGAAGATTGACTAAATGTCTAGTGGAGGGATTTCCAGGGCAGATGAAGCTCTAAATTTCTAAGCAAGATGGCACAAAAGGGAAGATACTTTTAAAGTGTCAAAACATCCATTGTAACAAGTTTATTTGGTTAATAAATGCCATTCAAGCAGAAAGTAGGGATGGAGATAAGAAGAAAATGCAGGTGGATGTGAAGGTGACCATTAAGATGAATTTTGATAATTTTATTAGGGATTTTAAAGAGAAAAATAATATCTAGGATGAATCAACTCTTGTAAGGATGATTGTAATGTTTTTTTTTCTTTTTTCTAAGCAATATTGGATTCTAGTTATCTGCAGTTATATTCTAACAAGATAAAAAATGTTCTAAAAGAATCCATGCACCAATTAAAACATATATTCACCATACCAAAAATATGTTCTAATAGATTGCCTTGAATCCATATACTCACCACTGCATAGTAACTTAGGCAACAAAAACAACTAGACAACTAAAATCCATACCAAAAAAACAATGCCCTCTTAATGCAATCCATACATTCACCATAACTGCTTGGTCCAAACTTGCAACACAAGAATGAAATTCTATGTGCTCGTATTTAATGTATGTCAAGAAATTAGGTCAAAATATTTCCTATCAATCAATAATCTAGGATTAAGCAGAAACAATTAATAGTTAAGACAAGGAATTGAATGACACAAACAATTGTTCACCCTAAAGAAACTCCTTACTTAGGAGAAAAACTATAGGTCATTGTCGATGAACACGACAATCAAAAATCCACTAATCAAAAAAAGTTTAATTTAAATTACAATTACAGACTCGATAACCTCATCTCATAATTATCTTTCTTCTGATCCAAGCATCACACCCTATCACTATAGTTCTCGCAACGACTCTCCTTCATTGTCACAATGACTCTTCTTCATTTTCTAAATGACTCTCCTTGAACTCATAGTAAGGAACACCCTTCTTAAATCACTCTAGAACATTATGTGAGAAGTAGAATAAAATAACTCAACATCAACCTCAAGGTTTTAAGGTTTTGATTGATGTCAAATCGTCACATTGATAAAGGATATTGAGCTTTTTCAAAAATAACTTTTTGCCAAAGAAATGAAAAAAAAGAGGTGAATAGAAAAGAGAAGCAATGTTTGCTTAAATAGTGTTCCAGCTTTTCTCGAGACTCGTTCGAATGAGACCTTTGGTCGCTCGAACAAAATCACTAATAAGCCTTAAAAAATATACGTTTTTGTTTTTAGCTTATAGCACTCGTTCAAACAAAACCTAAGGTCGTTCGAACGAGATTCCAAAAACGTTTAGAAAATTATGATAAACATTTTGGGCTCCCTTTATCAGAGTTCTACTTAACCAACTTACCTTCTTGGTCTTTGGTTGATAGAAGTGTAGTAGCCTAGTCGTAGCCTTATAGCTCCAGTCTAAAACTCGAAGGCTATATCAAAGCCTACTTAATGATTTAGAGCCTAAGGAACCCATAATCAGGAACACCGAGACTATACGAACACTCGACTGTGATCATGCTTAGAACATGGTCGTACATGGCCTAAGGGAAGCATGTCAGACAGCCAGCTCACTAGACAGAATGGCGATATATGCCGCTCGACAAATACAGTGTCAGGTCCATGTCAGAACCAACAAGCTACAACATTTAGAACAAGGGCTACAGTGTCAGACCCGACGGTTACGGCGTCAGAACCTATAGGGGACTACCTCCGTTTGAACGGGAGTTGGCTCTTACAAAGTAGACTCAATCCTCAATAAAGGGGATCAAATAATTGACTAAAGATTAGATATAACCAAAGGAAAATACTTGGGTAGAGGCCCGAATGTGACTCTCTACGACCTTTGATGAGGATTTTTAAGACAGATTGTATTACTGAAGAGTAAATTACTGGTTCGAGTACAGAAGTTATGGGGTGGTCAAAGGTAAAAATGCAAAGGCTGGAGGAGATTTTGTAACCCCTTCTTGGTTTCCCCTCTCCTCTATTTATAGAAGCATAGGGAGCCGAGTCATTAAGCGTGGGTCCGGTTTACATGATTTCATTGTCAGAAAAGCCTGCCGAGTGACAGGCGCTGGTCTTGTTGGAACTATTACTGTCGCATTTATTGGTGGTGGCTCTAAACGGCGCAGTGGTTGGGCTTGTCATTGTAGCTGTACGAGCCAATCAATGCGCTGTCTTATCTGATGAGGTATTTCTCTGTCTTATCTTGCTTCGACCATGTGATAGTGAGGTCGAAGGATATCTACTGCTTGGACGTTAATCCATTCTCGAAGTTCTTTCTGGTGAGCTGGCTGTCTGTTTTATCATACTTCAATCATATGTAGATATGGTCGAAGGATGTCTGCTGCAATGTACTGATCCGATCTCAAAGTTCTGTCTGTTGTCGAAGGTTCATCTCTGGGGGATTTCTGAGGAGCCATTTTTTTGGGGTTGGGAGGGCTTTGATATATTCGAGTAGGCTATGAAGTGAGCTTCGACTGTCTATTCGAAGGCTACAAGTAGGCTACTACATTCGCCACCTCTCAACGAAGGTCTCGAAGCTAGGTGGAGAGGTGTTCGCTGAGAAAACTATTTGGTCTTGGAATCTGGGCGGTTTGACTGTCTCGTTTTTTAGGAAATTAGTAAAAGGGGGTTTTCAAGGGATGTAGTTGGCTATAGGGTAATAAATGGATTGAAGGCTATACGTATGGGCTATTGTGGGGGTACACTGTATCCTCTTCCATCTGTAATAGTATGTTCTCCATATTCTTAACATTTGGATAGATACAATGCCAAACACACGTTACCAGAAGAGGATGTGGTTTGCTTGGGACCATCGAGTAGAGTTAAAGATAGCAGAACTGCGTATGAAGTTTTTTGGGCAACATGACCTGAACTGGGACATGCCGAATCTATTGGAAGCGGGGCCTGTGGAGTTCTTCAATAGTGACCCATATTCTTATCTTTGGGAACAGTTAAGGTTTCAATTTACGACTGCTGAACGACACTATCTCTTTTTGATGGCACTGGCCGAAAGTCTCATTTGTGCTGAGGAGATCATCGAGGAGCAGAATGCGGCGAGCGAGGCTGGTCCTTCCGGTAGTAGGGCTTTGGATTGAGGGTGGGAATGTTTGAATTTCTGTAGGTTTTTGTTTTGCTATGTTTGGAGGGAGTTGTTTCTGTTGTGTAGGGTTAATAGTAGAAATGTAATTTGTCCGGTGAATTTACTATTTGGAATGGACAAAGTATTTTCTCCGTATTTATATTGCTATATCCTATTGATTTTGTAGATGAATGTAAGCGAATACTCTTATAGGCGCGAGGTACAGTGATGAGCTCGAAGGTAATGATGAACGAAGGTTATTATTATCTGGTTATGATGGTCAGAATGAATTATAGTCGAAGGTATGATGAAATGCTGCTTTATAATAATCAATGGTTATAATGGTCCAATGCTCGATGTGGGTGATGTGCTCGAATAGAGGTCCTCGGGAATGAGGTTTGCATACATGCACCAATAAATCAGTTACGTCTAGGAAATTGGAGAGGTTGCATGTTGACGTTCTGTATGTTTTTCTTATTGTTCTTCTTCGTTGCTCGTATTGAAATGGCGGCAGATATTCCCGTTCAAGAGGACCCGGCTGCTGCGAGAGTTAAGCACATGTGGGAGGCCTTGCTGGAGCTGCGATGACGGTTTGTCCTGGAAGAGGATATTGATGCAGAAATGCCGAATCTTTTTGAGGAAGAACCCGGAGCTCCAATTCTTGAGATGCCATTCGCATACTGGTTGGAGATACTACAGATGATGGGGCCATTCCCAGGTCATCGAATGTCTCTCATCGAGGGCTTCGCAGAGGATATTATTGACCAAAAGGATGCCGATGTTGCGGCCGTTGTCGAAGAGGAGCAGCCCGCTAATAGCTAGGGTCCTCTGTAATATGATTGCGTTGTCGCTTTATTTTCTTTTAGTTATGTCGTCTCTTGTTTGTTAGTTTGTGTTGTTGTTGTATTTTTTTTTGTATGAGGGTTGAAATGTTAGTTGCCTTTTGAATGAAAATGATTTCTTTGAATAACTCGTGTTGCTGAACTGTGGGTAATAGTAATGAAGTTTGATATGGAATGGATGATATAGTTTGGGCTCCTAGATGCCGAGGATTGTTCGAGGCGTGAAATGGTCGAGTACTCGAGTACAGGAATGTGTCAAAGATTGAGTTTGATTTGACTAGCTGTTCTGACAGCCCAGACAGCTGGCCAGTCAGACTGGTACGAGCGCTGGGGCAGTGTGCAAAAGGTAATAATATTATTTTATTCGTATGACGGAAAGAGGTAATAATGTGGTTGTTTGGACTGTACTGTTTGGCTTCGAGTAAGAGAGAAAAAAGGTTCGAGAAGCTTCGGGTTTTGTAAGCAGATGGTGGTAAGAGTGTTGTGCGCAAGTGGGAGGTCCGAGGGGTAAAGTGGTTAAATGACATTAGAACCAATAAACTGGGGTAGTGGGGTCGTGGTAATGATAGTGGTGAGTAAATCTAGGTAGTTTAATTTTTTTTGAAAGATATATAAGTGAGAGAAGATTGATTACTGTACTATCTTATTGTGAGAATTAAAAGGTTGGGAGGAGAAAACATACATTATTTCAAACTTGGGGGTTGCTGCTTCTTTTGTTGGTTTGATCTCGCTCGTTCGAGGAGAGGTCTGCTAACCATTGGTAAGTTACTTGATCTCTATCATGTTTACTTTGTTTGAGTGGGTGGGTAGGAGATTTTACATTTGGAGTGAAGAGGTTATTTTTGGGAGTATGGAGGCTTGTTAAAACTGGGTTTCGACCCAGTCTAAAATTTGGTGAGGGTTTTTTGTTTTGGAGGAGTTATTGGGTCTGATATTTGTAGCAAGAGAAATATTTGGAGGGGATAGATGGGATAAGGGTGATAGACACGGGATTGTCGAATTTTCTACCCTAATTGCGTGCCTCTTCTTCTGTAGGCAAAAAATGCATAACCGCCGGTAAAGAAGTACATGTCTCAGGTAACTATATATAGCTTTGTGTAGTGATATTTCAAAGTTACTTGCAAATTGTTCAAGTTTCATGGTTCACTGATATCTTGAGTATTTTTAGCAGACGGAAGCCTGGGTAGAGACTTGCATCAAGGCGATGATGTCGGTAAAGGCTAAGTTACGGCACGCGAAGGAAAATTTGGATCTTTCTCATGGGTAGGAGGCATCATGGGTACCTCCTGTCAGGAAGCTGAAGCAAGATATAGATGTGCTTAGTGGTTCTTATGATGAGAGGCTCGAGTAACAGCGGTCAAGGTTGGAGAAAGAGTGGTCGGCCAAGCTAAAGGCATGTGAAAAGGCAAAAGTGGAATAGAAGGTAGGTTTCCAGCGACAGTATGGTAAGGAATGATTGGAGAATATGAGGTTGAAAAAGTTTATCGATGGTATGGGGTATGATACCGATACGTTGCAGCCTTATCCTGTTTCTCCAGGACTTCTGGAGGGGGATGAATTGCAGATGAAGGGAGGGGAGGTGAACATTGTTGAGGAAGCAATTGGGGGTACTGAGGGTGATGTTGAGACTTCTCTTCTTGTAGCGCCCATTGGTGGAAGTGCTGATGGTCTGATCGAAGGGTCGTATGAGGCTGCTGAGGTTGGTGGTGCTGGGGCGATTATGGAGCCAGAAGGTGCAACCGCACCCACATGAGGTATTTTGAGGTAGGATTCGCATGTCTTCTTCTGCTGGTTGTGGTGTTAAGTTATAATATTGTGAACGATGTTTGTTGTTTTTTGTTGGTATTGGAACTCAGTAGGGGTCTTTTTTTTTTGCTTATTATCTGTTGAACTTCTGCGGTTGATGCTGAACATATTGATGCCTTTTTCCTAAACATACTGATTCTAAACTTCTGACTTGAAATCTGATTTGCTAATGAATAATGCTATTGTAGTCTGACCTTGAATTGGTGGAATTTAATTGCACATGCTGTTGATTTGGCTTGTTTTGGACTCTTGCTGATTGATTTTTGAAATATACTGCAACTGTTCCTCTAATGGATAATATGTTGAGTGTTTTCTGCATTTGATGGCATTATAGCTAGTGTTTTTGTAATTTTGAAGTAGACATTTGATCTGCTCGAAATAGGAAGTTTATCTGTTTGATTGACTGCAGTGCGATCAAAGTCTGAAGAGTATCGGAGATATATAGATCGAACTCTGAATGTTTTTTTGGACATTGAAGGCCGAAGCCACAGCGATGTTGAAAATTTGAACAACTTCCAGGTCGCCTCCGAGTATCAGTCGGGTCGAGGGGACATGGTACCTAGAGGAAACCTAAAAATTAACAGATCGCCCCCAACACATTCCCGAGGGTCCGGTCTTTCGATCATCCATTCCCCTCGAGTTTGCTCGAATGTTGGAAGCTTGAGCAATTCAATGTCGCCCCCAAGTATCAGTTGAGGCTAGGGTGGACGTTATACTCGGGGTAAACCAAGAAAAGGACTGGACTTTAACAGTTTCAGAGCCTAGACGAAGTATATCTAATCGCCCCCAATGCATCCCGGAGGGTCTGGTCTTTCGACCTTCCTTGCCCCTCGAGTTTGCTCGAAATTAGAGACTTGAACTATTCAAGGTCGCCCCCAAGTATCAGTCGGGGTGAGGGTGGATATGATAACTCAGTTCAACTAAGAAGAGGATTGGACTTTGAAGGCTTAAGCTACAACGAAGTTATATCTGATCGCCCCCAATGCATCCCCGAGGGTCCGGTCCTTCCACCTTCCTTGCCCATCGAGTTTGCTCACAATTGGAGACTTTGAACAATTCAAGGTCGTCCCCAAGTATCAGTCGGGGCGAGGGTGGACATGATACCTAGGTTCAGCCAAGAATTAAAAAATGAAATAGTAGACGAAGTCGGAATGGAACAACTTGTTTATTGAATATTCTGGGTTACATCAGTTGTACGTGATTCTAGATATGGCCTGTTATTGGGGGCCAATTGCATTGTATTCCAGGGGTGTGGTAAGGGCACTCTGGCTTCCGTCATTACGTAATAAAAACCCTTGTCTATTTTATCGTAGACGATGTAGGGTCCTTCCCAAGATTCGGCTAGCTTGCCAGCATTCCGAGGTTTCGAAGATTGATTGACATGTCGAAGCACTAGATCTCCTATGTTGAAACTTCTTGGTCGAACTCTCTTATTGTAGGAATTTTGAAGTAAAATGTGGTAGCGGCCAAGGTTGGCGATAGGTCGGTCACTGGTCTCATCAATCCATAACATGTTGTACGCAAGTTTGATCTCATTATCTTCGTCTCGGAGGTTAGGGTCTTGGGTGGGTACTTCGAATTGAGTTGGTAGCACAACTTCGGTCCCATATGTTAGGAGGGAAGGGGTTCATCTTGTAAATTATCTTGGTATTGTGCGATAAGCCCAGAGGACGTGTTGTAACTCTTGGACCCATCGTCCTTTCTTTTCATCGACTCTCATCTTAAGACCGTCGACAATTGCTTTGTTAATTGCTTCGACTTGACCGTTGCCCTGAGGATAGTAAGGTGTTGATGGCGAGAGAATGATGGTGTGTTCTTTGAGGAAGTTTCTAACTTTGCTTCTAACAAACTGGGGACCGTTGTCATAACAGGTCATATAGGGGCAGCCAAAGCGAGTGATGATCTTTTCCCACTAGAATTTGATAACTTCTTCTTCTCTGGTTCGGCATAGAGGAACAGCTTCGACCCATTTAGTAAAGTAGTCAGTTGCGACAAGGATGTCTTCTCTGCTACCTGAGGCTTTTGGGAAGGGTCCAATGAGATCGATGGCCCATCTTTTGAATGGCTAGGAAACTTGGCTTACATGGAGGTCTCTAGTGGGGCAATGGATGTTGTGGGCGTGACGCTGGTATTTATCACATTGTTTTGCATAGTCTGAAGCTTGTATCTTCATATCAGGCCAATATAATCCTTGGGCAATAGCTCGAAGGGCCATAGAGTGACCAGCAGTATGAGCACCACAGGTTCCTTCGTGAAGTTCGGCTAAGATTTGAGAGGCTTCGGTTTGGGATACGCACCGAAGGAGGATGCCATTTGGGGATTTACAGTGTAAGTAGTTTTCGTGGATTGTATAACTGCGACAATTTTCTAGGATAGAGCATTTGACTTTGGGATTATCTGGGAGAGTAGCATTATTGAAATAGTAAAAGAACGGTGTCCGCCAATTATCAGGATCGTAACTCTCGCCTCCAGTATTGATGGTGTTGATTTCCATCTGGTCGATACTTGGGCGTTCGAGTACTTCGATATGGAGTGCCCGTGACTCTAAGTGGTCGAGCATAGCTGCTATGTAGGCGAAGGCATCTGCATGTCGATTTTCTCCCCGAGGGTAATGTGTGATTATGGATTTTTCGGGGAACCGGTCCATTCGCTGTCACACAAGGAGGGCGTAATCAGCCATACGATCATTAGCTTTGTTTTTCCCTGTGTAGTATCTCTGAATAAGTTGGGAATCTGTGAAGACTACAATTTTGGGGATGCCGAAGTCGAGTGCGAGGTCGAGGCCTTGGATCAAGGCTTCATACTCTACTTCTTTATTGGAACATTCGAAGGCAAGTTTGACGGCTTTCTCTATTCGAGCATTAGTGGGTATTACTAGAATAATACCAATTCCTGAGCCATTAGGTCCTGCTGATCCGACTGCGAACAAATGCCAACCAGTGAGAGGGTCCCACAGATCTACTTCTTCGGGTTGATAGTCTGCGAGATCATCTTCGTGTTCTTCCCAATCTACATCTTCGACAGGGAAGTTGGCTAGAAAGTTTGTTACTGTTTGGTCTTTCTGGAATATTTGCTTCTCAAAGGTAATGTCGTGTTCGCCAAGGTATATGGATCACTGTTGCACTTGTCTAGATTTTTCTTTTTTATCGAGTATTTCTCGAAGTGGATAACTGGTAATAACACGGATGTGATGAGCCTGAAAATATGGTTTAGTTTACGGGTTGAATAGACAAGTGTGAGGAGAAAAAGTTCAAGTTTTGAATACCGGGTCTCTACAGGGGTTAGGGTTTTGCTGATGAAATATACAGGTTTTTCAATTTGGGAATCAAGTTGAATGAGCACTGAACAGATGAAATTTTCTGTGGCAACAAGGTATAAAGAGAGTGTTTCACCTTCGATAGGGGTACTGATAATAGGTGGACAGCCAAGATAAGTTTTAAGATCAAGGAAGGCTTGTTTGCACTCAGGGGTCCAATTGATCTTAGGGTTGTTTTTCTTTTTTATTTTGTGGGCACCCTGATCGCGTAAGAGGGAAAAAAGCTAAGCACATCGGTCAGATGATTTCAAAATGAAACGGTTAAGGGCTGCTATCCTGCCAGCTACTTTTTGGACATCTTTCTTGGTTCGAGGCGAAGGCATGTCTATGAGGCCTCAAATGTGGGTGGAATCGAACTCTATCCCATGTTTACTGATAAGGTGACCTACAAATTTTCTGGATGACATACAAAATTGATACTTATCTGGGTTGAGAATCATATTGTATGTGCGAAGTATTGAGAAGATTTCAGTTAGGTCTTGGATATGGGTATTCTTATGAAGGCTTTTGCATAACATGTTATCGATATAGACTTCGACTGACTTGCCAAGCAAGGGTTTGAACATTGTCGTGATAAGGCGTTGGCAAGTAGCACCGGCATTTTTAAGGCCGAAGGGCATTACGTTAAAACAATAATGGCCTTGTTCGGTTATAAATCCAGTTTTAAGTTGATCTTCAAGGTGGAGGGTTACCTGATTGTAACCCGAAGCCGTATCCATCATAGATAGGCATTCGTGTCTAGCAGTGGCGTCGACGAGTGCTGAGATAGTTGGGAGGGAGAAACTGTCCTTTGGCGTATGCTTGTTGAGGTCAATGATGTCGACGCAAATTCTTATTTTTCCATTCTTCTTAGGTACTGCCACGATGTTCGATATCCATTCTGCGTACTTCACTTCTCTGATAAACCCAGCAGCTATGAGCTTGTCAACTTCAAGGTTCACGGCTTCTCGAAGTCGTGGTGCCAGTGTAGGTTTCTTTTGCTTTACTGCTGTAGAATAGGGGATGAGATCAAGACGATGGCATGCCAGGTTGGGGTTGACGCCGGGCATCTTCTGAAATGTTCAGGCAAAGATATCTTTGTTTGCTCGAAGGAACTGGGAAAGTTCGAGGTGCTCTGACTCGTTAAGGAGGGTTCCAATAAATCTACCCGGACCAGGACCTTCGAGTTCGATATAAATAGTGGGATTGATGGGTTGTGTGTTATCTGTTGAAGTTGAAGGTATAGGAAGATGTTGTGATTGTTATGGGCGGTTGACAAGGTTTTGTGTTTGGTCGATCTCTGGATGCTCGCATGAGCGGGCAAGGCGTTGAGAACCTTTCAAGTTCCAAGTACCCTCGTGATTACTGAATTGAAGGGTCTGATAATAGGTCGAAGGTATAGCTTGTATGGCGTGAAGCCAATATCGTCCGAGTATACCAAGGTATTCGGACTTCTGGTCAATGACTATAAAGTTGGTTTGAAGGGTAATGGGACCTGTAGTGACGGGCAGACTGATACGGCCAACAACGACTTCTGTTGATCCATTAAAACCTTTTAGCTTGACGTTAGCTGCGGTTATAAGTTCTGCTTTCTACATGATTTGGACTGTTTGGAGAAATAGGACGTCAGCTGCACTTCCAGTATCTATGAACATTATATGGAGAACGAGGTTCTCGATCTTAATCATGATGATTAATGGCTCGGAATGGGGAAAACAAACGTGAGAAGCATCGCAGTCGATGAAAGAGATGCCTTCGAGTCGAGGGTGATGACTGGTTTCGGGCAAGAGGGTAGGGAATTTTTCCTGATAGGTGAGCTTGTAACATTTTTCAACGCGCTTTTGTTTGCTCTGGGAGAGTCGGCTGTTTATATTGATGACTTTGATGAACTTGACTCTGTAGATGTGTACCTCGGCTGGGTCAGTAGTTGGGGTGGATAGGGATTTGAGGTAGGACCCATCAAGGTAGCTTGGTTGATCAACAATATATTGGTGTAAACGTCCTGCTTTGTAGATAAGTTCAAGAGAGCGCTGAAGGGCGAAGCATTTTTTGGTATGATGACAATTGCATTTGTGGTTGGCGCAGAAAGATTCCCATGGTCGGATTTCAATGGGGAAAGAGACGCGCCAAATGGGGTCTGCCTGTATGTGTGGTAGAAGGGTACTGAGAGGAGCAGTAAGTGTAGGTAAAATAGGCTTTAGTCGCTTCTTGCGCGCTTTGGTGCTGTTATCAATCATGGGGAGTTTGCGGCTCTCTATCTCCTGTGAGACAGAAGCGATCTAGGGTGTGGGGGAAAAGTGGGTGTGTTGCCGAGGTTTATTAAAAGTTGTTATTTGCGGAGGCTGGCTCTTTTTGCGGGACTCTTGAAGGCGCTCAAGGTCGATATAGCCGTTGACTTTTGAGAGCATTTCTTCGAGTATTTTGGGTTTGTGGAGAACGAGATGTTCTTTTACTCTACTGTGATCAGGCAGAGCATTCGAGTAGGCCAAAATAGCATTCGTGCAGTTGAGATTTTCAATTTGGCTAGATTCGTCGAGGAATTTTCGGGTAAAGGCTTCGAGGGTCTCATTGTCAGACTTTCTAAAATTGAAAAGAGCGTCAACTCTGACCTCTCTGTCTTTGTTAAAGGCGAACTGGATGATGAAATGTTGTGAAAGTTGCTCAAAGTTACGAATCACATCATTTGGGAGGTTGTGGTACCATCGAAGGGGGTTATCGGTAAGGCTCATTGGAAAAAGGTGACATAAAAGATAGTCGGCCATGGAGTAGAGGCTCAGGGCATTTTAGAATTCGAGGATGTGGGATTTAGGGTTAGTATTACGATATTTGTTGAGTTTGGGAGCTTGAAAGTTTGCGGGTACTTTGATGGCCAAAAGTTTAGGGCAAATCGGGTTGTTAAGGCGGCTCTGGGAGTCTGTAGTTGAACTCGCGGTAGCACGGATGACTGGTTGCATTTTATGGTCGAATTTTTGGTGTGTAACGTATGCAGGATGAGGGGGAGATTGGTGAAGTCGAAGGTTGTGAGGTCGAGTATGTGGTATAAAGTTAGTACTGTGTTCCCCGAGCCATTCTCGAGCAGAACGGCATGTGGGTTGCCTGGAAGGGCTAAGGGTTGAGTCAGATGAGTCTTCTGTGGGATGAATCCTGAGGTGGATAGAGCCGGTTGGGGGAATAGTACGGGGAATACCTTCGGCCCTAGTGTTAGCTGGGGGTAGCTCAAGGTTTGGAAGAGGGCCAAGGCAGGTGCGGGCAGAAATGCGCGATGGGTCGGGTGCCTGGGATGGACGAGCAGGTTCCAAGGGCGGTAATCTTTGTAACTCTCGGATGGTGTTGCGCAGCTTATCGATTGCTATGTTTTGTCAGTTTTCGTCATCCAAACGGCGATTCCGCTCTATTTCCAATACCAAACGGTGGCTTTCACCTTCCTGATTCAGTTGGTTCTGGTGGCGCTCCTCTGCCGGAGTAACTTGTTGAGATAGTAATGCTTTTTGAGCAGCGACTCCGTCGATTGAATTTCCAGCCTAGGTAGAGTTGAAACGGCGTGTAGGTGCCATTGAGGATAATCTGTTGGTGTGGAGAACAAGGGGAGGGGAACAAGGGAGGGAGATTGGTAGGGTGGGAAGCACAAACGACGCCAATTGTAGGGGATTAACTCCATTTGGGCGGGAGTTGGTTCTTACAAAGTAGACTCAATCCTCAATCAAAGAGAACAAGCAATTGACCAAAGATAAGATATAACCAAAGGCAAATACTTGCGTAGATGCCCGAATGTGACTCTCTACGACCTCTGATGAGGATTTTTAAGACAGATTGTATTACTGAAGAGTAAATTACTGGTTCGAGTACAGAAGTTATGGGGTGGTCGAAGGTAAAAATGTAAAGGCTGGAGGAGATTTGTAACCCTCGCTTGGTTTCCCCTCCCCTCTATTTATGGAAGCATAGGGAGCTGAGTCATCATGCGTGGGTCCGGTTTACATGATTACATTGTCAGAAAAACCCGGCGAGTGACGGGCGCCGGTCATGTCGGTATTGTTACTGCTACATTTATTGGTGATGGCTCTGAACGACACGGTGGTTGGGCTTGTCATTGTAGATACACGGGCCAATCAATGCGCTGTCTTATCTAATGAGGCAGTTGTCTGTCTTATCTTGCTTCAACCGTGTGATAGTGAGGTCGACGGATATCTGCTGCTAGGACGTTAATCCATTCTTGAAGTTCTATCTGGGGAGCTGGCTGTCTGTCTTATCATACTTCAACCGTATGTAGATATGGTCGAAGGATGTCTGCTGCAATGTACTGATCCGTTTTCGAAGTTTTATCCGTTTTCAATGGTTCGTCTCTGGGGGATCTTTGTGGAGCCTTTTTTTTGGGGTTGAGAGGGCTTCGATATATTCGAGTAGGCTATGAAGTGGGCTTCGGCTGTCTGTTCGAAGGCTACGAGTAGGCTACTACAGAACCGATTCCGGGGACAAGTCAGTTGTCCCCAAAGGATACACTTATAAATTAACCTCCTATGGTGACCCAGCCCTTCCAATGTTCTATAAATAAGAGGAGGGTGGGAACTATGGAGAGGTTGGAAAATTTCTCCCCCCACAGACCTTGAACTTTTCCTTCGAATGCCCTGTAATCGCCCTGTACTCGAAACTTCAACCACTCGATATTTATATCAATACTCTTAAATTTTTTTATCAGAGGTCGTAGAGTGACCTATTCGAGGCCTCCATGCAAGTATATTATCAGTAGATTTGTCACATTATTGATTATATACTTGAATCCTTTGGTTGAAGATATTATTCTTAGTTTATGAGTCAACTTCCTCACCCGTGAAGTTTGGCCCCTACATTTGGCACCGTCTGCGGGAATCGAACCCTACCAATCTCCCCCTGCCTTGTACTTTCCTTTTCTCTATACCACTAACCACTTCCAATGGCCCCCACCTTCTGCTCAATTTCCACCCATGCCGGAAACTTTGCTGATGGAGTGGCCGCCCAGCTCGCCCTTCTAACACAGTAATTCGCACAGGCTGAGGAGCGATACCGCATCCAACTACATTAGGAGCACGAAGAATATCGACGGGAATTCGAAGCCGAATGGTAACACCATTTGGATAATGCAGATAGACAACATCGTGCACTCGACGACCTGCGGAATACAGTTAGCGAGCTGCAAGGATCTCAGCCTCAAGATGCCCCTCCACTGTCTCAAGCACCCGCCCCATCGCGCGTATCTGCTCGTGACCGACTGGGGCCCCTACAGCATCTCGAAGTACCCTCTGTCCATCTTGGTGCCGAGGGTGCTCCCCCCACTATTCCCCCTAATGGCTCCATCCATCTTGGCATTCACCCCACGGAAGATTCACCTGACTCCACCCTTCACACCACCAGACACCCCAAACGCCTCCCTAGTCGTGAATGTCTCGGGGAGCGCAACACTGAACATACACCAAACATTCGACCTCATCCCCTTCAACCCCAAAGATCACGCCCTCATCATGCTAATTTTATACAGCAGGACCTCAACTACAAAGTCTACCCCGCCATCCACATTAGTGCGAGCCCCAAACCAAACTTGTAGAGTCGGTTAAATAGCCCCCTTTGCCCCAAACTCCTTGCTATCGAGGTGCCATCAAACTTCCGCGCCCCCAAAATCAGCAAATATCGCAACACTGACCCTCATTCCCACATCCTCAAATTCCAAAATGCTTTATGCCTTTACTCGATGGCTAACCACGTGATGTGTCAAATTTTTCCCACCAGCCTCACTGACAGCCCCCTCAGATGGTATCATAGCCTTCCGAGTGGCTCAATCCGAAGCTTCGAGCAATTATCTAGTCTTTTCATAGCCCAATTCGCCTTCAACAAAGATCAAAAGGTTAGCATCGTTGCCCTCTTTAATTTCCTCAAATCCCCCAGTGAGACCCTCGAAGCCTTCACCAAATATTCCTCAACGAGTCGCGCAAGGTCGAAATCCTTGACTGTGCGAATGCGGTGCTCGCTTATTCCAATGCTTTGCCGAATAGCAGCCGCGTCAAAATGTACCTAGTGCTCCACAAACCTCGAACCCTCCAGGAGATGTTATCTAAAGTGAATGGATACATTGACCTTGAGCACCTTCGCGAGTCAAATCTCCAGGGGAAAGCTTTGAACCCTACTCAGAACAAGCCTTGACAGGGCCATCCTTCTACTTCTACACCCATGATCGCTCTTGTATCATAGGAGACTGAGAGGCACAAACGTCCTCACACTGATGACACTACCATCGAGGCCCACAAAAAATGACTGAAGTCGGTCCTCCCAAAACTTACTGCTCCTATCAGCACCCTTCAACCATAGATCTAGGCAGACCCAATTTGACGCACCCCTTTCCCTATCGAAGTCAAACAAGGTGAGCTTTACTGTGCCAACCATTTGTATAAATACCACCATACCAACAAATTCTTCGCCCTGCAGTGCTCTCTCAAAATGATCCTCGAGGCGGGTCGTCTATATCAGTATGTCACTGACCTCCCTAGTTAACTCGATGGGTCGTACCTCAAACCTTAACCCGTCCCTGCTGCCGACCCCCCTGAGGTGTGCATCTGCCAAGTTCATTTTATCGAGGTCAATAATATCGACAGTAGCCGTTCTAAAAGAAAGCACAAGCATTTCGAAGAATGTTGCAAACTCACTTACCAGGAAAAACCACCCACTCTCCTGCCCGAATCAAGTCAATACCCCCAACCCGAGGGTATCTCATTTATCCACTGCGACAAATCGCATGTTTATTTTCCCCATTCCGACCCTTTAGTCATTATGATTAAGGTCGAACACTTCGTCCTCCACACCATGCTCATCGACACGGTAAGTGCAGCCGATGCACTTTTCCTTTAAACCGTTCAAGCCATAAACAAAATAGACCTCATCACTGTCGCCAATGTCGAACTGAAAGGTTTTAATGGGGCTACCAAAGTTGCTATTGGTCTAATTAGGCTTCCAGTTACTACCGGCCCAGTCATACTTCAAACCAGCTTTCTTGTCATCGATAAGAAATTTTAGTACCTCGGTATCCTTGGGTGTGACTGGAACCATGCCATACGCGCCATACCTTTGACCTACCTTCAGACACTTCATTTTACTACCCCCTGTGGTACGTGGAACTTAAAAGGTTCCCAACGCCTTGCCTGTTCATGTGAGCATCCAGAGATTGATCAGAATCAAAAATACGTCAAACTACCATAGTAATCACTGTCTCCCTCTATCCCTATACCTTTAACACCCGCCATCTCACCCATCGAACCCACTGTCTATATTGAACTCGATGGTCCTGGGCGAGGTACGTTCATTGACACCTTTCTAGACGAATCTATAAGCCTCAAACTCACTAATTTCCTTCGAGTAAACAAATACGTCTTCGCTTGGACATTTTAGGAGATGCCCGGTGTCGACCCCAGTTTAGCATGTCACCACTTCGACCTCATCTCTCACTCTACAGCAGTAAAATAGAAAAATCGTACATTGGCCCCGCGACATCGAGAAGCTATAAACCTCGAGGTCGACAAGCTCATAGCCGCGGGTTTTATGCTGATTGGATATCCAATTTTGTCGCAGTTCCCGAAAAGAACGACAAGATTAGAATTTGCATTGACTTCACAGACCTAAACAAGCAAACACCGAAGGATAGCTTCCCCGTCCCGATTATTTTAGCACTCCTGGATGTTACTGCTGAACATGAGCGACTACCAATGATGGACGCAGCCTCGGGTTACAATCAGGTACCCCTCATCCCCGAGGATCAACTTAAAACTTCTTTTATCACTGAACAAGGCCTTTATTGTTTTATCATCATGCCCTTCGGCCTTAAAAATACGGGCGTAACTTACCAACGCCTTGTGACAGCCATGTTTAAACCCTTGCTTGGCAAGTCGGTCGAAGTTTACATCGGCGACATGTTATTCAAGAGTCTCCAAAAATAGACCCACATCCAAGACCTAACTGAAGTCTTCTCGATACTTAGAGCATTCAATATGAAACTTAACCCAGACAAATGCCATTTTGATGTTTTGCCTGGCAAATTCTTAAGCCACCTCATCAGCAAATGAGGTATCGAGATCGACCCTACTCATATTTGAGTCCTCATCGATATGCCTTTCCCCCGAACCAAAATGGATGTCCAAAAGGTGGCTGGCAAGATAGCAGCCCTCAACCATTTAATTTCAAAATTCTCAAACCGTTGTGTTTGGCTCTTCTCTCTCTTATGCGACCAAGGCGTCCACAAGGCCAAAAAGAAAAACAACCCTAAGATCAATTGGACACCCGACTCTAAACAGGGCTTGCTCAAACTCAAAACATACCTTGGTCGACCACCCATCATCAATACCCCTATCAAAGACAAAATACTCTCTCCATACCTCACGGTCACTGACACTTCTATCAGTTCAGTCCTCATTCGACTCAAATCCAACATCGAGAAACCTGTATACTTTATCAGCAAAACCCTGATACCTACAGAAACTTGATACACAAAACTTGAGCATTTTCTTCTCACCCTCGTTTACACTTCTCAAAAACTCAAACCATATTTTCCAGCTCACCCTATCCGTATTATCACAATTTATCTCCTTCGAGAAGTACTCAGGAAGAAAGACAAATCTAGATGGGTATAGCTGTGGCCTATTTCTCTTGCCGAACACGATATCACATTTGAGAAGTAGGTATCCCAAAAAGGCCAAGCAGTCGCCGAATTCCTTGCTGACTTCCCGGTCGAAGATGTCGACTGGGAAGAACACGAGGATGATTTACCAGAAGACCAGCCCATACCAACCGACCCATGAAACCCTATTACAGGCTGGCGACTCATCACAGATAGATCCGCTAGACTAAACGGTTCGGGGATCGGTATCATCCTGGTCACATCCACCAATGATCAAATTAAAAAGGTAGTAATGTTAAATTTTGAATGCTCCAACAATGAAGCCAAATACGAAACCTTGATCCATGGCCTCGACCTCGAACTTGAACATGGAGTCCCTAAAATTGTTATCTTTACAGATTCCCAACTTGTCCAGAGACAATACACCAGTGAAAATCAAGCAAATGGTCACATGGCTGAGTATGCTGCTCTCGTCCGCCAGTGCATGGAACGCTTTCCTAAAATATCTTCTATCACTTACTACCCCCGCAGATGCCCTCACCTATATTGTAACCATGTTAGGCCAGTTCGAGTCTCAAACTCTCCATATTGAAGTACTCGAACGCCCAAGTATCAACCAAATGGAAGGTAATGCCATCAATACTAGGGGCAAGAGTCTCGATCCAGACAATTGGCGATTACCATTTTTGGCATACTTCAACAATTTTACCCTCCCAGATGATCCCAAAGCCAAGCGATCATTACTAGAGAACTGCCACAGATGCACCATTCTCAAATGCGAATTACGTCACAAATCCCCAAACGGTGTCCTCCTCCGATGCATATCTCAAAACAAAGCCTCTATAATTCATGCCAAACTCCATGATGGTAACTGCGGTGCTCATACCGCTGGTCGATCTATGGCCCTTCGAGCCGTCTCCCAAGGTTTATTCTAGCCCAATTAAGCCGAAGAATGCGCCAAACATTGTGACAAATGCCAATGTCACACCCACGATATCCATAGCCCTTCACAAGACCTCCATTTTAGTCAAGTCTATTGGCCATTCAAACGATGGGCCATCGATCTTGTGGGTCCTTTTCCAAAAGCATCGGGTAGCCGTTAAAATAATCTTGTGGCAGCAGATTACTTTTCTAAATGGGTTAAAGCTGTGCCTTTATGTCGAATCGGAGAAGAAGTCATCAAATTTCTATGGGAGAACATTATTACACACTTCGGCTGCCCTCATATGATTCGATGTGACAATGGTCCATAATTTGTTGGGAACAAAGTCAGGAATTTCCCCAAGAAGTGCAACATCATCCTCTCCCCCTCAACACCTTACGATCCCCAAGGGAATGGTCAGATCGAAGCAATCAACAAATGTGTCGATACGAAGAAAGGACGATGGGTTCAAGAGCTACAGTATGGCCTCTGGGCCTATCAAACAACACCATAAAAGGCAACGGGTTGCACACCTTTCCTTCTAGCCTATGGTACCAAAGCAGTACTACCCACTCAATTTGAAGTTCAAACACGCGATCCCAACCTCCCAGATGAAGATAATGAGTTTGAACTTGGATGCAATATGTTATGAATCGACGAAGCAAGAGATCGAGCCATCGCTAACCTCGGCCGTTATCATCTCTCCCTCCAAAAGTCAGACAACAAAAGAGTTTGACCACACAGTTTTAATATTGGAGACCTTGTACTTCGACGAGTCACACAGTCTTTGAAGCCTTGAAATCCTGGTAAGCTAGCCAAATCTTGGGAAAGACCTTATGTCGTGCAATATAAAACAGATAAGGGTTCAAACTACCTGATGACAGAAGATGAAGAGCCTCTATCTAGTCTATGGAATACAATGTAACTAGTCTCATACAGAAAGCTAGGACCTCCACCTTGTTCATATGATGTAAATATAGTATACTCAATAAATATATTATTTTCCTTTGAACTGCGCGTCGTGTTTTCTAGCCAAATTTTTAAGTCTCCAAAATTCGAGCAAACTCGAGGGGCATGAGTGGTCGACAGACCAGACCCTCGAGAATTTATTGGGGGTGACCACGTTTTACTTTGTCTAGGATCAGGCCTTTAAAGTCCTGTAAATTTTTTGATCTAACCTAAGTGTCATGTTAACCCTTCGACTCGACTAATACTTGGGGGTGACCTTAAAGTTTTTCAAGTCTCCAAAATTTGAGCAAACTCGAGGGGCATGAATGGTCGACAGACCGGATCTTCAAAAATGCTTTGGGGGCGACCATGTTCTACTTCGTCAAGGCTCAGGCCTTCGAATTCCAATTAATTTATGGATCTAACCTAAGTATCATGTTAACCCTTCGACCCAACTGATACCTGGGGGCGACCTCAAAGTTTTTTGAGTTTCCAAAAAACTTGAGGGGCATGAATGGTCGAGAGACCAGACCCTCGAGAATGCATTGGGGGCAACCACGTTCTATTTCATCTGGGCTCAGGCCTTCGAAGTCTAGTTAATTTTTGGATCTAACCTAAGTATCATGTCAACCCTTCGACCCGACTAATACTTGGGGGCGACCTCGAAGTTTTTCAAGTCTCCAAATTTGAACAAACTCGAGAGGCATGAATGGTCGACTGACCGGACCCTTGAGAATGCATTGGGGGCGACCACAGTCAACATCGTTTAGGCTCAGGCCTTCAAAGTCTAGTGAATTTCTTGGTCTCACCTAAGTATCATGCCCATCTCTCGACTGATACTTGGGGAACCACCTCGAAGCTCTTCAAGGTTCAATAATTGTACAAGAATTCTACACTTCCAGCATACACATACACAAGTACACAAAAATATCAGAAACTCCACTGCATGCATGATGTTTCAGTACAGCATATATAAGAAAATCAGCAATTCAAACAGCATTAGCAATTCATAGCAATTAATAGCAATCATCAGCTGGCAGCTCAAGTTCAAATCAGTTACACAATGTTAAATACAAATCAGTACTCAAAGTATTTTAAAACAATAACAGGTTCAGCAAAAAAAGTCTTTGTTGCAGCACGACAATAATAACAATACCTCAAATAGGAGTGGCCACACCACCTCCTTCTACAAGCCCTTCAGCGCCAACACCCCCGTAACCCAATAGAAGGATTCGGCCCAGCAGCGTCCGCGACACCATCAGTTACAGTCCCTGTAGCAGCTTCTTCGACTATAGGTGTCTCCACGCCATCTCTCACACTTACACCAGTAGGATCTCCTTTTATCCCCTCTGTATGAATGCCATCTTCGACAATAGGATCATTGGTTGTGAAAAAGTGTTTCAAAGTTTCGGGATCATACCCCAAATCTTCTATGAGCATCTTCAACTTGACATTAGTCTTACATTCATCATCAAACTGCCCTTGGAAGGTCTCCCTCTGCTCTTCCATCGCCCTATCCTTCTCAGTCAGCTTTGACTCAAGCACCTAAGTATGGTTGTAACATTGAGCTTCGAGTCTCTTCTCACATTCATCTTTGATAGTCACCCGCTCTCGCTTAAAAACTTTAATCTTAAACACCATCGATGCCTCGGTCCCTCGAGCTAGCTCTAGATTGTCAGCTACCTGTTTCAACTACCTTATTGTTACCTTTTGGGCCTTGCTAAAAGATTGAGATCAAGCATGTGTCTTCTAGAATATTCGAGCCATCAGTACTTCTCGAAAGATGATGAATTTTAGAATGATTTTAGAATTTCAAAAAAAAGTTACCTGATGTAAAGTCTTATTCATCCACCTCCCAACCTCTTCTAGGTTATTGCCACAGAGTATTGCTTTCGAAGCAGCGGTGGCTCAAGTATGCTCCTCAAGTTCAGGTTCTGTTAGTGCTTCATCCACATCCTCTGCATCATCCTCCCCCAGCGCCCTATGCCTTTTCCGCTAAGTTACCTTTGGCTGTTGTGCCTTCGGAGATTTGAGATAGACCTTGCTCTTTCCTTTGTCAGCCTGCGTCGATGTCTGCTTCGACGCATACTTCGATGCGTTACAAACTACTTCGGGCACTGGCACTGCCTTCTTTGGCGCCTACTGCCCCTTTGGAACATAATTCACCTTCCTCGCCAACTTCACTTTCTCCATTTCTTTGACCCCTCTCAAAGCACCTTCGCCTCCCCTCTTCTTGGATGGCTTCGGAGTAACAGGAACATTTTGAAGCAGAGAATCTGTCTTCTTCTTCCTCTTCCTTTGGATACCTAGCTTCTTGAATACACAGTTCACCCACTCCTCATCCGAGTTGATTAGCTCGCCAATATAATTCCTCGGATTCGCCAAAGGTCGGTTAGTGGGTGCTGAAGAACAAACAAAAACATGCTTATCAGTCTATTCGATCAATATTTCTAAAAGAATCTTCGGCCATCAACTTACTTGGATTATAGATCTTATGCTGCAACTTATAAGGGTCCTCCCCTTTCGCATTTTCGAAATTACCCCATACCACAACTAAGTCTTTATCCTACCCTCGGCCCGTTGAGTACAAATATAACAATCAGGGCTTATCTGCGTGACATTGGATGTGGTACGTCCACGTTCTAGTTTGCTTTTCTCGAGTAGAATGATACAATATCGTACCACTCGATCAAACCCCTCCCTTCATGCCTCAGTTCTATATTCGTACCCTTGACCACCCTCATCACTTTAAAGAAATTCTCATTCATCTAGCATGGGGCAACCTCCTAAAAGTTAAGTACCTTATTCACCACCCTTCAGAGGGGTAGTTGTATCCCTAGCCGAATCTGACCTTTAAATGCCATAAAACCCTCTCGGGGTTTAGACTTGAAGGTATGCCTAGACCCCATTGCATATAATATCACACCTACCTTCGACAACTCCATCTTAGCCACAAATCAATCCTGTCTTAGCTTCTCTTTAGCTAAAACTGACCCCGTAACTTCCCCCGAATCAGTCGAATTCTCACTATCACCACTTTGCTCCCCCTCTTCTCTTTTATCCCCCGAAGGCTCGACACTACCTTTGCACCCCCTTATCTTTTCACCCTCCATTTCCTCCCCATCCCTCTCCTCAGTCATTCAAGCCTTACGGCGTCCACTACCCGAAACCCCAATTTTAGGTACCACCACGGCTAATGGAATATCTATTGCAATGACTAGCTTTTCTACGTCGCTGCTCTCTCCCAATAGAGCACAGCCAGACACACTAGGTTCATTTTCTTCAATCTCTTCGTCTATCAGCCTCAGCCTCAACGATCGACGGGTACGCATTTTGCCCTACAGAAGAAGAAGTACACAATTAGATCGATATATTAGACTATTGCGTATCAATAACTTATTTTGACTACCTTCCCCAACTCAAACAACCATAGTCGAGCATTCAATTATAGTTCTGGCCACCCCCCAATATTCCTCATTTTCTACTGGGTGGAACCCCCAACCACTTGGATTACTCTCTCTTTTGACCAGGCCTTCGCCGACATAAACCCTAACAACACCTACCCCTCAGAACATTGACAATAGATGAAACTACAAAGAGGATTTATAAATAACCTATTTACGCAGAAACTTAGACGAGTACCTGTATGGTTGATTCAGACAACAAAAATAGTCCTTCTTCTCCGACAAGCACTTCCTCGACAATGACGTATGCTTTCTCTCTGACTCTCTATTTTCTCTTTTCCTTGTAAATTAGGAACAGTAATTTCTTTCTGCTCTATAAATACATCTTCAAATTATTAATAAACCGCATTGATTACCAAAATTGCTATCATTACCACTACCCCACTACCCCACTACCCCTACTTTTCGGCTGAGGTGTGTTTTGCCGACATTACCCTCCATTACCCCCACATGCGCGTCCCACACTCACATTCAAATTATTTTATATTAACCTAGTTAAACCTTATGGTACCCTATCTGAAGCTATCCAGTCAAATCTATACGTCATGTCAACCCCTTTTTCTCAAAATTCAAGGAAACATCATGATGACCTGTATGGCACTCTACTTTAGGAACTGTACCGCTTCTGACATGCCAACTGTTTGGCTGTCAGATTGGGTAGTCGAAGCCCATCGACCTTCGAAATCCCTTCCTTGAATCTACGAATCATCGTCTATACTGTATCTCGAACATTCGTCCACACATACCCGATATTCGATTTCAAAATTTGTCGGTCACTCGATTTCCACCATGCTCGACATTTGACAAGTTATTTTCGCACCTAAATTACCATCGTGTATTGTGGTTGTCCTACTTATACACAAACAGTTAAATATCTCACTTCGATAGTTATTTCATAAATTTTCAATTTCATTCGGGCAGATGCCCTTACACTAAAATATAGAGGAAACCAATCAACATCAACAGAAAACTACAAACATTCCTACCTACCATCCCACGCCTGTACTTTTACCACACTCAAGATGCCCCTATTTACAGACAGGGCATTTCTTCCAGAACCTAACCTTAGTATCCTCAATACAATCTTCCTTGTCCACCACATCCTCAACTATAGATTGCAAGAAGCTGAACCGGCGGTTGGGGAGCGCGCTCATCCATTGTAGCACCCCCCCCACCAGTGTGTATACGGACATCCCACAGATTGGTTCCCCTGGCTCAAGTACAACCAAGTCTGGCATGAACCAATCCAGGCCTCGATCGCTAGAAAACCTCTGCTTCAGCTCGAGGTTCTTTTCCCGTATGCGAAGGTCTCTTGCCGCCATTCTTTTCTGGTACCTGGTATTAGGAGTGTTTCCGCTACTTCAAAACGAGGGCGCAAACATTTAACTCGGGGAAGAAGGAACAGATGTTTGAAGTTCTCTTAAAATATCATACTTATACTTAAAGGCAGGTACATTTAAACCCTTCTTAATCAGAATCTGCATTTATCACAGTCTTCAATTGCTTTTCTCGGAATCGTAACAGTAAAACCTTTTCAACTTCCCAGACTCAACCATTTTATTAACATGCGCACTCAACACCTATTTCTGAAGTTTTGTAGTCAACACATCCCTATTCCCAAACCATCGACCGCTCTATACATTTTCTCACAACTCTTTCTATATATACATTGAGCTTCGAGAATTCAGAGTCAATTATTCATTCCATGTTGAATGTCATCATATGTTTTTGATCACAACATTATAGTTCAAAGGAACTTTCCCCTAGCAGGTTACTATCTCTACTCTTTACCCTTCATTTGAAGTTGGATGTTCGATCCCACGCCTATAGTCTATTCGTCTACCATACTTATCAGATACAAAGCATATAATTTCATTGAACTACTGTTTCATTCTATTACTTCGATCAAACAAAAAAAACAAATAAAGCAGAAGAGAGAAGGAATGAAGAGAAAGATATACAGACATCAAAAAAAATAAAAATAAAAACCTTCAAAAGCAGTAATACAAAAAAAAACCCATCACCACCATCCTGCCACGACCTTCTGATGAACCCCCTATTTGCAGATGGGGCAGTCCCTATTACACAGCCCTGGCTCCTCTTCATCCACCTGTCCTTGGTCCTCCTGTTCTACTATCCGCTCGGCCAAGCACTGCAGAAAGCGGTAACGCTCCTCGGCCGTTGAAAAACCTCTACTGCAACATCTCCCATAAGTATGCATACTATTGCCCATTGATCGGCACACCAGGTTATAGTTCGACCAGGTCTGGCATAACCCAGTCCAACCCTCTGTCGCCAAAAAACTTTATTTGCAATTTGGCCATCTTGCATCCTATCTGACGATCCCTTTCTTCCATCCTCCTTTTGTGTCTGGTATTGGGTGTGGTCTCCATGGTGAATGTTACAAAAGAAGAAAGTATGCAGAGTTACCCCTTCATAACCCATATTTATACCTCCGTTAAACTCATTTATTACACCGAAATCTCCACTACTTCATAATTACCTTACTTTATTACCTCCCTCAGAAATCTAACATGCAATAGTCAACCCTTCAACTTCCAACACCCAATAATTTTTTCTCAGCAAATGTCTCTACACCTATTTCCGAGGCCTTTGCTGGGAGGGGGTAAATGTAGTAGCCTACTCGCAGCCTTCTGACTCCAGTTGAATACTCGGAGGCTACATCGAAGCCTACCTAATGATTCAAAGCCTAATAAACCAATAATCAAGCACTCCGAGACTATACGAACACTCGACTGTGAATAGGCTTCGACCATAATCGTACATGGTCGAAGGATAACATGTCTGACAACCAGCTCACCAAACAGAACAGCAGAGCACGCCGCTCGACAACTATAATACCAGGTCCATGTTACAACCAACAAGCTGCAGCGTCAGGAACAACGACTACAGTGTCAGATCCGACAGTTACGGCGCCAGAACTGACTTTAGGTACAATTCAGATGTCCCCGGAGGATATACTTATAAATTGACCTCCCATGGCGACTCAACCCTTCTTATGTTCTATAAATAGGGGGGAAACTATGGAGAGGTTGGAAGAACTCTCCTTCCACAGACCTTAAACTTTTCCTTTGAATGCCCTATAATCACCCTGTACTCGAAACTTTGACCACTCGATATTTATATCAATACTCTTAAAAATCATTATCAGAGGTCATGGAGTGACCCATTCTAGGCCTCCACGCAAGTATATTGTCAGTAGATTAGTTACATTATTGATTATATGCTTGAAGATATTATTCGTAGTGTATGAGTCGACTTCCACACCCGTGAAGTTAAGCCCCTACAAGAAGATTGTACTTAGGTCTTTATCCTATTACTGTCTTCGACTGAGATAACCACGAACCTTTACATACACGAAATAAGACAGACCAAAACCTTTCAATTTCCCCCTTGGGTTCATTTCGTGATAAATAAAAATTAAGACCTACACATTACTCTGTAGTGCTTTCCAGCTGCAGGGATAGTCTAGACCTTAGAAAGACACTACCCCTTTCATGAACAGGTTCAAACTCTGACCTCTTCTATGGACGATATCTTCTTACATCTCAATACTCATCAGAAAGCTTGCTACTTAATATCTACAGACTCAGCAAACTAGTTTATGATATGTTTATAAAGAAGAACTTACAAAAATCTCTAACAATTGAAAGACAAGATCAGAAATGTATCATAAGAGCATCAAACCAGAAAAGAATGATCAAATATCCTTTCCTTGTGCTATCCTGTCTGGGATACTCATTTCTTACTAATTTTTATCACAGAAGAAATAAAATACACTCCAATACACAACTCAAAGTCACAGAGTCAACAACACCTGTAGGGATTTATCCCTCGATCTCACTCAAAATTGAGCTCTTCCAGATTGAATTACCTTTATCTCAGGCTTACACAATTTTAGCACTTAATAATCCAGTCATCATTCTAACCAACCTAACGAACTACTTAAGAAACTACATCAAGCTAAACCTGGAAAGATTTATGTAGTCAAAGATACCTGTCTCCTACAAACTTGTCAGTTATTCAGTCAACCACCACTAGCCACATTATTCGGAAAATGTGTTCTGGCGCGATGAAGGGTTGTGAAGAATCCTATAAAAAGGAAAAGGTCCGGAAAAGACAGGGACCAAAAAAATTACTCCAAATTTCTTATTTATGAGATCAAAAGCATTTCTATGTTCTCGAGATCACTTGTAATAAAAATATCTAGTCAAAGCAATAAAGATACTTTTACAAAAATCTTTCATACGAGGTCGTAGTTTTTTACCAATTTTGTGGTTTTTCACACTAAAAACACCTGTTTACTTTTCTTACTTTCTTGTAGAGTATTGTAACAGGTTCATTTGGTATGATAGTTAATTCCTAATCGTATCGAGCTACAGAATTTGGCCATTACATTTGGCACCGTTTGTGGGAAAAATTGCATTTCCACGATACACTAAGGTAGTCTTTTATTGCAATTTTCAACTATGGTTTTTTCAGGGCGACAGGCCGCAGGGACTCAGCTCAAAATTTTTGTGGATCCGGGATAACTCACCGAGTTACGGGTGAATCTCCGCGCAGAGGCAGAGAAACACACCGAGCTTAAACTTTAATTGACTAAAGATCATGAGCTTTGAGGGAAAGAGATCGATGCAGAATGACAAGCTCGTTTGACAGCGCTCAAACAATATAAAAATCAGATGATGACGATGCAGACTACACTAGAGGCTGTGCAAAATACTCAGCAGGCTCCTCCTTCCAGGGGTCACGATCAAATTCCAGAAGCCTCCCATATTTCTTCAAGGGAAAGGTTGGGACCTCGGAGAGTCACCGGCAAAGCACTCTCCAGAAATCTACCACATGGAGCGCAACCCTCCATCCATTTGAAGGGAGAAGTCCAATCAGAAGTCAGCCGAGGTCACCAGATTCCCATTCGTCAGGAGGAAGACCAGTGTCCTTTACATTAAATTCCAGTACGAGACCGGTTGAGTGATGGCATAGGAACTCATCATCCCCTGCCAGCACGTTCAGCAATTCAACCAACACGTCATTACGTCACGAAAAAGCATATGGATCAATGAATTAAGGAATTGATCGAGGCACAAGTTCTGGGTACTGCCGGCGATGCCACAAAGCTGCAAGGAAGTCCGATTGCCAAAAATTTGTTCGATATGGAAGTTCCGAAAGGTTTCCATACTCCCAAAATTCACAAATACAAAGGTACTGATCCGAAGGAGCATATTCTGCAATACCGTGATTCATTGGGGTTGTAATCCAATCTCAACCATATTCTCTGCCACATGTTCGCCACAAGTCTGTAGGAGGAGCCACTCTGATGGTTCCACTCTCTTCCTGAGGAATCTATCTACACGTTTGATTAGCTACAGAAATAGTTCATCAAGACATATCCTCTTAATAGAGATAAAGAGGAGAACTTGTATTCTCTTATCGGTCTTAAGCAGTCGCACAGAGAGAAGCTTGAAGATTTCTCAAAGAAATTCCTAGAGCTCGCAAAAAAGGTTGATAACCTCTACCAAAAGACAACAGTAACCGCTTTTACCAATGCTCTTCGACTCGATTGCAAGGCCACGGAATACCTCTTCCTTAACAAACCTGTGACATTATAGGAGATGATCACCAAGGTCAACTGTTACGTCGACTTGGAGAGGATGATGTCTGAACAATAAAAATATACCAAGTCTGTCCTCTCCACCAAATCTCCACCTGTAAAATGGACCAGTGAGCCTAAGGAGAAACATGGAGATCACAAACGCGCCAAGGGAAACACTGGGTGCCCTCGGAGAAGCGGTCAACAAAACAAACCCATCCTCCCAAAGCTGAACGTCAGAATCTTCACACTTTTTTTACTGTTGTTGAAAGACCCACTCTATCGCGTATCTCAACCACTGGAACCTATCGAGAAACGAACATTTTGCACATACCATAAGGTAAATCATCATTCTACTAACAATTTTTATGCTATACAGAGGATGCTCGAGTTCATTTTTAAAGAAGGAAGGATACTCGAATACATTGTTGACCTAAAGTCATATCAAGATGGTAACTACAAGAAACAACTCGAAGTTGTTTAGGTCAGCGACACGGCTAAGGAGAAGCATTTTTACTACACGCACCTCAGCAACATGATCAAAATCAACCATATCTACAATTCCAACAGATCAAAGTGCCAGAGGCTCTTGAAATGCTGTGATCTTACACCTCAAGACAAATAAGCCAAACTTCTTCCTGAGTCGAGCAATCGCCAAATCGAAATCTTCTTCGAGGATTACGATACTAGCCATGTCAAGTTTCCACATCATGACCCGCTAGTCATAATGCCCAAAATGAAACAGTTTGTCATGCACACAATGATGATTGATACTGAAAGCGGTATTGAAATTCTTTTTCAGAGTACGATCGGCCAGATGGGTTTGGCCGACCAAGTCATTCAAAGCGACATAGATATTAGTGGGTTCAATGGCTCTAGAGAGGAATGAGTAGGCAAGATTATCTTACCTATTACTGCAGGACCAGCTACAGTCGACGTCGTCTTCTACGTTATCAATGCCATGTCTCACTATCTTGAGATTATGGGCCGCTGCTGGATACACAATATGGAAGCAATCACTTCCACCTATCATCAAGCACGAGAATGGTATTTATGGTATCTGAGGTAGTCTAAAACTCTCTCGTGCATGTGAAAACACTGTCTCTGCGATCCTAGATACTTCAGATAGGTTGGCCGCATAGCAATTATAGAAAATTGATCACCTCGTCGATCAATCACCTATAGAGGAACCCACAGAATATGTCAACATCGATGGGCTCAGCAGAGGTACGTTTATCGGGACCAAACTGGTTCAGCATGAGAAAGAAGCTCTCATCCATTTCTTGTAGCTCAATCGAGACGTTTTTACATGGTCTTTTGAAGAAATGCCCGGAGTCAATCCAGCCATGGCTTGCCACAAGTTCCCTATCAGCATCAATGCCACGACGGTAAAAAAAAGACAACACTGAGATTGAGAAATTGATCAAAGTGGGATTCATTCGAGAAGCCAAGTATCCGGACTGGATATCCAACATTGTCGTTGTCCCAAAGAAAACAAAAAAGTTTAAGTTTGAGTTTGCGTAGATTTCACAGATCTGAACAAACATACTCCAAAGGATAATTTCCCACTTCCCAACATTCATCAGATTCTCGATTTAATAGCAGGCCATGATCTCCTATCCATGATGGACGCTGCTTCGGGGTACAATCAAATCCCACTACTGGAAGAAGATCAAGAAAAGATAACATTCATCACCAAAAGTGGCCTTTATTGTTATAAAGTGATGCCCTTTGGGCTAAAAAATACAGGGGTCACATACCAACGATTGATGACTGCTATCTTCAAAGCACACCTGGGAATAATCGTTGTAGTCTACATCGATGATCTCTTGTGAAAAAGCGTATACTCAGATAATTACATCTCAGATCTCAATACAATATTCAACATCCTTCGATCTTACAAGATGCGTCTCAACCCTAATAAGTGTCAATTCGGGGTACATTTTGGTCGCTTCCAAGGCCACCTTATCAGTAAAAAGGGATTTAGGTTGATCCAGATCAAATTCAGGCTCTCCTCAATATGTCCTCTCTAAAGACAGCAAAAGACGTTTAAAAACTCGTCGGCAAGATTGCAGCCATAAACCATTTTGTCTCTAAATCCATAGACCGCTGCCGTTGGCTATTCCTATTACTCTGCGGAAGCACCAAGCGAGGAAAGGTTCAACCAACTGTGGAAGTCACATGGACACCAGAATGCGAAACAACTTTTCAGGATCTCAAAATCTATTTGGGGGGGGTCTCCCATAATGAACACCCCAGTAGATAATGAGGAACTGATAATCTACCTAACAGTCATATATACTTCTCTCAGCCTGGCTCTCATCACCTGGAAGGGAAAATAGAGAAACCAGTCTTCTTCATCAGCAAAACACTCACACCAGTAGAAACAAAGTACTCTAAAATTGAGAAATTTCTCTTCACCCTTGTTTATGCATCGCAGAAACTCAAGTATTACATTCAAGCTCATTTAGTCAAAGTTATGACGAACTACCCACTTTGGGAAGTTTTGTCCAAAAAAGAGAAGTCAAGAAGAGTACAACAATGGTCAGTCAGTTTGGGAGAACATGATATAAAGTTCGAACAGCGCCATTCTGATAAAGGTCAGGCCGTTGCAGACTTTCTCACAGATTTCGATAAAGGTAGGTTGTGATACCATCTAAGGGGGTTATCAGTAAGGCCGGATAGAAAATGATAGCATAGCAGGTAGTCAGCCATGGAATATAGGCTCAACATATTTTGGAATTCGAGAATATAGGATTTTGGGCCTGTATTGCGATATTGATTGAGTTTGGGAGCACGGAAATTGGGGGGTATTTCGACAGCCAGAAGTTTGTGGCAAAGAGGGTTGTTTAGTCGACTTTAGGAGTTGAGGTTTGGGCTCGTGCTGACACAAATGATGGGCTGTATATTTGGTCAAAGTCCTATTGTACAGCATAGGTAGGATGAGGGGGAGATCAGGGGATTCAAGAATTGTGACGTCGAGCATGTGGCATGTATTCGGCATTGCGGTTCCTGAGTCATTCTCGAGCAGGACGGCGTCTGCGGTGTCTGGAGGAACGGAGGGTAGAGTTAGAAAAATCTTCTTTGGAGTGAATCCTGAGATGGATAGAACCAGTTGGGTGGATAGTATGGGGAACGCCATCAATACCAGTGTGTACTGGGGGTATCTCGAGATTTGGGAAGGATCCTAGGCGAACGTTGACAGATACGCGCGATGGGTTTGGTACTTGGGATAGTCGAGCAGCTTCTAGGGGATGTAGTCTCTGCAGCTTTGGGATGGTGTTACACAGCTCATCGATTACCCGATTTTGTCTGTTTTCATCGTCCAGGCGGCAGTTCCATTCAGTTTCCAGCTCCAGCCGGTGTTTTTCGTGTTCCTGGTGAAGTTGTGCGTGATGGCGCTCCTCAGCTTTAGCAACTTATTGAGATAGCAGGGCTACTTAGGTGGGCACTTCGTCGATGGAGATGCCTGCATGGGTTGAATTGGAGCAGAGGGTGGGCGCCATTGAAGATAACCAGTTGAAGTTGAGTATAAAGGGAGGGGCAAAAAGGGATATTGGTAGTGTAAGAAGCACAGACGATCCCAAATATAGGGGCCTAACTTCTTTTGGAGGGGAAGTCGACTCTTTCACCACTGGATCAATCCTCAATCAAAGGAATACAAGTAAATAGTCTAGAGCATGAATTCTCTAAAGATAATAAGCTTCTGTAGAGGCTTGAATGTGACACTCTACGACCTTTGATGAGGATTTTTAAGAGTGTATTTATTACTAGTGACTAATCAAAGGTTCGAGTGCTGGGTTTTTACAGGGTGATCGAAGATAAATTACGAAGGGGCTGGGGAGAATTATTCTAACCCTTCCTTGGTTCCACATCCCTCCTATTTATAGAACATAGGAATGGCCGAGTCACCAAGGTTAGGTCAGATTATAAGTGCACCGTCCAGATATTCTGGCGTGGGTATGGGTGCCGAAAATGCCAAAACTATCACTACAACAGTTGTTGAGTCTATCTCTATACTTTTATACTGTGGTAGGGGTTGGGCCTGCTACTCTTGCTACAAAGACCAGCCACTGTGCCGCCTTGTCTAGTGAGTTGGCTGCTTGTCCTGTCATACATCAACCATGTGTAGATATGGTCAAAGTATTTTTGCTACGATGTGTGGAGTTCATCCTCGAAGCTTATTTAAAGTCGAAGCTTCATCTTCGGATTTTTTTGGGAGGCTTGTTTGGGGATTGACAGGACTTTGATATGTTTGAGTAGGCTTCAAAGTAGCCTTCGTGTATCTGTCTGGGGTGGATGGCTGCGAGTAGGCTACTACATTCGCCCCCTCTCAGCAAAGGGCTCAAAATCAGGTGGAGAGGCATTTGCTGAGAAAACTGTTTGTGGTCAGAAGTGGAGCAGCTGACTGTTGGTTTTTCGTGGGAGGTAATAAAAGAGGGTTGCAAAGGGATGCTGGTGGTTAGAGGGTAATAAATGAAATGAGGTTATAAGTATTGGTTATTGAGTAGGGATACTGTGTCATTTTCTTCTTTTCATTCCTCTCTCTTACTCTTCTGGAAATTTTTGAAATCTTTATGGATACCACACCCAACACACAATATCAGAAGAGGATGGGGTTCGCCCGAGATTATTGCATAGGGCGCATGACTGCTAAACTGCATATAAAGTTCTTCGGGAATCATGATCTGGATAGAGACATGCCCGAACTGGTGAAGGTAGTGGCTGGAAAACTCATCAACGGGGAGCCTTATGCCTATCTTTGGGACCAACTGAAGTACAAATTTACTACTGCGGAGAAGCGTTATCTCCTTTTGTCAGCTTTGGCTGAATGCTTCATTTGTACAGAAGAGGAGATGGAGGAACAAAGCTCGGTGAGTATAACTGGGCCTTCCAGAAGTTGGGCTGCTGTTTGAGGTGGTGATGATGGGTCTCTTTGTATTATGAGGCTTTATGTAGAGGTTTTTGTTTGAGTTGTTTGTATGAATGTATTTGGGTTTGAAATTTTTCAATTTTATAAATCGGATAATGGAATGGAAGCAATATTTGCTGAAACATTGTGTAACTATATCTGGTTGATATTATAGATAAGTATGTATAGGCGTGGTAGCAAATGCATGTCATCGAATGTTACCATGTAGTACTTATTACTGCTATGAAAGGTTTCTCGAAGTATAGTGGTACGATGGAAGATATTTGGCTCTGTGCTAATAGGGACTTGGTGGAAAAGGTTGGAATCGAAGTGTGAAGATGGTTAAAGGTTTGATGCTAGAGGTTTGCTCGACTACAAGTTCTTGGGAATGAGGTTTGAATGCAGATACAGATGAATTGGTTACGTCTAGGAAGTTGGAAAGTCATGACTGTTGGGTTTTCAAGGTGGGAACTTGAAGACCGTAATGAATGAATCTTAGGATGAATGAATGCTTTAAGTGTACCTTTATGCTTAAATTGTTGTGTTACAAGGATAATTCTTCACCATCCTTCACCTTTCTCCATTTTGTACTTTCGTGCTTATATCAGAATGGCATTAAATGTTCTCGCACAATAGAACCAGGCGGAAGTAAGGGTCAGGCAAATATAAGAGAAGATGCTAGAGCTACAACGAAGGTTTGGTATTGAGGAGGATACTGATGTTGAGATGCCTGATCTTTTTTAGGCGAATCCTGGGGCACATGTTACTGGCATGCCCTTCGCGTACTGGTCGGGAATATTGCAGATGATGGGACCATTACCCGACTATCGGTTATCCCTGCTCGAGTTGTTTGCAGAAAAAATTGCAGATGCTGGTGCTGTGCCCACAGTTGAAGATGAGCAACCCGCTGATAATTAAGGTCCTTTGTCTGTTGGGTTTTGGTTGGCCTTTGTTGTTGCTAATTTGTTCCTCTTTCTCTCTTCTTTTTTTTATTTTTTTTGATGGGGTCTGTAGTTTGTACTTGATGTCTTGTCTTGTTGAATGAAATTGGGATTTTGAGTTACTGTTGAAGTAGTATTCTGTCTTTTCATAAGTACCAACTTGAACTGTCGTACAAAAAATATGAAATATCGAAACATAAATTCTGAACTGTTGAAGAAACGGTAACATTTGTGGAAGGAGGATTCTGAATTCTTGAAGTAGTATCCTGAATATCAAAGTAATAGTATAATCTGTCGAAGTAGGGTGCTTGAATTGTCGACGAAAAATCTAGAAATGTCGAAGTTAAAAAATTGTGGTTTGTCGAAGTAGAATTTTAATTGGTCGAGGTAGAAGTCTACTTGGTCGAATTAAAAATTGTAACTTGTCGAGGTAGATGGATGATCTATCGAAGTAGTAAGGACATAAAGTTTTGAACTGACGAATGTGCTGTATTTCGAATGTTCGAGATATCTGTGAATCGAAATTGAGGTTATCTTTTGACGAATTTTCGAGACGCAGTATAGTCGATTACTCGTATATGAGAAGTATGTCTATGGTTTTGTTTGATTTGACTGGTTGTACTAAAAGCCCAGATAGTTGGTCTGTCAGGACAGTACTTGCACCTGGGGCAGTGTGCCAAAAAGTAATCATGATTTTTGCATATTTTATGAAAAAGTTATGATTAGATGTGGAGATTTGACTGGGTGGCTTCGAGAAAGGATCAAAAGGTTCAAGAAGCGTTGATTTTTTTGTGAAATCAGATTGAGCGTACGGTTCACACATGAGGGAAATAAGGGTAAATCGGTCAAAACACATTGCAGTCGAAAAGTCAAGGTAGTGGGGGCGTGATAATGTAGCAGTTTGAAAATCGAGGCAGTTTTGGTTCTCCGAGAAGGTATATATATGAGAGGAAAATAACAAAATGTACTGTTCAGAAGAAAACTAACCAGAGAGTGAGAGGAAGAAGACTGGTACGCCATTGAAAAGTAAAGGAGTTTGCTGAAGTTGCTGTATTGATCTTGCTGCTTCGAGTATACTTCTTTTATTACAGATACGTCACTTGATCTCTGTTTATTCTTTCTTTTCTTTGGCTTCTGTGTCAGCTAGTAGAATCTTCTGGGTTTGGAGTTTGGGGGTTATCGTCGAAAATAAGAGAATTCACGGTTCTGGGTTTAGACCCATCTATGGATTTTGGGGGTTCTGAAGGAGGCATCGGGTTTAGGATCGTGGTTTTGAATGTGTGCATATATATTGGAGGGGGCAGATGAGATATGGGTTATTGACACCTAATTATCAAATTTATCGATCTGATTGCGTGCATCTTCTTTTGTAGGCTAAGATGTATACCCGTCAAGCTTCGAGATAGAGGCTGATAGACGAGGAGATCGAAGCATTTGAAGCTAGTATTTATGGTCATGCTCCCATAGATGGGGGCATCGACTTAGAAGTGTTAAATGTTGTAACCGATACCCCTTTGGCAATGGCGCCGCCGGCTAGTGTGGTTCCGATTATGAGACGTCGTAAGACGGTGGTGACTGAAGATAGTGAAGAGGATGAGATACTATGGGGGGAAAGAGGTGAGGCTAAAATGGGGCCTTCTGGTGGTGGAAAGGTAGAAGGGGGGCAGAGTGATGATGGTGGGGATTCGACTGGGTCGGATACGGTCAAAGGTGCCATTTCAGCTAGAGATAAGGTTTGATTAGATCGATTTTCTACCAAGCTGGAGTTGTTGAAGGTGGGGGTGTTGTTGAGTGTGGCGGGAGTAGGGTTAACTTTCAAATCGAACCCTAGAGATGGGATAATGGCATATAGAGGCCAGATTTGATTGGGGATAGAACTTTCTCTTCGAAGGATGGTGAAAGATGTGCTAAATTTTTGGGAGGCTGCCCTAGCTCAAATGAATGGAAAATTTTACAAGATGATAAGGGTTATAGTGGGGATGAATGAAAAGTTGAGCAGTGAGGGGAGCGGTTTAATTAAGTGGCTTGATATTGTGACCTTCTACTCGAAGAAGGCGAGCCAAAACATAGGTACCTACCACATCCAGTGTCACCCTGAGAAGCTCTGGTTTTTTTATCTGTACTCAACAGGTCGAGGGTGGAATATAGATTTAGCTATAGTATGGGGAAACTACAAGAATGTTGAGGGGGAGGACCTTTATAAGTTGCACCATAGGGTCTATAATCAGAGTACATGTGCTGCCGAAGGATTGTTTTTTATGTATGTCTCGAATAAGTGGTAATTGTATTATGTTTGTTCTGCAGGTCTAAAGAATTTGACTTGGAACAATCTGAGGAACAATATTAATTCCTTGCTCGAGGTTAGTGAGGATTGGGTGAATTCCATTTATGAAAGCCTTTGCATCAAGAGGCTGAAAAGGAATAAGATGGATTCCGTGCTTCAAAGCGTAGCCGTTACGCTGAAGCTATCGAAGATGAGGAGAGGCGAAGGAGGTTTGAAGGTTCCAGAAAAATTGGAGGGGATGAGTTGCCAAGAAATATTCAGTATGTTCCAAAATTGAGGAGGGGGTCGAAGCAAGCAGCGTCAGTGCCTGATGTGGCTGGCAATGCTTTTAGACTAAGGCTGAGGCAGGTGCCAACATAGGCTGAGAAGGAGAAGGACCAGGTTGTTCCCAAAGTTCTGAAGGTACAACAGACAAAGGTTATTCAGGGCAAAAGGCGTAGGGCGCTAGGGGAAGATAGAGCAGCGGCTGAGGATGAAGAGATGACGGAGGCTGAACAACAAGGAAAACAGTAGCCAAACACGCATCAATGGTTGAACTCTGCGAAGATGACCCAGACGAGGCTTCGAAGGAAATGAAGAGGAGTATGTTTCAGGTAACTGTCTATTAATTTATTCTGTGAGATTATGAGATTTCTTTTAAGTTCTTTGAATTTTGAGGTGTAATGACTGCTCAAATAGAAGACGGATGTTTGGGCGCAATCTTACAATAAGGCATTGAAGTCAGTAAAGGGAAAGTTGCAGCAGGTGGTTGAAAGTCTGGATTTTGCTCGAGGGACTGAGGCTTCATTATTTTCTGAGGTCAAAGTTTTGAAGCAAGAATTGGCGGCAGTCACAGATTCCTTCGATAAGAGGGTCGAGAGTTAATGGTATAAGCAGGAGCAGATGTGGGCGGCGAAGCTTGCTGCGAAAGAGAAGGAAAAGGCATAACATAAGGTACTGTACCAGGCGCAGTTTGATGGTAAATTTAAAGTGACTGCCAAACTGAGAGAATTTATTGAGGATTAGGGTTTTGATCCTGATGCTTTTGAACACCTTCCTGCTGAGGAAGAACCTGTTGCTGAGGAGTCTTTGCAAACAGATGAGGGAGGCGTGGAAGTTGATGTTAAAGGTGCTGGAAGGGGTATGGAAACTCTTGTGGGCAAAGGTATAGCTGTTGGGGCTTCGCCTGACGTGATTGCAGATGGCTCGGAGTTGAGGCCTTTGACAGTGGGAACTAAAGGTGATGCTGAAGGGTTTGCAAGTGAAGAGGTTGCGGCCTTGCCGATATGAGGTATTTGGTATAGGGGTTTCATGCCTACCTTTTCTGATTTGCTGTTGAATTGTAATATTTTGAACCATGTTTAGTTTTTGCGTTGGTCTTTAAACTTGGTATGTCTTGTGAGTTGGTGTATTGTACTGATGGTGGTTATCTGTTGAACTTCTAAATTTAATTCTTAACTGCATTTGAATTATGCCTGATGTTATGAACTGAATTTCTTATCTTATTCTAGCCTTGCTTTGTTCTGGATTATTGAAATGTTGAGGCTTATTCTGTTAGCTTAGCTTGTATCGAACTCTTGATGCATGACTTAACTTGAGTTGCATTAAAACTGTTTCTCTGATGTATGATGTTTTGAATCCTCTTTTCACTTAGTAGAATTGTAGATATTCTAACAAACAGATAATTTATTGTCGAGTACATTTCAAATAAACAATTTATTGCCGATGTATTAGGCAAATCGACAATATCCGAGTACATTACAAGCAGACAATTTATTGTCGAGTACATTACAAGTAGACAATTTATTATCGAGTACATTATAAGCAGACAATTTATTGCTGAGTACATTACAAGTAGACAATTTATTGCCGAGTATATTACAAACAGACAATTTATTATCGAGTATATTACAAACAGATACTTTATTGTCGATTTATTGGGCAAATCGATAATATTCGAGTATATTACAAACAGACTATTTATTGTCGATTATATTAAAAATAGGCAATTTATTATTGATGTATTGGGCAAATTGACAATATCCATGATACAAATTCCATTACATCCTTCAAGGTGTTGGGAGTAGATGTCGGTAGATATTTGCCATCTTCTACGTATAGCTCCAATTCCATTTACTGTGCATAATCAATTTACATTTACAAGTACTCAAATTACACAATGGAAATCAATACCAAAATTACCTCTGAAAGTACCCTCAAATTATCCCCAAATCACGTTACCAAATATAATTTCCAAAATGAGACTGAAAAGAAGGAGAAAGACTGAGAGAGATTTGTAACTTAACTGGAGATAATAGTTGATGAGGGAGAAAGTCGTATTTAAATTTTTGAATTACAGAGGGAGACCGGGAAAGAGAGTGTGTGAGTGACTGAGTGTGTGAGGTAAGTGGGTTTTAAGATTTTGTTTAGTTTTGTTCTCCATGTAGGAAGTCTAATATCATCTCCTCTCAAAGTATGTGGTTTTCAATAAGTGCAGCTTGAGTGTAGGGGAAAGTGAGTGCAGGGGAATCCTCTCCCAAATAACTAAGCTCATTGGTAATGTCTACTTGTGTCACTCTGGATCGGTAAGTTTTATTTCCTTAAGTTGTGATTATGGTTTGAATTATTATTGTTTAGCTAAATTCTACATTGTGTATATGTTTTGTGTGGTTACTATCTTACATTGTTAGTGAAGTACCTAATATATTTTTTAACTAGTACAGACGTGATTACTACGAACGCGGAAGCGAGATTCGTATGAAGATCACGTTGTATTTGAGAGTTCGAGAAAGCTAGTATTTCAACAAAATAAATGAACTTTCATTAATCAAAATCAACTCCAAAAATAGAGAACCTAGCCTCCCTTTTATAGAATTTAAGGGAGGTTGAAACCCTAGCTAGGAATATTTTAGAAACTAACCTAAAAGTCAGAACTGCTAATAAGTTACATTAGACCTCTCCAACAGAGCTTAAGCTAAAACATAAAATAAACATAAGTCTCACACAATCTCATAAAATAAACATAAGTCTCACATCAAACCTTCCATCTAAGAAGATTTCGTTCACAAAATTAGCAGACGGTGCTCCAGAGGAATTACTCATATATGTAGTGTGCATCTCAATTTCTTCATCTTCATCTAGTAGAATGTGCGCGAAATATGTAAGGTGGAGTTCTTCTGGAAATCATAAAGTCTTCTGCAGAATTTTCTGTACCCAGATATTGTGCCCAAGGTCTTCAAATCTCTATGTTGAAGAACATCTAAAACTATATAAAACTTAGAAACCTACATCTCGAAATTCACTAAAAAGCCCTCCCAAAATGGATTGACCACCAGTGGCTTTTCCTAATGTGGTAATAATGGAATGGGACTGGCTGACAAGTTTTCCATGTACATAATACATGAGTCCAAATTCTGAGTTGGATCTGGGTCTGGGTTATAAACCATGGGATGTGGGGTTGAGATCAACACATGTGAAGCATGTGTACTATATAGTGGGTTGGGTAGTTGGTGAACCAAAATATTAGCTGACATCATATTTTTTTCAGCCAAGATTTGAATTTTGAGCAAGTGGGTGGCTGGCTTGTAAAAAAGAAGAAGGAGAAGAGCTATGGAAATGGGTTGGGTTTGTATGGTGGGCTTGGTTTAAAAAAAAATATACACGTGCTTACCACATGACATCCTCTCTTTTTTTCTTTCAATCTCAACATCTCCCTGCCAAAAATCTACAACTTCTACATATACATTTTTTAAATCGGTGAAGATTTTGGTTAACACAACGCTTATGGGTGCGTCCTTGACTCCGAAGAAAGGTCCAACGAGTCATCTCTCTATCCTACCACTATAAATTTCGTAATCGATTGGAATTAAGGCCAAATTCTGCAAGCTCAAAATAGTTTAGAATTAGCTCTTACACCAATGTACATGTGGCAAAATATAATACAAAGTAAGAAATGACACAGGTGATTTAGCGTAGAAAACCTCTGAATAGGTAAAAAGCCACGATCTCGAGTCGAGGGTTTTTATAATAGTGACATTTATTGCTTGAGGCGGATATTTTATTGCTAGGAATCACTTGACTTAGAAATTTTTGATCTTGTAAATAAGAAGCTTTAAGTTATTGGAGAATCTAAAAATATAGTTTTTTAGATGATTTATCGTATATTTTTTTGGGTCCTTTTCTCTTCTGGAACTTCTCCTTTTTATAGGCCTTCTTCACAGTTTTCATCGTGCTGCAGCAAGTTCTCTGAACAATGTGGTTAGTGGCGGTTGACTGAGTAACTGCTGATTTCATGAGAGACAGGTGTCTTTGACTTGTTAAGGTTTTTCTATTTGAGCTCGACCCACGTTCTTTATCAGTTCGAAAAATAGGTGGCACTATTTAATTATGTAGGTAGTTCGAACTGGAGATAGCTCAATATGAGCAAGGTTGAGGAGTAGGCCCCTTCAAGCGCCCCCCCACACCTAAAGTTACGAGTGGCTTGGGTTGAGATAGAATCTGTGGGTAAATGGGTATTCGGGTTAGAAATTTGAATAATGACTGAAGTAATGATGTTGTTTTGACTATATGGAAAATCCGCGTGCTATGGAGAAACATATGTGCATTGAATGTTGATGGGAATCATGACTATGTGATGGTTAGGGTTTGAAGAGTCTTGTCTGTATTGAATGATAATGTTTAGGGAAATGTTCCTGCACAATAAATGTAGGGGGTTATATAAATAATACCTGTACCGAGGTATATGGCAAAGTATGCTTGCTCTATTGTTAAATCTTCTGCACTTTTTGTAGATGGTGAAGACCTGAAGAATGGTTCTTAAGGAGAGAATTGCTTCTAAAATGCAAAGGTTAAAGTTGAAGTACTTAGGGGATCAGTCCTTGGGGATGCCTACTTCCATTCTTGTTCCTCCGACGTATCAGGGAATGTCGGAAGACGAAGCAGCTAAAACTGAGGAGGATTTTTATTGTAGATGGAGGTTTCACCACGTTATCTTGACAGGTGAGCAACGTTAGGCTTTTCGCTGTAATCTTGCAAAAGACAAGGTTGAGGAGACAGACGCAGGGATAGGCTTAATTGCGAGGCAGCTGTACTGATGTCTTGCATTGTAATGGATTCTAAGGTCAGGCCCTCTTCATCTCTACCAACTCTGTGAGGGTGATGGTTATAGGAGAGGCGGTGATGGTAGTGGAGGAGGAAGACGAAGAATGAAAGTCTTGTTCTGCACTTCTATTGCTACTTTGCACTAAGAAGACCTTCAGTTTGAAGAGTTGGTTCAAGCACTGAGTCTCTTGCTTTCATAGTTTCTATTTGAAGTTTTTCTATACTTCGACAAAACTCATGGGAGGGAGGATACTTGTCGTTTTTAATGTCTTCTTTGTGTCAGGGTAAAAAATCATTGAAGTAGAACGAGCTGAAGGATTTGACGTTTCAGAGTTCCTGAAAGACTTGTTAGCTGTAAAAGCACTAAAAAAACTTGTTATCTGTAAAGTACCTGATGTTGAGTACTTGAAAGACTTGTTATCTGTAAAGTACCTGACGTTGTGTACCTGAAAGACTTGGCATTTGAAACAACATTTATAATATGTTTGAAGATAAATAAAATGTGTTATCCAAACTCTGTGTTGATAAAGAATAGATTTACTCTAGAAATCGAGCTATTAAAAATTGAAAAATATGTGTTAAGTGTCAAATACGATTCCACCTGTACGCCAAAAATTGGGGGAAAAAAATTATAGAAGTTTAAAAATGAAGAATCGATCTTGGATAGGTCGTTCTGGAATATTAGACTTAAAAAGATTAAGCTCACTCTAAAAAGTATGAAATGACTGTGGTTGATAGGAAGAGATATGTTCAAATAACTTTTCCCAAGATATTGGTGTTTCTGTTAAGATATAATTGGATAATCTCGCGACTTAGGGAGAAGTAGTAAAAAAAAGTATAAATAAGGGTAAAATGAATTCTAAGTTTGGGGAAGGAAATAAGAATGGTGTGGACTCGATCTGAGAGAATACGATATGCCGCTGATGGGCGATAGGCAATAAAAATTGCAAAAGTGTGGGAACTGATTTTTGGATTGATATATTATGGCGTTGAACTACCAGTGAGGGAGGTTCAATTTGAAGGTTTAGATGGGATTGGGAAAGAACACAAATATGAACGTCACTTTTATGAAGAGATGTTTCAAGAAATTATGGTGGATCCTGCAGCTCAAAAAATTTATGTGAGAGAGCTTGTCGTAGAGGAGATCGAATTAGAAGATGTAAGGATTGTTGCCGTATATCTGATTGGATGTGGCTGCCTGGGAAATCAAAGCAATTTTTTATATGTGAGGTAAAATAAGAATAAATGTAAATAGGGGTAACAAAATATATATAACTATATGAGTTTGAATAATCATAAAGAAGACGGACTGAAAATAAGAGTTGAATAGATCCTCTATCTTTGTGAATGTTGCTTGTTACTGTTGTGAAAAATGAATTTGAATATTTTTGAAAAAAAATTTGAGGGCCTCGGAAATGACATCATTGTTGCTATAAGTAGAAGAAGGGAGAATGGAAAAACTAGGGAGCTTCAGATTTTATCCCTTGTGATAAAGTAGTGACAACCTGACTGCGTATAAGCGTGAGTCATCATGAGTGTGGTGAGGTCAGAGGGAGATTTGGAAAAGAGAGATAAAAATAGATTAAAATATAAGGCAAAGGGCAATGATGGGAAAACGTTTTAACCGAAAAGGTGTAAGATGTCTGACATGGATAGTGGAAGGGATGCCTCGGATCCAAAACCGAGGACGGCTCGTACGAGGCTCTATAACTGCCAGCAGTTAGAGAGAAAAAATATTAATACTGCGTCATCTTCATCTGCCAAAATTTTTTCAACTTCCAAAAATATGAAGAGCAGTGAGAGAGAAGGGAAGAAGAAAGGCAAAAATAGCTGAGAAACTCGTAGAGATTTAGTTGAAAGTGATCAACAGTCAAAACATGAGGGAGTTGTTGAGACGGAGTCACGGAGGTGGTTATACAGCAGCGTTGCGGGGGAAGGGTTTGCGCTGCCTCGGATTAATATTCTGACATAGAAGGTTAGAAGAGGATTTGTGACGTATGTATGTATTTTTGAAGATTGTGTTTTGTTTCTAGGAATATCTATAAATTACTATTTATAATAATCTAGGCAAACCTGCTTTATATATGATATATGAAAGATATTTGTATGTGGTTGACGTATATATAAAAGATAATGATATATACCTAGACCTATGTGTAGGTTGATCGTGAGGAGTGTTTGTGTAGGATAAAATCCTCTTTCTGTATTTGATATGGTGAGTTCCCTTGTTAATAAGGCATCGACCTCTGGTCGGTCGGTTGAGTCTGAGATCGAACTGTCTGACAGTGGAGAAGAAGTAGGTGTTGATCAATTTTCAGATTTCCCTGGAAGATTGGTATTTTATCCTCCTCGCTCGGATGCATTCAAAGAGTTTGGTAAAACCAAGGCTTCTGTAAGTGGTAGATAAGATAACTGTATAGAACACGCTGGTAGGCAATTTAGGGGTTGCACTATAACAATGAGGGAGGAATACTTTTATTTGTTGGTTGATTTGGCAAAATAGAAAAGGGATTAGGGTATAGATGAATCGATCTATTTGGAGTATTTCGATGGGAATGCTTAGAGTGAACTTTCAGAGGGCTTTTTATGTTATCTGTCTCAGTTGGAGTACGGATTGAGTCTTCCCCTTAACAACCTAGCGAAAGGGATTATGAAGCTTATCGGGGCATGTCCCGTTCAGATGAACGGGATCATGTGGGAGGTAATAAGTGTTTGTAAATCTCTGAATACACGGTGGGAAGAAAATTGGAGGAGGAGGATATCCTCTGAGGATGCTTATTAGTTTTAAGGGGTAAAAAACTATTCTGCAAGTGGAGGGGCATATTTCTGTGCGAGCTCGACTCGGCCTCGCTTCTTTGATCTGAACTCAACAGGTTGACCATGGAATGATAATGTGATATGGGTGAAGGGCGATTTCCTTCAGAGAGGTGATGAAGAACCCTTGGAGCCTCTGTTTAGAACTGTAAAACAAAGTAAGTATAACAATGTATAATATATGAGATTGATAGTTGAAGTTGTATGATGCTCTGCTGATAATAATGTTTTGTGCATGATAAGTCCTAAATCTCGAATGATGAGAGAAAAATCATTGTAGGAAATACAATCGCTCAGGAAGAGACAGAGCTCGAGGCTGTGTTGGAGGAACTTGGCATTAGCAGAAAAAAGCGAATTAACAGCCGGGTAGTAAAAGTTCTAAAATCTCAGTCGACGAGGCTAATAATGGGTACAGACGGCAACAAGAAGATAGGGACATATGGGGAAATGCGAGTAAACTTGTCTAAGGCCCCCGGAGTAGACTGCACAGTGTTACCTAAGTCAACTACATCGAGCAAGTTAGCTCGAACTTTTCCCAAAAAATAAATACTGAAGCGTCCTTCGACCTCTGGAACCACGGGAAGTGGCGAGACCGTAGAAAAGACAAAAAGGAGAAGGGTTGAACCTTCTAAAGTGATAGGGGTGAATGTCGTGGAAGATTAATCTGTTGGGGAGGACAATTTCAAAGAGGCTGAGGAAAAAGCCAGGTTGGATGTTATCCACGGGGAATAGGAGATAAGCAAAATGGCAGGTTCATATGCCAAAATATTTTATGAAATTTTTGTACTGCGACTCAAACTAATAATAAGGTTAATTCTGCTTGTTTTGCAGGCTACTCGTCTGATGAAGGGAATCTTTCTCGGGGTTGAGGAGGAGAGAACCAAGCTGAAGAGGAAGAAGGTCAAGCTTGATAGGAACGTAGCTCGATTGAAAACTCATTTTCTCAAGGATGGAAAATGGATGGAGGCTTTGAAGGCTTCGTAAGTGGTAGAGATCAGCAACCTACATACAGAAGCGAGAGAAAACTTGAAAGAGGTGATAGCTGAGCGTGACCGACTCGGGCGCCACCTTATGTCAAAAGAATATTCTAAAGATGAGGTGGATGTCATTAGGGCTGATACCTATGTGTAGAAGAAGATGAAATGATTGAAGGTGATGTTGTTAGAGTTGTGGATGGGCTGGATGGTATTTCTCCTCAGACGGTGAGAGACAACCAAGGGGATAACAACGAGCATCCAGAAGAAGAGAATGAAAAGGTAGAGTAGTATGATAATTTTGTGATTGTATAAATATTTGGGAATGTTTGTAAACTGAAAGGATATTTTTTGTTGCATAGAATTCTGCAGGCTAAGTCACTTTTGCAAACCTTGTTGTAGGAACTTAAGGGCATACGCCTCAAAATAAAAGAATTAGAGGCTGAGCTTGCTAAGGAGAGAGATGCCTGAGTGTCCCTGTTGTCTTCGCAAATGGAGCTGCAGGTTAAAATAAAGCAAGAAATATTTAATTTGAATGCTTCATTAGTATAGAGCAGCAAAGTAATAAATAGAGTGTAGAGATGGACCATAAACCTGTTACCGGCTTAGGGGCAATGGCACTGAAATGGCGCACAAGAAATACCAAAATATTTACAATTTTAAGATATAGATAATGTGTACCTTAGACTTGGTAGTATATGATATGGAGCATCCATCTATCATGTACTTGGACCTTAAGTTTAGAAGTAGCTTTACACAGTAGATATCAAAAAATAGATATTTCATTAGAAATAAGTCACACGTGGTGATTGAGTGCTCTGAATCGAACTTGATATAATGTATATAGTTTTAATCTTTGCTAGGATGATGTACGCTAATATAACCAAGAATTTACAGAGGAGTTTGATAGGATAAAAGAGGCGAATGAAGACAGAGAATATCAACATGTAAAGGTGTACTTCAAGTTGGTTGAGGCAACACAGACTGCTATCGACCTAGCTCAACAGATCGAGGAGAAGGATGTCGAAATTAAGAAAGGGCAAAAAGAGCTCACGGAGTTAAAAGAACATGCAGCGAAACCCAAAAGCCAGAATAATGCATTAATGGTAAAGGGTAGGGAGGCTGACATGGCCTGTTATATTCTACATATGCTAGAAAAATTGGAGGAAGGCTTAAATCGGTCGGTGGCCAATTTGAAGAATGATTTGATCAAGGCAACTAAAAATCAGGAGCAAAATCGAGCTGATCTAGCAAACTGCAGGAGCGAGCTGGTGCGATTGAAGAAGAAATTGTTTGATAAAGATAACGAGCTAAAGAAAGCTCGAGGCGATCTATCTATGCTTGTAGTTGCAGTTGAACAATTATATACAGCTTTACCTGCCAATGATTATGAATTTTGAATGGTACAGCGTAAGTGTGATGAGTTGAATGAAAGAGTAGTGCAATTGAAGACCAAATTGGCGCAGACCAATTCACATGCCAGACACGCCCAGGCTGGATGGCGCTCGTGGAAGAATAAAAATGATGCCAAGATTTCCCTTGTGTAAGGAGATGTAGTCACCTATCAACTCGAATAAGAGAGCTAGAGGGGGATGTCGCTCGAATTTAAGGTCATGTGCGAAAAGGAGTTGAGCAGTTGAGGGAGAATAAAAGGAAGCTGCATGCTACTCTTTATAGGGAACAAGGATTAGAGCGGGCAATTAGAGGGAAGGATATTTTGATACATTAGAAAGGCAAAATGTTACAGATGATTCTGGATGTGGAAGAACTGAACAGGGAGATTGTGGTACTTCGTGCTCAGGTTGTCGATTTGGAAGTAATTAATCAAGCTAATTCAGCAAAAGCTGACAAAAAAATGGAAGAGAACATTGCTTTCACAGATTGGGCATATAGAGAAATAACATGGCTTAAAGAACAATATGCGAGGTTGGAAGAATGCCTTCAGATGGCTAAAACAAATTTCTCTAGGTCGGTTGTAACCGAGGTATCACACTCATAATTGTTGAGGGCAGTCATTGCCTATTTTGTAGAGGAGGTAAAAAGGATTAAGTCAAAAAAAGATACCTTGTTTAATAGTTTTTCAGACAGAGGATGTATTAGTAGAGCTGATGTAGATCGAGGAAATTGTATGCAGTCCATGGAAATAGATCTAGCCCCTCGACCTACTAAATTGATAGAGCATGGCAGGATTGTTGTGACTTCTCGAGCTCGAGAATTTATGGCTAATCGACCTCCTGTTACAGGGGGAGCTCAAGAATTTATGGCTGACTAACCTTCTATTTTTTAGGAAAGCGTAGCTGATATCCCAAAAGCTAAAAATGATCCATTGCAGAGGTTGTATATGTAGCCTAAAATAAAAAGTAGTTGTTGTAGAAAAGTTGAGAGATGAAAGCTAGTATTACCTTTACTTCTTCTTATGTTTGTTAGAGTCTTTGATGTAAAACAAGTATTACCATAGTTTTAATCGCAGATATTTAGTAGAGTCAGCCAAACCAAGTATTATCCTTAATTTAACCGGCATGATGTCGCAGTTATATTGAAGTAGATAAAAGCTAACTTTACCTTTACTTTATCTTATGTCTGGTAGAGTCTTTGATGTAAAACAACTGTTACCTTAGCTTTAATCATAAAGATTTAGTTGAGTCGGCCAATACAAGTATTATCCTTGATTAAACTGGTATAATGTCGTAGCCATATTGAGGTAGATGAAAGCTAGTTTTACCTTTTCTTTATCTTATGTCTGGTAGAGTCTTTGATGTAAAACAAGTATTACCTTAGCTTTAATCGTAAAGATTTAGTAGAGTCGGCCAATACAAGTATTATCCTTGATTGAACTGGTATAATGTCGCAGCCATATTGAGGTAGATGAAAGCTAGTTTTACCTTTTCTTTATCTTATGTCTGGTAGAGTCTTTGATGTAAAACAAGTGTTATCTTAGATTTAATCGCAAAGATTTAATAGAGTCAACCAAACCAAGTGTTATCCTCAATTTAACTGGTATGATATCACAACCATATTAGGGTAGATGAAAGCTAGTTTTACCTTTGCTTTATCTTATGTCTGGTAGAGATAAGATAACTGGTATGATGTCACAACCATATTATGGTAGATAAAAGCTAGCTTTAGCTTTGATGTAAAATAAGTGTTACTTTAGTTTTAATCGCAGAGATTTAGTAGAGTCAGCCAAACCAAATGTTATCCTTGATTTAACTGGTATAGAGGTGGATTGAAAGCTAGTATTTTCTACACTTTAATTTATGTGTTGTCTACGAAGTAGAGAGATGTATGGGAGAAAAACTTATAAGTTTCATTGAATAAAAAAAAAGTTACACTGGATGGAGATGAAAATCTCACTTTTGGAATGGAAAAAATAAGAATTTGAAATAGAGTAGTGAGGGACTTAACGATAATACCATTTCAGTCGCCCAGTGTTCCAAGGATTTGAAATGTGAACTCCCTCTTTAGTCATAAGGTAATATGATCCCAGGCCTGAGAGACCTGGTATAATTGAACTCCCTCTTTAGAAGCCGTACCTTCCAAATGCGAACTCTCTCGTTTCAGTCTGCTTGTTTCCCAGTATGATACTCTTTACGGTATTGAGGTATTTCTCTGAGGACGAGATCATTGATTTGGAAGGTACGACTTCTATCTCTTCTGTTGTACGAACTGGCTTGTATTTGGAAATATCGACCTAGGTTAGCGATAACGCGTTCCCTAGTTTCATCAATCCCATTGAGGTTGTAAGCCAATTTAAATTTATTTTCCTCCCTAGTTAGCTCGTGGTCTTTGACTGGGTGATGGTATTCAGAGGAAAAGATTCCTTCGGTACCATATGCTAGGAGGAAAGGAGTGCAGCCTGAGGATTGACGTAGAGTGGTACGATATGCCCATAAGACACAATGAAGTTCTCGAACCCAATTCCCTTTTTCTGTGAGTGAAGCCATTTTTTGAGTCCATCCACGATGGTTTTGTTGGTGATAGCGGGTTGACCATTGCCTTTAGGGTAATAGGGATTGGATGGGGAGTGGATGATTTTGTGTTGATTGAGGAAAGCTATGACTTTTTCTCTAACAAATTGGGGCCCGTTATTAATGCGAATTAGGTGGGGGCACCCAAACTACCGTGACTGAATGGTAGTTTAAGGCACCATTTTGGTTTGTGTAGCACTTTGAATTATCCATCAGCTGTCGGCGCTCTTTTGAATCTGCTGGAAGTAGCCCTTCACACTTTTTGTCGATACCGAGATAAACTAAGAAAGGCTTTTGCCAATCATCGTCTCCCCCTTTATCACCCCCAGTGTTAATTGTGCATACAAAAATACGATCAATGCTAAGGGTTAAAATCACCTTGATCTGGAGATATCGAGCTTCTCTACCTAAGACCCCGGCTAGTTATGTCAAGGAATCGGCGAGTCTGTTTTCACCTCGAGGAAGTTAATCAAGAGTTGCTTGCGCGAACTTGCTCATCCAATCAGCAATGAGGGTTGCATATTTGATCATCCTTCCATTCTTCCTGTATTACTCTAAGTAGTGGTAGACAATGAATAGTGAATCATTATAAACTGAGAGCTCTGGGAGACCGAGCTCAAGAGCGAGGTCGAGTCCGTGAATAAGAGCTTCGTACTCGATAACATTATTTGAGGCCTCAAAATCTAAGTGGATTGATTTCTCAATTTTTTCTATGGAAAGAGTAATCAATATGATTCCAATTACTGACCCTGCGAGTCCTACAGATCTATCTGTAAGAAGTCTCTACCCTTTTCTTATAATCCATTCAGCTCGCTCGTCAAATGCTTTGGGGGGTGGATCTTTTGTAACTTCTTCTTTAAGGTCAGGATCGTGCTCCTCCCACTCGGAATCTTCCACTGGAAAATCTGTGAGAAAATTGGTAGCGGCCTGACCTTTTTCGGAATGACATTGTTCAAACTTGATATCAAGTTCTCCCAAACTAACTAACCATTGTTGTACTCTTCTTGATTTTTTTTAAACTGAAACTTCCGAAGTGGAGTTCGACATGACTTTGACTGAATGAGCTTGGAAGTAGCGCTTAAGTTTCTATGAAGTATAAACAAAAGTGAGAAGAAGTTTCTTAATTTTAGAGTACCTCATTTTCGCTGAAGTAAGAGTTTTGCTGATGAAGTAGACTGGCTTCTCAATTTTTCCTTCAAGTCGAATACGAATTAAGATGAGTGAAGTATTTGTAACTACTAAGTATATAATCAGTTCCTCATTATTTATTAGGGTTCTCATGATGGAAGACCTTCCAAAATAGGATTTGAGATCCTGAAAAGCTGCTTCGCATTCTGATGTCCATTAAACCTCTGCATTTGGCTGAACTTTTACTCGTTTGGTACAGCTGCGGAGTAATAGGAACAACCAATGATAGCGGTCTGAAGATTTTGATGAGAATCGATTGATAGTAGCAATTTTGTCTGTAAGTTTATGAACGTCTTTAGTTATTTTTTGGGGATGGCATGTCGATGATCTTTTGCATAATTTTGTTGGTCATTGTCTCTTCTAGAATCTCATCTTTATATAGGCCTTCTCTGCAGCTCTTCATCGTGCTGGAACATATTTTCCGAATAATGTGATTAGTGGTGGTTGACTGAGTAACTGGCAAGTTCGTGAGAGACTGGTGTCTTTGACTTGTTCTGGTTTTCCGGTTTAAGCTCGACCCACGTTCTTCACTAGTTCGTGGGGTAGGTTTGAAATATTGACTGAAAAAGTTATGTTGAAAAATGCATGAGCCTGAGATGAGGATAATTTGAACTGGCGGCAACTCGATTTAGGTAAGATCGAGGGATAGGTACCTACAATCGCCCCCTCACAACCGAATCACTAGTGGCTTTGGTTGAGAAAGAATATGAGTGTAATGGGTATTGAGGTTAAAAATTTTGAAATTTGAAACGAAGTAATGATGGCGTTAACGGTATGGAAGTTACGCGATATTGGGAAGTGATGGGTATTAAATGATAATATGGATACTGATGTATGTGGCATTTGAGATTAAATAGTCGCGTCCGTAATAAATAACGACGTTTGGGAAAACCTATATACACAATAAATGTAGGGTTATATAAATAGTATATGTAGCAAATATTTAAAATAACGCATGCTTGCGCAATTTTCTTCAAACTTTGCAAAGATATGGTGAAGACTCAGGGATGGTTCTTGATGAGAGGATAGAGACTAAAATGCAGAGGTTGAAGTTAAAGTACTTTGGTGGCCGATCCCTGGAGTTGTCTCTTCCTGCTCCTGTTCCTCCGATTTATCAAGGTATGTCGAAAGAGGAAGAGGTTGAAGTTGAGGAGGAATTTTAGTGCAAGTGGAGGTTTCATGGTTCTCGTCGCGACAGGCGAGGAATGTTGGGCTTGTCTCTGTACTTTAGCGGAGGACAATGTTCGGGCTTCATATGCAGGGCTAGGCGTAACTGCGGGGCTATTATGCTGATCTATTATATTGCCATGGATTCTAAGGTTGGGCCTTCTTCATCTCTACCAACTCATCGGTGGTTGTGGTTATAGGAAAGGTGGTGATGGCAGTGGAAGAGGAGGATGGGAAGTGGGAGTCTGCTGACATATTTCCATCGTATTTTGACACTCAGAAGACACTCACTTTATGGGGTTGGGTCCTCTATACCTTAACCAATTCTTCGGTGGTAAAGGTTTCAGAGGAGGAGGCGATGGTAGGAGCGAAAGGAGAGGGACGGTAGTTGTCTGCTTCTGCATTTTCATCACTATTTTGTGCTAAAAAGATCTTCAGTTTGCTGGGTGAAGGCCAGCACTGAGTCTACTGCCTGCATAGTTTCCATTTGAAGTTCGACTGGACTTTGACCAGACTCATACGAGGGAAGCTTTTGTAGGTTCCAATGTCTTCTTTGTATCAGGGTGAAAGATCACTGAAGCGGGATGAACTGAAGGACTTGAAGTGCCAGAATGCTTGAACAACCTGTTATTTAAAAAGCATTGGAAAGACTTGTTATCTGTAAAGAACCTGACGGTTGTGCTAGACATATTTATGTATTTGCATTATACCTGTGATCAATTATTAAAAGACTTGTTATCTGTAAAAACATGTGTAACAGTTGTTGATATGAATAAAATTTGATATTCGACCACCTGTGTTGCTGCAGGCATAGATTATGTAGAAATCGAGGTTAAATATTATGAAGAATGTACGAATATTGCAACTATTTTTTCTCTTTACTCGAACTGAGATAAGTCTGTGTGAGAATTTACGTTGTGATGTAAGTAGAACTTGTAGTGTGTGATGAAAATGTTGGAGGCAAATTTTTTAAGAATTCGGCATTTGAAAATTTTGATCTAATAAAGTTTGATGGAATAATAAATCTAGACAGAGTAATCTCGATCTGGAAGGTAATATAACGGACAAGCTCGAAGGAAGAGATAAGTTCAAATCTTTTTCTAAAGATTCTTGGGTTTTCTGTTGCGAGAAAAAAGGTAAAAATCACTGCTTGAGGGGAAAATGTGTGAAAGTCGTATAAAAAGGGTAGGAAGATTTGTGAAGGTGGAGAAGAGGTCAAGATGGTATGGACTCGATCTCAGAGGATTTGTCATGTCGCGGAAGGATGACTGGCTATAAAGATAGCTGAAGTGCGGGAGAAGATTTTTGGTGTGTTTGGCTATGATGCTGAGTTACTAGTGAGGGAGTGTCAGCTCGAAGGATTAGATGTAAGGAGTAGGGATTGTGAGTATGCCCGGTATTTCTATGAGGTATGCTTCCGTGTGTTAGTGCTGGACCCTGCAGCTTGAGAAGAAATGGTTAGATTGATTACTGAGGTCAAGATTAAATTTGAGGATGGCTGATTGAGTGGTAATGTGATCGGATGCGGTCGTCCAGGTTATTAAGGTTGTTCTAGATGTGATGATGTAAAACGTGTTTATCATAAATAAATATGAGTTTTTTGAATTTTAACAGAAAATGATGTAAATTAAGGGGATCCTTTATAGTTGCAAATGTCGTTTGAATCTATTATGATAAATATTATGAATAATTTTGAAAAATTTTGTTAGCTTTGAAAATGACGTCACTATCACCATAAATATGATAAACAAGGACAGAGAAACAAAAAATGAGATAATATAGAAGCTTCTAGTTTTTTTTTGTATGTAAAGCTGTTGAAATCTGATATTGTGTTGGGTGAATCATCATGAGTATGGGATAGTCAGAAAAAGATATGGTAATAGGAGAGACAAATATGTTAAAATATGAGGGGAGGGGGAATAATGGAAAGTCTATTTTATCAAAAAGGTACAAGATGTTTGACATGGATAGTGGAAATGACACCTCGATTCCAAAACTGTGGACGGGTCGTGCGAGGTGCAATAACTGCCTGCCGCTAGAGAGAGGAAGGATAAATAGTGCTTCTTCCTCATCATTCAAACGTCTTTCAACTTTTTGAAAATTTAGAGAGCACAGAGAGAGAGGCGCGAAAAAATTGTAGAAGACTTAATAATAACTTATCTGAGGGTGATCAACAGTCGAAGAGAGCGAAAGACACTAAATCACAGAGGTGGCTATACAGCGGCGTCGTGAGGGAAGGACTTGGCGCTACTGCAGATTCTCATTCAGATTTTGAAGGCTGGTAGAGTCGTATGTGGTATATATGTGTTTGTGCAAATCGTGATCGTTTCTTGAAGTAAATCTTAGCATCAACTATTTATGGTAATATCTATAATTTTGAAATATACACAAAATATATAAAAGATATGCTTATATATATTAATGACCGATTTGTGTGAAATAACAATGGATACCTGTACCTGTATGTAGGTTGATCGTGAGAGGTATTTATAGGATCAACTCTTTGACTGTAGAATTGTAATTTGAAATGGATAGCTCGCCTGTTAATGAGGCGATGACTTCAGGTCGGACAGGTAATCTAATAGTGAGGGTGAGGTAGGATTGGAACAACTTTTAGGCTTTCAGGTTCAATTGGTGTCCTATCCTCTTGGTTCGGATGCACTAAGAGAATTTTGTAAAGCCAAGGTTGTTGTAGGAGAGATATGGGGTAATTGCGTAGATTATGCCGGTAGGCAGCTTAGGGGTTGTAAGGTACCAGCGGGGGAAGAATATTTTTATTTTCTGGTAGATTTAGAGGTTGAAAAATGAGATAGGGGTATAGATAAATCGACCTCATTAGAATACTTTGATGGGGGTGTTCAGAGTGACCTTGAAGAAGGTTTTTTGTGTTACTTGTCTTAATTAGAGTACGGGTTGAGTCTTTCCATTACCAACTTGGCGAAGGGGATTATGAATGCAATTGGGGCATGTCCCATTCAATTGAACGAGAAGATGTGGGAGGTAATTAATGTTTGTGACCACCTGAAAGAAAGGTAGGAGAATGAGGGGAAGGTAAGGAGGATTTCCCCTGAGGATGTGTTGCAATTCTATGGGGTGAAGAATTATCACGCTAGTGGTGGGGCATATTTCTGTGCGAGCATTACTCGGCCTCATTTCTTCGATCTGAATTCAGCAAGTCGACCCTAGAATGATAACGTAATATAGGTGAAGGGTAATTGCTTTCAGAGAGATGACGAAGAACCTTTGGACCTTCGGTTTAGAACTGTAAAACAAAGTATGTATAACCATGTATAGACAATATTACTGATATATTTGAACTTGTGCTTGTAGTTGATGATAAAATTGTTGTTGATGGCAAGTGTGAAGTCTCACATGAAGAGGAAAAAGTCATTGTTGAACGAAGTTATGGAGGAGGAGACTGAGCTCGAAGTTGTGTTGGAAGGACTCGGCCTTAGTAGAAAGAAGAGGGTAGATAGTAGGTCGAAGAAGGTTAAAAAAGCTTAATCGACCAGGCTGATGGCGGGCTCAGACGAAGGGACGAGGCGAGGAACTGGTGGGGAAGGTCGAGCCAACTTGGCCAAGACCTCTGGAGTAGATAGCCCGGTTCAGCCAGAACCCATTTCATCGAGCAAAATAGCTCAAAAATATTGGAAAAAATGGATGTTAAAAACTTTGTCGGCCTCTGGTACCACTGGAAGTGGTGAGGTCGCCAAATAGAAAAGGAGAAGGCTTGAACTTTCAGAGAAATCGGGGGAAAAGGTTGCTGAAGAGCGATCTTCCGTGGTTGACAACTTCAAAGAGGTTGAGGAGAGGGTCAGGTTGGCGGTTCTTCGTGATGAGGAAGACATGAGCAAGATGGTAAGTCTATACTGATTATGTGAAAATTTTATATACCATGTTTCAGGCTGATGTTAAGGTCGATTTTTGTTCTGCAGATTGCTCGGCTAGCAAAGGGGATCTGGCTTGGAGTTGAAGAAAACATGTCTGAACTGAAGAGAATGAATGTCAAGATTGAGAAGAAGTTAGCTCGAGCTAAAACGGATGTTGTTAAGGACGCAAAGTTGCTGGAGGTTCTGAAAGCTTCCCATACTGTGGCAATTGGTCAGCAATAGGTGGAGGTGAGGGCCAATCTGGAGGAGATGACGGAGGAGCTTGATAGGCTGGGGCACCACCTGATATTAAAAGGATACTCCAGGGAGGAGGTGAACGCCTAAGGCGGACATCTATATTGAGGAGGAAGAGGATGAAGAGATGGAGTAGGTCGCGGTGGGAGTAGTTGATGGGTTAGACGACGTCTCCCGTCAGACAGTGTTGGATAACCAAGGGGACGATAATGAACTTCCGGAGGGCGAGAACGAGAAGGTAGGGTAGAGAAATGATTTGATTTTGTATGAACGTTTTGGATGTGTATTATAAACTGTTGGATTGTGTATATTCAATAAGCTCTTAGGCTGAGTTGTTTTTTTGTAATCCTCTTATAGGCACTTAGAGAAATTAGTCTCAGGATAAGAGACCTGGAGACCGAGCTTGCAAGGGAGAAAGAAATTTCTACCTCTTTGTTATTTTTGCAAACGGAGCTATAGGTTAGATCGGAAAAGGCCCTTTGGCTTATCGCTATATTTGACATAACTACTAAGTAGCGAGAGCTATCATAGAATATAGAGGTATATATATAAAAATTTAGACAGTTGCATATAGGAAATGTGTACCTGAGATACCGAAATACATGGCATGAATTGTTTCGCTGAGTTGGTACTTTAACCTTAAGTCTAAAAGTACTTGTACATAGTAGACGTTAGAAATCGGATACCTTTTTAGAAATGAGGCACACATATATGTATGTGTGTTATGAATCGAGCTGTATATAATATATCTATATTGTGCAGGTCGAATCTGATTCAGTTCGCTCACGCAAAGATAAAGCACTCCAATGTAACCGAGAATTTGTAGAGGAGTTAGATAAGATGAGGGGAGCGAGTGAGGACAGAGAAGACCAGCACGTAAAGTACACTTCAAATATGTTGAGGTAAACTAGGCTGTTATTGACCTTACTCATAAGCTCAAGGAGAAAGATGCTAAAATCGGCAAAGGGTCAAAAGAGCTTGTGGAGATGAAGGAACATGCTGCAAAGCATCAGAGTCAGATTGACACACTGATGTCAAAGAATAGGCTGGTTGAAATGTCTCAATATCGTATTCAGGTGCTTGAAAGATCGGAAGGGCAATTTCGAGCTGATCACCAAACTTATAGATGTGAGTTGGAACGACTGAAGCAGAAATTGGTGGAAAAAGATAACGAGTTGAAAGTAGCTCGAGATAATCTATCGGCCTCAGAGGCTGTAGCAGAATACTTACATGTAGCCCTACCTGTAAAGGATATAGAGTTTCTGGAGATGCAACGAAGATGCAATGGTCATAATGTGAGGGTGGCATGACTAAAGGCCGAACTGGCGCAGGCCAACGCACATGCCAAGAAAGCAGAAGCTGGAGAGCGCTCAAGGGGAAGTAAAAAGGATGTCCAAGTTCCTCTAGTCCGAGGGGATGTAGTGAGTTCATCAGGATGAATTAAAGAGCTAGAAGGTGACGTAGCTCGAATTTTGGGGCATGTGTAGAGAGGTAATGCATGCTTTAGGGAATTCTAGCAGAAGTTGGATGCTGCTCTTATCAGGGAGAAGGTCATGAAGGGGAAATCACGGCAAACAAGATGTTGATGAAGACGAAAGATGAATTATTAAAGGATATTCCGGCTAAGGAAGAGTTGAATGTAGAAATCAAGAAAATTTGTGCTCAGGAAGTGGATCTAGAGGCCAAGAACCTGGCTGAATCAGCTAAGTATATCAGAAAATTGGAAGAGAGTATAAATATTGATGCTCGGCTAGACATGGAGCTGATCCATCAGAAGAAATTATACGCTAATTTGGAGTCACGCCTCAAGAAGTTGAGATTAAAATTTATAACGATGGTCGTATCCAATGCATCAAGTTCAGACCTATTAAAGTCGATTGTTGCATACTATGTAGAGGAAGGAAAAAGACTTGAGTTAGAGAGAGATACCTTGTTCAAAAGTCTATCGGATAAGGGATGCGTTTGTGGAGTGAATGTAGATCAAAGGAACTATATGTCCATTATGGAAACCCATTTAGGCCCTCGACCTACTAATCTGAAAGAGCAGTGCAGAGCTGTTGTAATACATAAATTGAGAGTTCAACCTCTTACACGAGGGGAAAGCATTGTTGACACCTCATTAGTAGAAAAGAATCCCTTGTAATATGAATTTGGCCTGAAAAATAAATTGTATTTATCGCAAACACATTGAAATAGATGAAAACTAGTATGACCTTTGCTTTATCTTGTGTCTGGTTGGATCTTTTATATAGAATAAGATTTTACACTTGCTCCAATCGCAGAGGTGGGCTGAGCCAGTCGAATCAAGTAACTTATAATTCAACTGTAAGAATGTTGCAGACATATTGAAAGAGATAAAGGCTAGTATTATCCTTGCCTTATCTTATGCCTGTTAGAATCATTGATATAAAACAAGTTTCTACATTTGTTTCAATTGCAGAGATTTAGTAGAGTCAGCCAAACCAAGTGTTATCCCTGATTTAACTGGTATAATGACCCAAACAAGTTGAAAAAGATGAAGACTAGTATTTCCATTGCCTTATCTCTTACTTGGTAGAGTCTTTGATGTGAATCAAGTTGCTATATTTGTTCCAATCATAGAGATTTAGTAGAATCAACTAAACCAAGTGTTATCCTTGATTTAACTAGTATTAGATCGATGGAAAGCTAGTATTATCTATGCTTTGATCTATATAATATGGTTGAATTTACATAAGTAGAGAGATGTTGTGAAAAATTTGGAAGTTTCATTGATAAGTTTAGAATTTACATTAGATGGAGATGAATATCTCACTTTTGTAATTGAAAAACAAAAGCAAGAAATATAAATGGAGTAGTAAGATGCTTAGCGATAGTACCATTTCAGTCACCTAGTGTTCTAAGGATTTGAAATAGGGATTCCCTCTTCTGTCATGAGATGATACGATCCCAGTCCTGAGATACCTGTGATAATGAATGGACCCTCCCAGTTGTTGGTTAATTTTCTAGCGTAAGGCTCTTTGTGATGTTGAAGAATTTCTCTGAGGACGAGATCATCAATTTGGAAGGTATGATTTTGGACTCGGTTGTTGTATGATATAGCTAGCATATGATGATATCGACCTAGGCTATAAGCCAGTTCCCTAGTTTTATCAATCATATTGAGGTTATAAGCCAGTTCGAACTCGTTTTCCTTGTCGGTCAGCTCGTGATCTCGAACTGGGTGATGATATTCGAAAGGAATAAAGGCCTCAGTACAATAGGCAAGGAGGAATGGAGTACATCCTGTTGACGCTCGTGGAGTGGTGCGATATACCCATAGGACATGAGGCAGTTCGCAAACCCAATTCCCCTTTTTCTGTGAGTGAAACCTTTTTTTTGGTCCATCAACGATTGTTTTGTTAGTGATTTCGGCTTGGCCATTACCTTAAGAATAATAGGGATTGGATAGTGAGTAGATAATATTATGGTTGTTGAGGAATGTGAAGATTTTTTTTCTGGCAAATTGGGGCCCATTATCTATACAAATTAGATAGGGGTACCCAAACCGAGTGCTGATGTGTTCCCTGATAAAAGAGAGGACCTCTTCTTCTTTTGTTTAATATAGAGGAACTGCTTCTACCCATTTTGTAAAATAATTGGTAACTACGAGTAGGTGAGGTGGTTACCTGTAGAGTTAGGGAATTCGCCGAGGAGAGCAAGTGCCCATCTTTTGAATGGCCAGAACACCTTGCTTGCATGGAGCTCGAGCGCAAGGGCGCGTATCATGTGTCCATGTCGTTGGCAGGTATCACATCTACATGAGTACTCTTCTGCTTGCTTGCGCATGCCTGGCTAGAATACTCCTTATGTAATAGCTCTGTTTGCTAGTGTAATAGCCACAAGTCCCTTCATGTAATTTGTAGAGCATTTTAACTGCTTTGGATTTGGAAAGGTACTTAAGATAAGGCCCTATGACAAAAAGACGTTACAGCATACCATTCTGATTTTTGTAGCGCTTCGAGTTGCTGATCAACTGTCGGCGCTCTTTTGAATCCTCTGGAAGTGGTCCATTACAATAGTTATCGATGCCTAGGTAGGCTAAGAAAGGTTTTTGCCAATCGTCGTCTCCCCCTTTATCGGCCCCAGTGTTGATCGTACATACACAAATGCAATCAATGCTGGAGGTTGAAATGATCTTAATTTGGAGGTATCAAGCTTTTGTACCCAAGACCCTGGCCTGATATGCCAAGTTATCGGGGTATCTGTTTTCACCTATAGGAAGATAATTAAGAGTTACTTTCGTGAATTTGCTCATCATAACTGTAACGAGGGCTGCGTAATCTATCATCTTCCCATTTTTCTTATATTTCCCAGAGTAGTGGTGGACGATGAGTAGTGAATCTGTAAAAACTGAGAGTTCGGGAACTTCGAGCTCAAGAGCAAGATCGAGTCCATGAATGAGAATTTCGTATTCGGTGACATTATTTGAGGCCTCAAAATCCAAGTGGATTAATTTCTCAATTTTTTCATTAGAAAGGGTAATCAATACGATTTCGATTCCTGACCCTGCGGTTCCTGCTGATCCATCCGTGAGAAGTCTCCACCCTTTCGTCGTAATCCATTCAGCTCGCTCGTCAAATGGTTTGGGGGGTGGATCTTCGAGATTTTCTTTAGTAAGGTCAGGATCATGCTTTTCCCACTCGAGATCCTCCATTGGAAAATCTGCAAGAAAGTCGGCAATGGCCTGACCCTTTTCGGAATGACGTTGTTCGAAGTTAATATCATGTTCTCCTAAATTGAAGGACCACTGCTACACTCATCTAGATTTTTATTTCTTAGATAGAACTTCTCAAAGTGGGTAGTTCGTCATGACTTTGACTGAATGAGCCTGGAAGTGGTGCTTGAGTTTCTATGAAGTGCAGACAAGAATGAGAAGAAGTTTTTAAATTTTAGAGTACCTCGTCTCTGCTGGAGTGAGGGTCATGCTGATGAAGTAGACAGGCTTCTCAATTTTTCCTTCAAGACGAATGAGAACCGGTCCTTTCCCCATAGACGGTGCCAAATGTGATGGCCAAATTCCGTAAGTTCGAAAAGGTTTTAAATTCTCTATCATACCAATGAACCTGTGACAATATTTAAATGAAAAGTAAGAAAATGATATAGGTAGATTTTTGTGTGGAAAACCTCTGAATAGGTATAAAACCATGACCTCGATTGGAGGATTTTAGTAAAAGTATCTTTATTGCTTGGGGTTGATATTTTAGTACAAGTAATTTCTAGATATAGAAATGTGTAGACATTGTAGATAAGAAGTTTTGGATATTGTGAGAATCTAGAGAAACAGCTTCTAGATGATCTTTGGTATAATTTTTCAAGTCCTTGTCTCTTATGGAACTTCTTTTTTATATAGGCCATCTCCGCAGCTATTCATCGTACTCAAGCACATTTTCCAAATAATGTGGTTAGTGGCAGTTGACTGAGTAACTGACGAGTTCATGAGAGACAGGTGTTTTTGACTTATTTAAGCTTTCTGGTTTAAGCTCGACTCGTGTTTTTCACTAGATCGTGAGGTAGGTTTGAAATATTGACTAGAGAAGTTATGTTGAAAAAAGTGTGAGCCTGATATGAGGGTAATTCGAACTGGCGACAGCTCAATTTTGGTGAGATCAAGGGATAGGTCCCTACCGGAGTGATCAGCTTTATGCAATTGCTATGCAGCATATTTATCTATGGTATTTAAAATAGCAGATACGGTATTTTCACAAGCTTGAGAAAGTTTTTTACTACCCCTGATCTCATAGATACCATCATTGTGTTTGAAGTGAAGTGTTTAATGATAAGTGGAAGCGATTGCTTCCATGTTATGAATCCAGCAATGGCCCATAATCCCGAGATAACAAGATTTGGCATCCATCACCTAGAAGATGATGCCGATTGTGGCTGGTTCTGTGGTAATAGGTAAGATGGTCTTCCCAACTCGCTCTTCTTTAGAACTATTAAATCCATTGAAATCAGTGTCACTTTAAATAACTTGATCTGCCAATCCCATTTTGTCGATAGTACTCTGAAAAAGAATCCCAATACCGCTGCCAATATTGATCATCATTGTGTGCATGACAAACTTCGTCATATTGAGCATTATGACTAATGCATCATGGTGTGGAAACTTGACATGTCTAGTATCGCAATCTTTGAATGAGATCCCGAGCCGGTGATTGCTCGACTCAGGCAAAAGTTTTGCATCTTTGTCTTGAGGTGTGAGATCGCAGTATTCTGATAGTCTCCTACGCTTGAATCTGAATGAATTGGTGGTCTGATTGATCTTGATCATGTTTTTATAGTGCATATGGTAGAGATGCTTCTCCCCAGATTGATCTTCGACCAGGATAACTTCAAGCTGCTTCATATAGCTGCCATCCTTATTTGATTCCAGGTTGACAATATATTCGAACATCCATCCCTCTTTGAAAATTTATTTGAGCAACCTCTATAAAGCATAGCAATTGTCAGTAGAATGATAGTTTGCCTTATGATGCATGCAATATGGCCGATTCTCGATTGGATTCAATGGTTGAGAGAGATGGTAGAGCTTATCCATCAAAAGGATTGGATAAATTGTGGAGATTTGAATATTCATCTTTAAGAGGACTAGTTTTATTTGTGAACTGCCTTTCTGAGGGTTATCTGTGTTCCCCTTAGCACGTTTTTGGTCACCCAGATCCTCTTTTGGTTTAGTGCTTCGATCTGTAGATGGATCTTTCATGGTTAGGATAGATTTAGTAGATTTATGCCTTTCAGACATCATCTTTTCCAGGTCGACAAAACTATTGACCTTTCAGACATCATCCTTTACAGGAGTGATCAGCTTTATGTAACTGTTATGCAACATATCTATCTGTGGTATTTAAAATAGCAGATACGGTATTTTTACAAGCTTGAGAAAGTTTTTTACTACCCCTGATCTCATAGATACCATCATTGTGTTTGAATTGAAGTGTTTAATGATAGGTGGAAGCGATTGCTTCCATGTTATGAATCCAGCAATGACACATAATCCCGAGATAACAAGATTTGGCGTTGATCACATAGAAGATGACGTCGATTGTGGCTGGTTCTGTAGTAATAGGTAAGATGATCTTCTCAACTCACTCTTCTTTAGAACTATTGAATCTATTGATATCAGTGTCGTTTTAAATAACTAGATTTGCCAATCCTATTTTGTCGATAGTACTCTGAAAAAGAATCTCAATACCGCTGCCAATATTGATCATCATTGTGTGCATGACAAACTTCGTCATATTGAGCATTATGACTAATGCATCATGGTGTGGAAACTTGACATGGCTAGTATCACAATCTTTGAATGAGATCCCGAGCCGGTGATTGCTCGACTCAGGCAAAAGTTTTGCATCTTTGTCTTGAGGTGTGAGATCGCAGTATTCTGGTAGTCTCCTACGCTTGAATCTGAATGAATTGGTGATCTGATTGATGTTGATCATGTTGTTATGGTGCATATGGTAGAGATGCTTCTCCCCAGCTTGATCTTCGACCAGGATAACTTCAAGCTGCTTCTTATAGCTGCCATCCTTGTTTTATTCCAGATCGACAATATATTCGAACATCCATCCCTCTTTGAAAATTTATTCGAGAAACCTCTATAAAGCATAGCAATTGTTGGTAGAATGATGGTTTGCCTTATGATGCATGCAATATGGCCAGTTCTCGATTGGTTCCAATGGTTGAGAGAGATGATAGAGCTTATCTATCAAAAGGATTGGATAAATTGTGGAGATTTGAACATTCATCTTTGGGAGGACTAGTTTGATTTGGGAACCGCCTTTCTGAGGGTTACCTGTGTTCCCCTTAGCACGCTTTTTGTCACCCTGATCCTCTTTTGGTTTAGTGGTTCGATCTTTAGATGGACCTTTCATGGTTAGAACGGATTTAGTAGATTTATGCCTTTTAGACATCATCCTTTCCAGGTCGACAAAACTATTGACCTTGGTGATCATATCTTCCAAAGTCGTCGGTTTGTTGAGAAAGAGGTCCTATTTAGCTTTGCAGTCGAGATGGAGTGTGTTTGTGAAAGCAGAAATAGCTGTTTTCTGATCGAGATTGTCTATTTTACACGCGAGCTCCAAAAACTTCTTCGTAAAAGCTTCAAGCTTCTCCCTGTATGACTTGTTGAGACTGATCAGAGAATATAAATTCTCTTCTTTGTCTTTATTGTAAGCATACGCCTTGATGAATTGTTTATACAGTTGGTCAATTGTGTAAATTGAGTCTTCAGGTAGAAAGTGAAGCCATCGGAGTGGTTCCTCTTGTAGACTTGTGGTAAACAGACGGCAAAAAATGTGGTTGAGATTGGAGTACAATCCCAACGAATCACGGTATTGTTGAATATGCTCTTTTGGATCGGTACCCTTGTATTTACAAATTTTTGGAGTATAGAAACCTTTCGGTATTTCCATATCGAACAATTCTTTGGTAATTGGACTTCCTTGTTACTTAGTAAGGTCATCGGTAGTGCCCAAAACTTGTGCTTCGATCAACTCCATAATATGCTGGTCAATATGTTCTTGTGTGACATAGTAACGTGTCGGTTGAGTGACTTGACGAGAAGGCTGCGAATTGAGAGTACCGGTACCTTCACACAAACGATCTCACGCTGGAACTCGAGGCTGAGGTCGATGTTCTTCCTCTAGATGTATGGAAAGTCGGTGACCTCGGGTGATCTCAGACTGAGCTTTACCTCCCAAATGATTGGAAGGTTGGGGTTCGTGCTGAATTTTTTTAGAAATTGTTTTGCTGGTGGCTCCTCGAGGTCCCAACCTTTCCCGTGCAGAAACTCAGGAGACTTCTAGCAATTGATCACAATTTCTTTTTGGAAGAGCCTGTTGAGCATTTTGCAGAGCCTGATGAGCAGTCTGTATTATTATTATTTGGTCTTTGTATCGCTTGGACGCTGTCAAATGAGCTTGTCGCTCGACGTAGAGCTCCTTCTCACAAAATTCTCGGTCGTGAATTAATTGACATTCGAGCTCGTTGCGTACTGTCTCAGTGTTGATATTCACCCGTAGCCCGGTAAGTTGTTCTGGCCCAACTGAAAGGTCGAGCTGGATTCCGGTTGCTAGTCGTCTGGAAGTGACCATAATTAAAATTTGTAGTATAGGAGAAGTATGCCTTAGGATATCGTAGAAATACAAGTTTTCCTACAGACGGTACCAAATGTAATGGCCTAATTCTGTAAGCTCAAAAATGGCCTGGAATTAGCTCTTACACCAATGTACCTATGAAAAAATGTGGTAGAAAGCAAGAAATGACAAAGGTGATTTAGCGTGTAAAACCTCTGAATAGGTAAAAAAACCATGACCTCGAGTGGAGGGATTTTGTAATAGTAACTTTTATTGCTTGAGGCGGATATATTTTTACAAGTAATCCCTTGACTTATAAATTCTTGATCTTGTAAATAAGAAGTTTTAAGTCATTTGAGAATCTGAAAATATAGTTTCCAAGATGATTTCTCGTGTATTTTTCTGGGTCCTTTTCTCTTCTAGAATATCTTCTTTTAATAGGCCTTCTTCACAGTTCTTCATTATGTTGTAGCACATTCTCCAAACAATATGGTTAGTGGTGGTTGACTGAGTAACTGCTGAGTTCATGAGTGACAGGTGTCTTTGATTTGTTCAGGCTTTTCTATTTGAGCTCGACCCAAGTTCTTTATCAGTTTGAAGAATAGGTGGCAATATTTAACTGTCGAACTCATGTGGAGAGTGCGTGAGTCTGATATGGAGGTAGATTGAACTGGAGATAGCTCGATATGAGTAAGGTCAAGGGGTAGACCCCTACAATACTGTTAGTCAAGATGCCGCAATTTGCATTGCCGGTCTTGCTGTCGGTGGTGGTAGGTCATTGACCAAACCTTCCAGATGGTTGGCGTCTCCGTGTTTGCCATATCAAACTTCAGGTTTCCAATCTCACATCGCTATCGACGGAAATACATACAAATGGGGTTTTCGTTTCACCAGTCTTTGCGGTGGTACTCCAATCTTCAGGATAGTCATCGTAAATAGGCGGTAAAATCGCCGCTGATTGGGTGATGGGTGGGTAAAAGGTTCCCATACCCAAAGCCTCGACAAGATTGATAAGTTTGTCGACTCTATCCGTTAGGGTTGGTACATCGTGTAGGTTTCTTCGTCGCAATTCTTCCATGACGCATCTTTGCACTTAAAACTAACCACACTTAAATCTCATGCAGCTCTAATACCAATTGACGTTATTACTACGAATGCGGAATTGAGATTCGATTGAAGATCACGTTGTATTTGAGAGTTAGAGAAAACTAGGGTTTCAACTGAACAAATCAGCTTTCATTAATCAAAATCAACTCCACAAATAGAGAACCTAGCCTCCTATTTTTAGAACATAAGCGAGGTGGAAGCCCTAGCTTGGAATATTCTAGAAACTTATATAATAATTGGAACTGCAAATAACTCACATTGGACCTCTCCAGCAAAGTTTAAGCTAAAGCATAAAATTAACATAAGTATCATACGGTCTCACACGAGTAGACGACCCTATGAGGGATGTGTCACATCAAGTACAGTAAGGATGAATACTAAGGTTTAGCCGAATCAATATTAGGTCCTTTAAGAGCAATCAATTTTTTCATATTGAGAGAGACCTTACATTAAAGACGGTCTTGAAAGTCCTTAATCAACCGCTATGAGAATACAACTTTCTTTCACGTTGAAATTTAAGATGCTTCTTATCAAAGCCTTTCGTTGTTATTTTTTTATACTAGTGCAGTTACTTTATTGATCTGTAACTTCACTCACCATGGAAGTTATTCACCAATTAAAAAAATGATAATGTTCGCTCTTATAAGGTAGAATTTCATTAATATAAATGAAAAAAAAGTTATAAACTAACATAATAAGAAAGATGGCAAAGCTTGACAACTCTCATAGGGAAAGAAAAATTAAGGCCAAGAGGTCGACTTGAAGTTTCAAAAGAATTAATTGCGAAATTCCATGTCTATGGGAGTAGTAAATTTATATACTTAACTGCCATAAGATAAAATAAGTGGAGTAGTACATTCTCAAAATAAATAATAAAAAAATTAGTAGAGTAGTTAACACCTTTATGCATAAGAAAACTTGAACATATCAGATCTTTAACAAATTGTTATATCCATTGGAATTGTAGCTTCACACTCCTTCCTTTTTTCTACAAAAATATCAAAGAAGAGTCACCTAGAATTTTTGTCCAAGTGCACACATTTCGGGGTGCGCTTGTGCACATGCATTTTTTGTCTTCATCTAATTTGAATGTATCTTCTAATTTCAGGCCATTCAAAGAAAGAGTCCTAATGTTATTGCCACGGCCAATGTTGCTGATATTCCTCCTGAATTGGTGAACCCAGATGCAGTTGAATTAGTTTCAGAAATTAGAAGTCAATATTCGTTGAAGCTGAATCAAAACCAGGTTTCTCACTAAATCTTTATTGTTTTCTGTAATGTTACTGTAGGGACTTATCCCTCGTGCAGGGATACCATCAAGCTAGTACCATGCCAGACTCACGCAGCATGCACATGACAGATGCTATCAACAATGACCCTAGACTACGAACTGCAGAGGAACGTGGCTCGAGCACTCCAAGTGAAATAGAACAAGTTAAAGACACCTGTCTCCCACGAACAAGATGTTACAAAGATAACCTCCACTTTTCCCTCAATTCAGAAGAACGTGTGGATACATGTAAACGAACTGAGAGTAAGGTCTATAAAAGAAAGATAACACATTGAAGAAAAAGATGATCAACAAAAGTTTTTCTAGCTCAAGAGATCGTAACTTATAAATCAAAATATTAGTCTCAAGCAATAAAGTTATAGTTACTAAATCCTTAAGCCGAGGTTGTGGTTTGAACTATTCAAAGGTTTCCACGCTAACCACCTGTGTCATCTTATATTATTAGTTATACTAATTGTGTCACATGTAAATTCAGTGTAAGAGCTTATTCGAGCTATTACAAAATTAGGCCCTTAGATTTGGCGTCGTCTGCTCTGTGGGAAGAGAAGACATTTCCATGAAATCCTAAGGCAGGCAGTTACTCAATGATCAATTTTCAATCATGGTGACTTCTAAACGATCGACCACAAAAATTCAGCATGATATCTCCATTAAGCCTAATCAGCTCACGAAATTAAGGGCAAACCTCAACGCCAAAACAAAGAAGTGCAGAATGAGCTAAAACGTCAGTTGCTACACGACTGAGAGCTTCACAAATAGGAACTTGAAGATGAACGTAGAGCTCGACAAATAGAATTCAAAGGACATGAAGAATAGATGACAATGATACAGACTGCCTTGCAAGCCCTGCAAGATAATCAATAGGTTCAACCTACAAGGGAACATGATCAGATACCAGTGTACTCCAAAGTTTTAGCATGAGATAGGTTGGGACCTCGAGGAACCACTAGCAAAGGAGCTTCCAGGCATTAATGTAATGATCCATACGTACCAGAAGCTATAATTCATCTAGGACGGGAAGATCAATCAGAGATTAGCAGAGGATGCAGGCCCTTCAAGTGTCAAGAAGAGGAGCCATGACCTCCATCCAGGGTGCCAGTTCGTGAACGATTGAGTGATGGAAGTAGTATTCATAACTTCCAGCCTGCACGCCAAGCCATTCCAGTACCACGTCAGTACGTCACACAGGAACACAGGGGTCAACGAATTAAAGAATTAATAAAAGCTCAAGCTCTCGACATTAAGGACGATTTGACCAAATTGCAAGGTAGTTCGATCGCCAAAAAGTTGCTTGATATGGAATTACCGACAGATTTCCATACTTTGAAGATACGTAAATACAAAGGCACCGATCCTAAAGAATACATCCAGTAATTTTGAGATTCATTGGGGCTGTATTCAAATTTGAACCACATTCTGTGTCGACTGTTCACTATAAGCCTACAGGGAGAATTACTCTGATGCTTCCATTCTCTACTTGAAGATTCAATCCTCACGTTCAACCACCTGCATAAGATCTTTGTCAAGATGTACGCTCATAACAAAGACAAAGAAGAGAATTTATATACTCTTATTAGTCTCAAACAGTCTCAGGGGGAGAAAATTGAAGTTTTTGCAAAGAAATTCCTGGAACTTGTTTGGAAGGTTGATAATCTTGATTAGAAGACAGCCATTTCAGAGTTTACTAATACACTACAGATCGATTGTAAAGTGAAGGAGCATCTGTTCCTAAATAAACCCTCGACTTTGGAAGATATGATTACCAAGGTAAATGGGTATGTCAAACACATAAATCCATTAAAAATGTCCTAGCCACAAAAGGTCAAAACACAGATAGAGACAGCGAACAAAAGGATGGCCAAGGTAATAAAAAGCGGGCTAAAACAAACATAGCCAAATCACAAAAAGATAATTTATTACCCAAACCGGTCCTTTTAAAGATGAATGTCAGGATCTCAGCGATCTATCCCATACTGGAGAAAGACAAGTTATGCCCTATATCTCAGTCTCTGGACCCAATCAAAGGCAAGCCGCATTGTATGCACCACAATGCAACACATCGTGAAACTAGCAATTGTTATACTTTACAGAGATTGCTAGAGTACATTTTTAAAGACGGGAGAATGAACGAGTACATTATCGATCTGGAAGGATATAAGAATGGAAGCTATAAGAAGCAAGTTGAAGTAGTTCAAGTCGAAGATCAATCCGAGGAAAAACACTTGTACCTCATCTACCACAGTCACATTATTAAGATCCACCAGATTAATAATTCAACCAGATTCAAGAGGAGGAGGTTAACGGAGTACTGTGACCTCACAGTTCTGGATAAAGAAGATATACTCCCCGAATCTAGCAATCGACGAATTGGAGTTTTATTTGAAGATTACGACATCGGTCATGTCAAGGTCCCACATCATGACGTACTGGTTATTATGCTTAAGATGAAGAATTTTGTCATGCATTCCATGATGATCGATACATGCAGTGGTATTGAAATATTTTTTCAGAGTACAATCGAGCAAATGGGATTAGCAGACAAAGTTGTACCAAGCGACATTGATATTCGTGGTTTTAACAGATCTAAAGAAGAACGAGTAGGAAAGATTATCCTACCAATCACTACTGGATCCACCACTATCGACATTGTTTTCTATATAATCAATGTAAAATCTTGATACCTGGGGATAACGGACCATTGCTGGCAACACAACATGGAAGCGATCCCATCCACATACCATCAAGCCCTTCCTTTCAAGTACAAGGATGACATATATGAGTTTGATGGAAGTTGAAAGCTCTCACGAGCTTGCAAAAATACCGTATCTGCCATTCTTGACACATCTAAGAGATTTGCTGCTTAGCAATTACAGAAAGCTGATCACGCAGAGGATCAACCATTCACAGTCAAACTTACAGAATATATTGAGATCAATGGGGATAGCAGGGGAACATATATTGGTACCAAGCATGTCCAGCAGGAGAAAGAAGTTTTAATACATTTTCTACATATGAACAGAGACGTCTTCACGTGCTCCTTCTGCATAACAGTTAGCAGGGACTTACAACATCAATACCTAATGGAGAAACAGATCGACAGAAACATACTGATAAACTTGCAGTACAGATACCTGCAAGCTCGAGACAACCAACTCCTCCTTGGCCTACCGACAATAACAAGTTTTGGGCGCATGACAGAGAATGCATACACAATCGTCCTGAACTAAAATAGACATGCAAGGTACATATCCTTTCTCCTATTATTCTTGTTCATCTAGTTATTAATTTATCTGAATTATCTAACCTGTAATTCAGTAGAGGATTTTTTCTCCACTTCAAGCAGGCCCTCTAAGTCCACAACTCTGAGGCACGAGCTTTCTATCTCCTACAATACGGAATTTCATAAGTAAAATGTTGTTGGCATCAAATAGCAATAAAGTTACAAAGCTCGAGTTCATGTTTCACAACCAATGTTACATTACACGATCATCCTACCTGATTAATAGTTTCCTGATTATCGGCAGCGGTCTTTTCAGCAACCTTCAGACCATCCTCCCTTTCCTCAACCTCCTATTCATCCATACTTTCTATCTCCTCATAATTCCCTTTGCTAAATGCCATTATCTCCGCCTTTGTATACCTCAACTGGTAGAGCTTCCCAACAAGGTCGTTTCGAGAAATAGCCGACGTGATAACCAATCGCTCTGCTTCAGCTTCATTTTCAGCCCTAACTTCCTTCAGCTTTAGGGCAGCAGCTTCCCTTTCTTTCTCCCGCTCCAACTGGAAAGCTCCCCTCTCCCGAATCAGGTTCTCTTCTAACTGATTTTTCTCCCCCTCGAGCTGGGAGATCCTTTTTTCCAGCTCTATCGACCTATCTTGGAAACCAAGCTAAACGTCCCTCAGAGCGCGAGCAAACTGCAAAAAAAAAAAGTCAGCTCGAGCAACAAAACAGCTCGACAAAACCAACTATTAACTAACCTTCTTAAATTCATCATCCATAACAACAACCATCTTCTCTAGAGCTTTAGCTCGACATTGTTCCTCCAAGAGACTAGCTTCGACCTCAAAGCGCGGCCTCAAGTCCGCCCCCTCAGCAATCTTATCGCTTTCCTCTAGCACCTCCTGCGACTTTGTGGGAGAAGTTACCTTCCTCCTCTTACTGCTATCGCCCACACTGACTGACGAAATAGAACGAGGAGCAGCCCCTCTTTTTACAGCCTTCCTCTTCGATAGGTTCCGTACAACAGTACTAGAGACAGTGGCCATGTCCACTGACCCATCCGGAATTTCATTGAGCCGCGCAAGCTTCAAGGGTGTATTAAGTTCAGGAGTTGACAATTTCTCTTCCATTAAGCCTGGAGTTTTCCCAGCCAGCCTCCTCTTCGCTTGCGATCTCCTAACCTTGTCGTCCTTACTAGCTACCCTTTTGAACCTACTTATCTCTAACTCTTTGAGAACAATTTCGAGCTCAGTGCCTTTCCTGGCAGCAACGTCTATAAAAGATTCCTTCCTCGATACTTTGCAATTAATTCCTGCATAAATATCGGCAACGTAAGATGCAGATCAACTATAGAAGTATAGTTCAACATACAAATGATAGTTCAATTTTCAATGGTATACTTACCCTTTGTTATAGCTCTATTATTAAGTTTCCGGGGTTCCTCATCAGACCGCTGAAGACATTCACCAGAGACCCATAAAAGCTTGTCGTTCCACACTCGCCCTGCTGAAGACAGGTCGTTGAAGTATGGTCTTGAAGAACTAGAAGAGAGATATCCACCATCAGTTTCTGTGACATATTTCATAGCATAATGCTCCAGAAAATCCTTGGCAGTATTTCTCTTCTCACTACCAGATGCAGCCCATCCCCCATTCAGGGTTTCGCATACAAGAATAACTTCCCAAAAATTGCAATTCAATTACGCCGGACAAGCCCCAATCAAATTCATAACACTCTTAGCCAAATTGCTCAAAGGCAGAGTCAACCCATAATCAAACTGGGATAAATAGCAACAAAACCCATCAGTTCAACTATCCTTCACAATGCCTTGGACGTACTCCAAGAATACTTCGTCCCCCAAACGCCTACACTTTTTTTCTTTGGCCAAATTAGGCAACAAATACAATTAATCCCCTCCTTGACTGACAATGCAAGTCCTAAAGAAATTACCCCTATATGCAAAGGCGTGCCCCCAAATCCCATCTATACTACTTCTAGCCTTACAAAACTCCCTAAACCGACTAGAACCTGTTGGGTACTCAACACGAGAACCCTTCAAATAAGGACATTCTATCAATTCGACTACATTATCCTCTTCATCACCTACTCCAATAACGGGAGTTAAATGCCTTACGAGGTCTGCTTCATCAGCCTTGGCATAGCCAGAAATCGAATCCATACTTATCTACTGTAAAGGGTTTACTTTACAAATCGTTGGTCCAACAAAACCTATAGATAGATTGAGGTATATATATCAATTTTTATCTCGCACTACTAGATCACTTATACGATCCCAAACTGTCACAAAACGATTTTTATCGCCCCACAGTCATTATTCCTATTACTATTTTTATTTCAATTTTGTGTTTGGTAGGGATTACATTCTTATCCCGATATAATAAAGATTTTTATACAAAAACTCTTGTAAACTCGAAGACAGACTTACCTTCAGTACCCGAGCGAGAGTCTGCAGCATTGGTCCGCACCAGTTTGCTCAATTTTTGTAACCTCTTCAAAACCTCCTCGATCTCAGCCTCTTCTCGTAGTTTGTAATTGAGACTCCTAGTCACTATTTTCCTCTTATCTTTTCCTCCTTCGGCAGTAATAGAGTTGTCAGTTGAGATCTCTCTCTCTCTAACCCTTCTCTTCTTTTTCTGGTTTTCTGTATACCGAGAGGGAGGAGAGGGGGTACTTATGCACCTTTCCCCAAACCGCTGGCGGTTTGGAGTTTTCCAGTAAGCAGTCCTCGATTCCTGAACTGAGCCGTCTGTACGTCTGAACCTGTCAGACGTATCGTACCACTTCGGTGAAAACACATTCCCATCATTGCACCAAATATTATAATTTAGTGTATCTCTCAGCCTCTTGGTCCCATTTTTTTCACAATACCCCAAAATCATGATTCTGAATTTTATACTTTAAAATTTCATGTACATTTGTTTGCCTTACTTATACACCTTGACTTTAACATCAATTTCAGTTAGCAACACAAATTCAAAAATTCAGTTTCAACAAAGAATCCCAGTCATAGCCTATTTTCGTGAATAGATTTTTTCTTCAAGTAAATTCGGGCAATTGCATTTCAAACATTCAAAAATTATAACAGTCATTCACTCCAATCCCCAAGATACTTGCATTTGAAGCAACCGGTGTGCCCGACAATACCACAAGCCTTCAGCAGCCCTGAGGCGATATCTATATTCTGATTAATGATCTCCTCCCTGGCCATCATCAGAACAAACTTTTTACGATCTTTAACAGACCGCCAGCAGGTACCATGGACTCAGACCAGTACACGCGGTTTATTACCTCGCCCCTTTCTACATCAATCTTACCCTTATAGTTCACTCAGGTTTCGAGCAGAACTGCATCATAACCTTACTGCCTGAAAATAGCTTCCTTTATTTCATCAATCTTGAATGCTAAATGCAAGTCGTTCAACACATGCGCTTCATCAACCCTCTGAAAACGAGTCTTCACCATTTTTTACGAAGAACCTTCTTAAAGAACAAGTCGCACTTTTATACTGCTCAGTTAACAGGACTAATTTTTTGATTGACTATACACAACGAATTTCAGTTTCTATAACCCACTCTTCCCGGGTTCGAGCTACTTACTATTATCTTTTCGTGCTTAATTGAGCTCCCTAAAATTGAAATTTTGAGTTTTATGTTTACATCTATTAAACTCGATTCATTTACGAGGTAGGATCAGGTATGTTATCCCTCCAACTATTCACTCCCATATTATGTACAGCTCGATGACATGTCGACTATTTCTGCTTTTTCGCTAGTAAAAAAAACAAACAAAATATTTTTTTATTACGCTCGATTTTTATCTAACAAGTTGGTTACAGGACTACTCCTACAGTGTTGCTTTATAATTACATAATCAAGCTCTTCGAAGCTTGATATTACAAATACTTTCTCAGATACGAGGACAGGTCTCTAGTTCTTTTCTCGTTGCCAAAATAATCCTGATCTTCTAGAGAAACCTCAGCCATAGATCAAAAAGTACAAAACTGTAACAGGTCAAAAACTTCTTTCTCCTTCATTTTCCTGCAGGAAGAATTAAAAGAAAGCGATGGCACCGAAAGAAACGATCCATCTTCCACCTCCACCACCGCCGCCTCTTCCTCCTTATTGCCAATAACCTGGAGTTCGTGGAAACAGAGGAGGACTCCTACCTTAGAAATCGGCACATCAGTAGAGACCAGGGATTTTGCATGGCATACACCCCGGCCACTAAATCGGATGCTACATAATGCCCAGAAATATTTTAAAGAACACTCCTTCAATAAAATAGTAAAGGGAGTTTCCCTACTCTGATAACCACAAAACCATATCCGGAATCCCTCCATGATAAAAGAAAACTGCGCATGTTTGTTTTTCTCTGCAGCAAAGATGTGTTGCAGGTTATTTGGCAATCAAATATGACCACTATTTATAGTAATACCGTATTTAATGCACGTTATTTCCTCAAACAGTCATCCGCTCAGGAAAACTAACAGTCTGCCCATGGCACTCACGCGTCATAATGGCAATACACTCTTCAATACAGACGCTCCATTTTTCAAACGTCGCTTGCGTCATTACAAGGTTCGAGTTTTAGGGTTTTTCTCAACTAAAGCCACACGTGACTTTAGTTGCGAGGGGGCGATTGTAGGGACTTATCCCTCGAGCTAAAGATACTCGATCTCATCTATACCTCGAGCACTATAAGACTCAACCTTATCCAGTACCAGATTCATGCTTACGCAAACGCGTTAACAGTTATACATCGGCCACGAACTCGAGCAGAATGTGGATCATCCATAATAGATGTAAACAGAACAAGTCAGCATACACCTGTCTCCCATGAGCTAGCAGTTACACACTCAACTGCCCATGACTTCCACTTTTAGGAGAACGTGTTCGAGCACGATGTCAAGCTGAGAGCATGGTCTATAAAAGGGCAGAGCTCCTAGGGAAACAAGGTGGCCGACAGAGAATTCTGCACATACAATTATCTGATATCTAGCTATTTTATCTTAGATTAACTCTTGCAATCTGATCCTCCCACTTTCTCAAGCAATAATACTACTTTTACAAAATCCTCCACTCGAGGTCGTGGTTTTTACCTATTCACAGGTTTTCCACGCTAAATCCCTTGTGTCAAGTGTTATCTCTTATTTAATTATTGGCATAATAGTTCTTGGTGTAAGGATCGATTTCAAGCCAGTTCGAGCTTTACGAAATCTGGTCCCTACAGCTACCACATCCCTTTTGAGACAAATTTGGCTACTGAACCACCAACCAGGGGAGTACCTAACTCCCAGGAGGAAAATACTCAACAACAAAAGATAAATGATACAAAGATCATAGAAGGAGAAGAGGGGTGTAAACTTGGGACTTAACTTGCATCTAGTATACCTTACAAATGCTCTAAATGTGAAAATTCTAGTGGGAATGGTAACCAAAAAGCTATCAGAGTGTTGAAATGAAAAGTTGGGCTTTTTTGCTTTCTAAACCCTCTACTAAGAGAGGTAAGATTAAACTCCAATACATTGCACCTAATATAGTAGAAGGTAAAGTGGCCTTAAAATTAAGAATAATAAATTCATTGAAGGGATTACAATCTGTAAGGAATTCCATGTAGGCTATTTTGTTAGGAGAAGATTGGCTTACCCTTATGTTATAGAGACCCTTACAAAACTGTGGAAACTCAAAGGTAGCTTTGGGATGAGCATACATGGAGAAAATATGTATTTTTTTCAAGTTTTCACATCCAGAAGATTGAGAAGAAATCTTACAAGAAGGGCGATACCATATTGCTAGTAAAATCTTTCTTATCAGGGAATGGAGACAATTCATTGAGATTGAGCCTACTCAACACCATTTACATCCTATTTGGGTTATGATAAAGAACATCCCACATCATATGTGGCCCCAAGAAGGATTGGAAAGAATAGTTAGCACTCTAGGAGTACCAATCAGTTTTGATAAATTTATAGATTACCATATCAACACTTCCTCTTTTGCAAGGAAATCAAAGTTGATTGTAAATGGTCTTCAAGTATTCCAATCCCATATGGAGATGAAAGGAAAGAAACAAGTACAGCATCTGAATATGCATGGATTCATATTAGTTGCCCACATTGCTCCTTGTTCGGCCACACCAAAGATTCTTGTAAGTAAGTATTATGGAAAAACTAGTTGTTGGTGGAAAAAGTAGCGCAAACAATGGGCTGACTAAAGGCAAGAATGCAGAAGAGAAAAACAAGAACAATAAAACAGATATTGAGGGGTGGAGCAAGCCAAAAGGGAAGGGGGGGGACAAAACAATGTGAACCAAGCAAATAGTTTTGCAAATCTAATGGATACCCCTGAGGAGGGAGAAATAGGAGAAGCAAATACTAAATCTGAAGGAAGACAAAGCCTTGATATTATGGAGGAAATTATAAAAGAAATTCAGAGAGGAAAAGAGAATGTTGGCACAGAAGGACTCAATGTACAATACAAAATAGCCCATGAACTAAACAAGGCACATGAGACACAACAAAAGGCTAAAAGAGCGAAACCACAAGGAAAGGCAAGGGAGCCAAATGAGAATAACCAAATCAGGAACAAAGGAAAAGATAAGAATGCCCAAAATAAGGGGAGTGCATTCTTCAAAGTGGATCCTTAAATATATATGTATACTTTAACTGCAGATAAATTGAAGGCCACAACTACTAAGATAAGGCAAAAAATCCCAAAGCTTTCCACCAGGGACAACAATCTCCCCAAAGCAAGGAGATTTTGATGAGTGACACAAATTATGAGGGAGTGAGTAAGGCAGTCTAAACCCACCATCAAATGGAGTCAATTTTAATTGTGAGAGAGGGAGTCTTTTCTAACTTAGATGCCACTTGTACATGTACTTTTACTCTGGCCTTGAATCAAATAACAACCTCCCTGTGAGACAGTTTCTTGCAAGTGTACACATGAGAACTTAGGATAAGAGTGATAGAGTGCTTGGTAGAGAATTTTCCAGAGAAAAGCTGGTTAATAGTATGGCTGGATTTTGTTTGACTATGATGTCACCCAACTACTTATCTACTAAGGATCTTTAACTCACTAAAGGGAGTGCTAGTTTTAAACTAAATTATTGTGTGACTAGTGTAGAGTATAAGGAATAGAATTCAAAAAAGACAACTACTTTGGTTGAGGAGTTGCGAAAGTCTACATGGAATGATCTAAATAACAAGACTATTTTTAGGATTATGAAAATACAAGATGGAATTAACTTTATTCAAAATCAATCTAAAAAATGAAGAGTACTCCTGGAATGATCTAAATAAATATGATGTTATATGTAGCTTTCTTAATCCTGGGGCAGGCTTCTTAGCCCTAAGACTATTTCCAGGATTAGAAAAATACACAAAGGAATTATATTTATCTAAAATCACATACATAAGCACTAGCAAGAGAGTGTATGGCTATGATTTTTCATCTAGAAGTTACATAAATCCATATTACAGAACTATGATTGAGGCAAACTCTCAAGTTCTAAGGCTATTTCCAATCATAGGGAAGTATATGGATGAGGTAACTTTCAGAAAAAATCAAACCATCGTCAAACTCCTATCTACTAACATAAGCACTAAAAAGAGGCTATATGACCAGTGGTTTCTTTCTATAAGATGCATCATTATGCTTTATAGATCTATGATTGAGACAGACTCCCAAGATCTAAGACTATTTCCAATCATACGGAAGTATGTGGATGAGATAACTTTGGGGAAAAAATCAAGCCATCATCAAACTCCTATTAGTTTATAATTGCCTTTTTGGTTTTCTAAAGATTTAAAGGATGTGCAAAACTTGCCTGAAACTCCAGTATATATCAAGTAGAAGGAGATTTAAGTGTAAAAAGCTCCTCACACCATAGGTAATATCCAATTTTTGTTTATCATGATAAAACCTGGATGCTGGAACATTAGAGGCCTAAGTGATCATATTAAGCAAGGAGAAGTTAAGAATTGGATTGAGAAAAACAAACTAACTTTTTGTGGTATAGTTAAGACTAAAGTCAAACAGGCCAATTTTAATAGGGTCACTAAAAAACATTATCACTATAGACAGCTGTGGTATCCTTATCACCATCACAGTTGTGTATGGGAGTAATGATATAAACAAAAGAAAGGAGCTCTGGGAAGAACTTAATAAGCTGTTTAGGGAAGTTAGTGGACCCTGGGCTGTCATGGGAGATTTTAACTCCATTCTTAACTCCCAGGAGAAAGTTGGAGGCAGACAAGTTAAACCCTATAGGATTATTGATTTTATAAATTGTGTCTAGAACACTGGCCTGCTTGATTGTAAATACAAGGAATGCTTTATTACATGTAATAATAAGAACACCATAGGTGATAGAGTATCCACCAAAATTAACAGTGTTGATTGACACTGACTGGATTAGTACTTACAATGACTTTGAAGTTGAATTCCAACAATATGGTATCTCATACCACTCCCCTAGCATCACTACTCAAATAATTGAAAAACAATTGGGTCATAAACCCTTTAAGTTTTTCAACTGTTGGGTAGATGATCCTGAGTTTCTAGAAATTGTGAAAGAAGGATGATAGAGTGATTGTGAAGGAAACCCTACATATGTTTTTGCTACAAAGCTTAAGGCTGTGAAAAATCTGTTTAAACAAAAACTGCATGGTAAATTAACTCATCTGGAGGGGAAGATAAATGATGCCAAGGAGATAATGGACCATTTGCAACATGATCTTCAAGCCAACCCCATGGACCATGAAATTTCTATTGAAGAAAGCAAAGTAATCAAAGACTATGCCGCTCTAGTTAGGAAAAATAAATCTTTTTTTAAACAAAAATCAAGGGTTCAATGGCTTAAACTAGGTGGCAGTAACACTGGCTACTTCCATAAGTCCCTTATGACAAGAAGGTCGAGGAATAAAATTTATGCTATCAATGATAGTGAGGGTAAAATTTTAAAGGATGACTCTGAGATTGGGAATCACAGTGTCAAATTTTTTCAAGACATTTTGGGTACAAATGAAGAGGCCTTTACTAATATACCTCTAAGTAGAGATGAAGTTAACTCTTTAAATGATGAACAGGCTAACCATTTCGCCAGGGACATCACCATAAATGAAATCATTGAAGCTCTTATTGATATTGAGAATAAAAAGTCCCCGAGGCTTGATGGTTTCACAAGTCACTTCTTCAAAAAAGCTTGGTCAATTTTAAGAAGTGATTTTATCAATGTAGTACATAATTTTTTCAACTCCTACAGAATGCTTGGCCAGGTAAATACCACTATCATTGTTCTCATACCAGAGGTTAGTACTCCCTCTAGCTTTAATGATTATAGGCTCATCTCCTACTGTAATGTTCTATATAAAACTATTTCTAAAGTGATAACTAGCAGGATAAAAGGAGTTATTGATCAGCTCATTGTCCCTAACCAATCTTCTTTTATTCATGATGAAGCTATCACTAATAATATTTTATTAAGTCATGAGATTATTAAGAATTATCATAGAGATAAGAATCCCAAGAGATGTGCCATTGAGATCGATATGTGCAAGGCCTATGATTTTGTTAAATGGGGTGCTATTGAAGAATGTCTGATTATTATGAATTTCCCTGAAAAAGTAATTAACTGGATTATCTCTTGTATCTCTACCACTAAGTTCTCTGTTAATATAAATGGATCCCCTCATGGTTATTTTAAAGGTGGTAGAGGCCTCAGGTAAGGAGATCCAATATCCCCCTACCAATGGAAATTTTGACTAAAATGATGGATACAAATGTTTATGAAGGCAAATATTTACTGCACCCCAGATGTACTAACCCTAACATCTCCCATATAGGCTTTGCTGATGATCTTTTCTTTAATGAAAGGGGATATCATGTCTGTTGAAACTCTTGATAGAACTCTAAAAGCCTTCAATAATTTTGCAGGCTTAAAGATAAATGTCAAAAGGAGTAACCTATTTTGTTCTTGTATGACAGATATTGAAAAGACTTCCATTACAAATACTCTCAACATTGTTGAAGGAAAGTTGCCAATAAAGTACCTTGGTCTTCCCATAATCTTTACCAGATTAAGAACTCAGGACTGTATGCCCCTTATTGAAAATCTTTGGTCAAAATTAATTCCTGGAAGAGTAGGAACTTATCCAATGCTGGGAGGGTCGCTCTTTTGAAAGCTGTTTTATGTAGCATGTAAATGTACTGGTGTGCCTGTTATATACTTTCCCAATCCATTCTCCACCTACAGCAACTTTCTTTGATCAGGTCTGGATATTGGAACCAAAGCTCATATGATTAGCTAGTAAACTTGTTTTCATCCAGAGAATGAAGGAGGATTAGGGATCAGAAGCTTCACAACAGTAAACCATGCAGCTATACAACGACATCTATTGAACATTGTATCCAATAAGAGGTCAATATGGGTAAGCTGAGTGAGAGCTAACCTAATAAAGATAAGAAACTTTTGGAGCTTAAAGCAACCTAAGGACTGCTCTTGGGTCTGGAACAATTTATTGAAGGCAAGAGACAAATCTATGGGTATGGTGGCTCATGTTATTGGAAATGGGGAGAATACAAACTTCTGGGAGGACCTATGGCACCCTACTGGTATTCTTAAGAGTAGATTTCCCATCCATTTCAGGTTTCACTCGGCGCTTAACATGAGGGCAAAAGTTAGTGATGTCATTAATGAAGATGAATAGTGCATTCCTTTAAAATTTGTTCATGATCTTAGTTTCATTTGGGAGAACCTTGGAACCATAAAGCCTAATCAGAATACCCAGGATGAAGTGGTATGGATCATTGCTGACAAAGGGAAGTACACAATGACGGAAACTTATAACGACTTGAGGCATACCAAAGAAAGGGTTGATTGGGCTCATATTATATGGTACACTGGGAACATACCAAAGCATAGTTTTATTGGGTGGCTGGATATAAATAATAGGCTTAAAACTCAAGATAAAATGTTTCAATGGGGCATTGTTGAGCAGTCTTGTTGTGTGTTATGTTAGAGATCAAATGAGAATGAGAACCACATCTTTAGAGATTATGAATTTTCAAAAAATATATGGAAACAACTAAACAATCAAATGGGGTACAGAAGAAATCTTGGGAACTGTGAAGAAGAGGTACAGTGGCTAAAGCTTCAGTTTAAAGGTACAAATCTGGATTGCATCTCTAAAAAGCTTACTCTAAATGCCTTTATCTACCATATTTGGGTTGAAAGAAATAGCTAAATTTTAAAGAATGGGGAAAGAAATGTTGACAAAGTTATAAAGGAAATAATAAATGATGTCAAAATGAAGCTCTATGCTGGTAACCTGAGGTTGGAAGCAAATGTTGCTAACATACATGCAGCAAAAAATTAGAATCTGGATATCGATTGGTTTAACAAGCCTCACAAAACTTGCAGATGGGAGAAGCCTCCCAGTGACTATCATGATCTAAACAGTGATGGTTCTCTTACTGAACATGGGAGCATTGGTGTTATTCCTAGATAACCAAATGGGACCCCTATTGTTGCTTGGACAAGAAGAGTTATTAAAGATACTATTATTATAAATGAAATGCAAGCTTTACTTGATGGTTTAAGACTCACAATTATAAATATAAAGCTAAGGTTGTATATATGTTATAACTCCAAGATTGTTGTGGATATGATAAACAAGAAAATGTCTCCATCCTTGAAGGCTAGTCACCATAGATTCAGATCCTTAGAAGGTTGACATTATCTCTGGCAGATATCACCTTGCTAAAGCTATTATGGGGATGAGCTTGAACCTTTCTTTAGGAGCGGCTAAGACGATTCAAAGTTCCATAGGTAACATTTATTCAATTTATACTAATAATCTTCCAAGAAAGTCATGTTTGAACTGGTCTCATGGGGTTGTCCTCCCCCACCAGGAGTAGATAGCCATAACTTCCTCAACGTTTTCAAACAACCATATGGATCCCCTTCATCTAGTTAAAAGCACTTTATGTCACAAAACATTCCATGTCTACCCTCTCCTCATGTTGTCTTCTCTCTTCCACCCCCTCTTGTCTTCTCCGCCAGTCTCCCATTATATTCTTGACGGACCTCTACTTCTCCATCTGATCACCCCCTCCTTTATTTTCTTCTTTATCGTTCTCTATCCCGTAACGAAACGTCTACTTATCTCAACTAAGCCATCTTCAGATCATTTAAGTTTAACACCCTTTTGGGGTTTTTTAATATACTCTTCTGCACCCTCGTATGTCTAATTAATGAACCTTATTTACTAAAAAATCATACTTAAGTCATAGGCCATGTTCTATATACAGGGAAATATAGGGAGAAAATAAAAAAACACAAAAAACAACAACAAAATTTGACCAGACTACAGAACTGGCAACTAGAAACCATTAACCCATACTACAGATAAAGTCAACGATCATCGGTTTATCATTTATGGGTTTCTCTTTGATTGGTGATGAAATAAATAGCTTTTTATCAGTTTTCATGGTTGGATTAGGGGTTTTAGAGACTGAAGCACAAGAACCCAACTCTAAACATAATTGATCATTTTGTCTTTGGATTGCAACTTTGATATCAGTACTCCAAGTCAAAACAGAGTAAACCATATCAAAATTACTGCAAATCAAAGTAACCCAGTTCAAAAGTATTGAAACTAAAGGAAATAACTCACCAAACAACCGTTCGAAGATAAGGTTCATTGCATTTTACCTATTAATATAATCTAGATTTATTATTAAGAAAATAATTAAATATCATAAACATTTTTTATTTTAGTTTTGAACAGTCTTTAGAAGATGAACTTGATAGTCCTAGATCCCCAACCATGCCAACTTTAGAAGACATTCCTGATAAGGTATACAATATAAATAATACACAATATCACACAATTTGTTGCTTACACTTTTACAATTAGAACAATAGTAATTACAATATATATATGTAAATTTTGAACAGGAAGTGATTAAAAATAACCCAACCACTGTTGCTTCAGAGGTAAAACCTACAAATGAAACTCTTATCTTACAAAAGCTTGTGAATTGTGAACTTTTTAACGCTACCAAAATGTCTGATACAACTGCATTTGATAACATGGAAGATGTTGCAGATATCAATGATGATACCACAAGCGATGGATTCATCAATAATTTTGAAAAAGATGATAAGGAAGAAAACATAAGCGAAGATGGGGAAAAAAACTAAATATTATTTTTACTATTATCCATTATTTAGAAATAAGTTAAGTCAATTCAGCAATTTATTTTAGATAATCTATATTTTTGCAACAAAAGGCTGACTATATTTCTCTCATGTTCTATATTTCAGCAATTCTTATTTGATAATAATGTTTCTCGTATAAAATATTCTTTCTTCACTAAGGCTCTGCTTGGTATGCTATTTATACCTCCACATATTAAGGAATTCTGTTTATTTTTCTTGATCTAACCGGGGTTAACTATTGGATTAAAGAAAATAAACGATAATCCTTTATTAGCGGAGCAATAAATGGGATACTAAAGGAGCCTAAATGAACTCCCCTCTATTGATTAATTTTATAATATATTCACTAGTTTGTTACTACGCACATAATGATCATCTAAGTTTCTATATATACTTTATGTATTATACAATTCCTTATATTTTGTTTAGATAAAAAATTAATAACCAAAACCAACTTCAAATATACCTTCAACAAATTTAAGCTTCATAGTCAGGGCAGGTACCCTACTGACTACTTCATATATAAGGTTAAAAGATATGATTATTCCTAATAACGAATATTGTACTGTTCCCAGCAAATAGCTTACTTCACCTACCTATTGGGATTAACCAATATACCTATCTATATTATGAAGGGAAAGATCATTCGAAGTCTCCAAATCTCTCCATATGTAGGTACCACTCACATATAAGTAAACAAGAAGATTTGAATTTCAGGAACTTCATCATTTGATGAACCATTAGAGAGGTAAAGCATAAAATTATTTGGGTTTTTGATTTATTTCTTCCTCCTTTGATATGTGATTAACGAACGAGAAGATTTTTCAGAAGCCATTTTCTTCGATTAAAAGACTGGACACAATTTTGCCGAATAATATGTAGGTTTTAATGGCTCTATTAAATAAATAAGATACGACAGATTATTTGGCTCTCTGCTCAATACCTTACAAATTAAATTTGGTCTATCAAATTATAATATCAAACCTCTGTAGCATAGTATTCATTATTTTAATTTTAAGATTTTGAATATATATGATAAAACTAAATATATTAAAAGTCATAATTTTCCTTAACACATGAGTTACAATTTATTGGCGTGCATCTTAACAATGATATAATTTTGGTACTTTCTCTCAAATGGTCACCACAACATGATATTTTAATTATAACAATAACTTATATAGTAGTCAATCCCTTCAAATGTGAACCCCATACAATGTTGTTCTCCAATAATCAATGTTTATGATGAGGGGTGCTCTACAAGAATCCAATTAATATATGCACCCAATTTGGGTCATTCTAAGTTTCCCCGTGTTACAACTATTGTATGAATTCAAAAAAAAACTATACTACTACATTAAAATTCCAAAAACCACAAATGCCACTTAATTCATTTTTTCAATAAATACAAATACTATTCACATTTAATGCCTAAATATTTTCTAAGCATAACGGTCTAGTATGCACGTTAGTGCGTGCTTCAGTGCCCGTAAATTTCTAAAGAAATAAGCATATATTGTTGAATTGTGCTCTAAGTAAAAAAATACATTAATGTTCATTTGACGTCTTTACGTAATTATCCTTTGTGTTGTTTTATATATAAATGAAAATCCTGTAATGTGTTATTTAACAAATAACTCTATGTTTGATTGAATAACTAGAGTATACCTCAAATAGGGAAACAGAGCTGCTTTCCCTTGATCAAACTCCGACCATGTGCCTCTTCACCGTCACTTCTGCTGTCCTTAATCTCATCATCAGAGATGTGCATTATAAAACACTTTAAAATCCTACTACATACTTTCTTTGCATTGGGAAACTTTCTGGGGAAAAATACAAGAAAGAACATGAATGGACTATAATTTACCCACACACAAAAGAAGATGAAAGGAGGGTTTCATACAGGGTATGTGTTTTGGTATAAACTGCACATGAGGCTTTGAGTTTCAGCTCCAACAAAGTAAACTCTGAGATGAGAGCATTACAGCTCCTATTTGAGTCTGGATCAACATTTAAGCCACCAACATGTTGGGGATAACGGATTTCCAATTTCAAAGCCCCCATTAACAACACAAACACATACAAACTTAGAATTTTAATACACAAAGTCAACTCTAACAATTATCTAACATCTTCAATCTTTAAAATAGAAAGGAAAAATATAATTTTCATCTTAGAAGAACCTATATATACTTTAAATAAATTCGTTTCTCTTTTTGAGATAATACACTCCACGTTACAAGGCTTCCAAAGGCTGGTTTTACAATCTAAAACTGAAAAGACAGTACCACAAATACATTTAAGTAAACAGATATTTTCTTTATTCTGAGAGTACAAATCCCCCAATCAGAGCATATGCAGCAGCTAGGTACACCCTGACGTGGTGGGTGGATTTTGAAATCCACCCTTTTTTCCACCTAAAGCGTCTCCCAACATCTAGGTGAATACCTGACGTGGCACCAAGAAAATTCATCCAAGGGTGGAATTTCCACCCTGTGGGTGGATTTGGGGTGGATTTGCGCCGCACGGTTCAGAAGTGCACGTATATATATAACCTTTAAGATTATAACACGTGGCTCCCATCCAATGACTCTCATTGCGCGCAGTTCTGAACTGCGCGTAGACTTTAATATTATTAGTTACGCGTGGTTCTGAAGTACGCTGGAACTTTGATGGTTTAGATTGAGACACGTGAACATATCTGGGACGTACATTTCAAGCGGGCGGTTCAGAAGTGTGTGGGGTGAATTCACCTTGGGGTGGATTGAAAACTGTTGTGGGGTGGATTGGAGTGGATTGGATTCACCCTGCTTTTGGGCAAATCCATCCACCCAACTGCTGTGGATGCTCTCATGTAGCGACATTTTAAGGAATATTGTTCTAAACATCACCCAGATAACCATAGTCTCGGACTTAGGAACTTCAAAAGACGGCACCTTATATGTTAGACACTTTGAAAGCTACGTCCTCACTTTTTGAAGTAGGACATCAACCTCCATCCTACATACGCGGGATAGAGCCCCGATTAAATTTTTTGAAACATCTCAAGGGTATTATTGTAGCTAGTTCATAAATAATATTATAATTTGAGTAAAAATTTTGTAAATCTAACTTTCATCAAAACCTATGTTTCTATAAGGCCATATTCTACGGGAAATTCGACAGCATTGCCCCTTAAATACGTCCCTAAAACTCGCCCAAAACTCTCAAAATCGTCTACTGAAATCAAACCCTGCCAACAAGGGGCTATAATCTAACTATTGCTACTAAATCCATAAACCTCATTACCTTAATCACATTTATAATCACTTAGAGGAGCCCAATTCTTAAATGCCCAAATCCTCAACTTTAAGAACTTGCTCTACCACTAAATTTGAAGTCTAGGTTCTAATTTCATAATACATACATGAAGATGAGCTCTAACTAAACAAAAACTACTCAATTAAACACACAATTTCAGCTATCCCTACTCAATCAGCCAATATTGACCTCAAAATCTGTACAAATTAGGGAAACCAATGTACCTGGTTAGCTTCAGGCAACGCTTATGATGGATTCGAGACCTGTTGATGAGAGAGATTGCTTGGAGATCGCAATTAGGGTTTTAAGAGAGAAATTGATTTCGATCTTTTGGTGCAACAGTTCATTGAGAAATGAAAGAAAATTCGCGTACGAGTTTAGATTTTTGAAATCTCACTGTTGCAACCTCTCTTTTTGGCGGTTTGGGTAAGTAAAAGATACTACTTTGTGGACAAATTTAAACCATTTGATAGGGCGTGTACTCGAATTTGTTTTTGTTTGTTTTATTGAAGCAACTAGGAGTAGGAGTCAACTAGTATACCGCTATGCGGTTAAGAGACGGACGCGGCGTGCTATCCCTTTTTTGCTACCAAAAAAATCTTGTGTGAAATTAGAAAAACAATTCTCTACTGCTTTTAGCTCAAACTCTCTTAGAAACTGAAGCTAGATCAAGTCCATAATATTTAGTTTGTAAGAATATTTGCTATATCATTAATGATGCACATTAAAATTAGATTACTATCACTTGTAGGTGAACTTCGCTGTGAGGTTCACCTACTCTCCTAAGAGCTTCAATCAATTTACTTTGGAATGTACACACATAAACCATATTCCCTTGTGGTTGGGATGAACTTTGAGTCCCAACTGAAAAGTGTACAAGTTTGTTTACCCAATCCCCATTTAGCCGCACTATAATAAATTTGAGTTCCCGCATTCTCTATGAAACGGTTCTATAATAGTTAGCATTTCATGCTCATTAGAAAAAGTAAGCCGCATTAGAAAAAAAGCTTTCCAGCTCTCCTGTATCCATCTCCCCTGCATCTTCCCCTCTCACCTCTAGCCGTCATTCTCCCCCATCACGGGTCCACCCCTTACTCTCCTCCTTGCTCATCACTCCTCTTTCCACACACCCAGGTTTACCTACCCCCCAAAACCCTGCCCAACCTTCATACTCTCCATGCAGCTTACGTAAAATCACCATACCCTCCTTATCAACTTGCTGTTTCTAACCACTTATCTCCTCGTTATGTCGTATACATCAAGCTGGCATAGCCCCACCCAACAAGGAGACAGCGATCTGGTCGACCTAATGCAGCTTTACACTACTCATGACCCTAATCCGGTCGTCAAGCTCGATCCTACTCGGTGAGCTAACCTCGAAAAACGGTGGCAATTTTCCATGGCCCTTCGATCACTCTCGACAAACCTTAAAGAAAACGTTATATACGAAGGAGTCAAACGTGAATGGGCAAAGATGATCCGTAATATACCTCCCATCTCATATGAAAAAGAATCCCAAATTTTCACGGCAAACTTTAGCAGCCGACTTGATTACCAAACTATCCTCTCCTCGCCTCCGGCGAACGTGTTTGGTTTCTCAACACTACAACATCCCAATGATCCTCTTCTTCACCCCTCGGAGATGAACTTTAGTCACTACCTCTGCTGGATGCAAGTGGCCAGTTTACCTTGCTGCATGCACGATATTGATAACCTTAAAATGATAGGGAACAAAATTGGAGAGCACATCAAAGACGACTTTCGGAAATGAGATACGGAACCGCTGTGCAACAGCTTTGCTAGAATTCTGGTTAACTTGTTCACGAACAAGACCTTGATCACCTCTATCCCGGTTCAAAGACCTGGGAGCTGCGGCACAGCAACCCTAACCATTAGATATGAGCGGCTTGAAAGATACTGCTCCCTTTGTGGACCGATTTCTCATACCCTCGCAAACTGCGAAAAAGTTATCCGACTCAGGCAAGACCGTGCTCGATAGGGCAACGACGAACCCATTGTTTTTCCTTACAATAAAAATATTCAAGTAAACCCTACTAGGGTCTTGGCGAAACTATTATCTCAACAGGTCCATCCGAGCCTACTCAACAACCAGGCCCGGCTGGAAACCTTGAGCTCCTCGACATCTAAATAGACCGGTGGACAGCTGCAGAGAGAAGAAGCCAGTCAGTACAAGGTTGGCTCCCTCCTACAAACAGCCATGCAACAGCTCTCCAAATGGTCTCATCAACAAAAAGCAAAACACAACCTTTACCCCGGTCTTCCACCCCCGACCGGATTGCTGCCCGCCTCAAACTTTGACTCCCGGCACCTCAGATATGAACCCACTCCGGAGAAACACTTCATCGCCCCCATCAACGATTCACACGTCGGAGTTAAGCTAGCATTAGAAGTTAGGGTTTGCATGCAGCGTACGCAGCTCTCGGGAATCGAGGGAGTCAGAACGAAAAATTTGGGGAATAACATTGGGTCATTAAATGCTTATGGCATTTATGAGCCACCTAATCAGATATCACCCTTTCAATCAATCTCCTTTGTCTCCAAACATGGCAGTGAGCCGTTGGCTCCTCTTACCCAAAATTACCCATACCTCTCGGGTCCAACCCATCTTTTCAAATGGGACCTAAACTCTCCACCCGACCAAGCAAGCCCCTTCTAACAAATCTTTTTAACAAGGCCTTTATAGATTATAGACAGTAGGTGGTCTCACCCCTGCAAGCCCGGGAAATTGATTTTGATTCTATAACCCACCATGGCCCAAGCCCACTTATCATAAAAGGCCCACATCACCAAACAATTGCGGCCCAAACTGAACCCAGAATCATAAACAAATGTAACCAGCCCATCTGTTCGGGCCAGCAGGAAAGCCCATATCCGGAACCCACAGGCAAAATATTAAAACCCAAACCAATTAAGTCCTCCACCAAAGCCTTCTTCCTGACCCACCCCATGCCCTAGAATACTCATAAAGATTCAGGCACTCACCTTAGCTCTCACCGGGCGCCCAACCCTCAGGACATATCTCCGACAATTAGTTCTCCTCCGAAGGCAGATCCAGTTGGATCACACCGACAAGTGGAGACATGTTCGACTCCAAAAACCGTCTAAAGACCACCCGTAGCAGTCACACGCCAAGACTGAAATCCATAAAAAGCTCACCGCTGCTCATCGAAAGCTCAGCTGAATCACCTGAATCGGAAATAACACTCGAAAGAAAAGAAGACAGACTTCACCGGAGGACGCAGATTCAGACAATACAAGCCGACCCTCTAAGGTTTGGGTTTACTCACCTTCCGCACACACGCACATTTCTTTTGGTTTGAATATGTATGCAAAGCTATCTCTCTCTCATCTCCACTTGGGATATTCTTTTGAGCGATGGCGTATGAAATAATTCACAGAGCACAGGTATGCACATTACTACACTAAACTTCCAAAGTCACAAATGCATGCTCATACTTATGAACAGCCTAACACAATTAATTACACTTTTCGTACCCACCGGTTTGCAATTCACACACCACGCACACACCCGCAACTCTGGAAACCCCACACCACACTTACCCTCACTAGATACTCTGGCATTCAGTCCAACACTTTTTAGTAAGAACTTTTGAGATGGTTGAGACAAGCATACTCTCTCGACAATCGATGAATGAATACAGGTAGGAATGGTGATCACTTACCCAACATCAAGAAGAGACAAATCATCGCTGAAGCCCGTAACCTGCTTATCGCCCCTCCTGAACCTGAGAAAACTAGAAAGAAGCAGTCTACTTCACAAAAAACCTGATCATCCTATTTTACGATTGGCGCTCCGAGGCACTCACGCTCTCATAGCAGACATCCCAAACTCAAGAGTCATATTAACTAGTCTCTTTCTCTTACACCCCCTCTCAGAATCTCATCGAAAGCGGGCCTGACGCCGGCCCTCGGTTACCAATGATTATTCTCTCTTAGAATTGTAAGGGGATAAGTAAGCCGTCCATCCCTAGAGAGCTCAGGACGTACAATAACAAGCTCTACCCTGATATCATTTTCCTCTCAGAAACCAAAGCCACCAACACAGACTCTCTCCGGAACCTGGCCAGGTTAGGTTTCCCCCACTCCCATTCGGTTAATGCAACCCTCACCCACGGAGGCGGCCTCTGGTTAGCCTGGCAGGACATCATCAACCTCGTCATTCTATCCTCATCCCCGAGGGGGATCGATGCCCTCATCTCCTCCACCACACCCAACAAACCTCCTGACAGTGATTTTACACACTGGCTTTGCTCCTTCGCCGACGGTCCCCCTGAGCAACAGAACAAACTGAATTACTGGAACGCTATTAGTTCCATGGCCCCCAATGTCAAGGTCCCTTGGCTTTTCTTGGACGACCTTAATAGTATATCTAATCAGAACGAGAAATTTGGCAAAATCCTTTTTGACCCGACGGCTCCCAATCCTTTTAACAACTTTCTTTTTGACTCCGGACTGATTGATCTCGGCTGCTCGGGTGTCCCGTTTACCTAGTCGAACAAGAGGAATGGTAGATAACACATTAAACAACGGCTTGATAGAGCCCTCAGCTCTGCACAATGGAGCTCCTGCTTCCCAGACGCCACCCTGCACAACCTCTCTATCATCGGTTCGAACCACAGACCCATCGTCTTTAACATTGAACCGAAGAAAATCAATTTTCCCAAGAAATTCTACTTCCTCTTCCGCCTGGACCAAGCACGCTCGCTACAAGAGATCATCAACCAAGCTTGAGTAAAAGACCAGCCGGAATCTCGACCGCTTCGGTTGTGTAACAAGCTCAGACATACCAAAAAGGAGCTTTCCGCCAGGAACAAAGAGGAATTCAATGCCAACCCAATCTCTATTCTCAACATCCGTAACCAGATTGCCAACATCTAGAAAGAGCAACCTAACGAAGCCAACACCACTATTGAACAAAGCCTCCAACGCCGTCTCTATAACCTTCTAGACATAGAAGAATCCATATGGCGCGAGAAATCGCGCAAAACGTGGCTCCGGGACGGCGACCGGAATACAAAATTCTTCCACCTGTCTACCCTTGGGCGCTGACGTGTTAACACCATCAGAAAGATCAGGCGCCCCGACGGCTCTTGGGGGCAGGGGAGAAAAGACATCGGTGATACCTACATCTAACACTTCAGAGAACTTTTCACACCGTCACACCCCACAAGCACAAACAACCGGAGAAGCCAAAGTACTTCAGACCCATCAACCTCTACAACGTCAAGCTTAAGATCATCACCAAGATTTTTCCCACGCGGCTCCGGCCCCTCCTCAACAAGATTATCTCCCCATCCCAGAATGCCTTCATTCCTGGCCGGAATTTTTTTGACAATATCATTATGGCCCAAGAGATTCTCAAGACCTTGAAGAAGAAGAAAGGAAAGCGTAACTGCATGGCCATAAAGCTCAACCTTAGTAAAGCTTTCGATCGCGTGGAGTTGGATTTCCTAGAGGACACGATGCGTGCCATGGGTTTCTGTGATAAATGGTGCAACTGGGTCCACCAATGCATATCCACCACCGCACTCTCTTTCACCTTAGACGGCTCTCCTTATGGTTTCCTAAAACCTAGGCGGAGCATTCGCAAAGGCGACCCCCTCTCCCTTTCCCTATTCCTTATTTGCTCAGAAGTCTTATCCCGAATACTACTCCAAAAAGAAAAAAAAAGTATTTTACATGGTATTAAGACTGCTAGAGGCAGCACCCCAGTCTCTCACCTCCTTTTTACGAATGACAACTTTATCTTCTGCAATGCTACCCTTATCGAAGCTGACACCCTCAAGCAGCCCCTGGACACCTTCACCAAAGTGTCAGGCCAGGAGATTAATTTTGACAAATCCTACATCATCTTCAGCAAGAACGGGCATCACCGCCATCATAAGATCATCCAGAGGATCTTACACATCAAGAGAGATTCATCTGGGGACAAATACCTTGGGGCTCCTCTTACTTTTGACCGTGCCAAGAACCTTAACTTCCAGGATATTATCACCAGGGTTTCTAAGCGGATTGAGGGCTGGAAAGCAAAATTCCTTTCCCAAGCCGGCAGCCTCACCCTTATTAAAGCTGTTAACTCAGCAATTCCAACCATCCTCATGTCCATTTTCCCCCTCCCCCGTAAAACTTACAAACAACTTGACTCTATAAACGCGTATTTTCTTTGGGGGTCAAATCACGAAGGCAGACCCAAGGCCCACCTTATCAAATGGAAAAAATTTTGTAAACCCACTCAGTTTGGGGGTCTTGACATTCGCACCACTTTTAACCATAATCAAGCCCTGATGACCAAACTCTTATGGCCAGATAAGGTATGGGCTAAAAACCTGGAAGCAAATTATACCCCCAAAGACTTCGTTATGCAGGCCCTCCCCAAGCCTGGCGACTCCTGGATCAAGAAAGGTATCCTTAAAGCCCGTAATAACATATGGTCTGAGCTCCGCTGACATATATGAGACGGAGAAAGCGTCGACCTCTGGTTAGAACCATGGATCACGGGTATTAGATTCGGGAGACCAACTGGCCCCATCCCCGCTGTCAGAGAAGTCACCAAAGTTGCAGACCTCATTTGGACCAATAATCAAACCTGGAAAACACACCTCATCCAATCCACCTTTCACCCTGACCTTGCCGACATTATCATCCGTATCCCTCCCAGCAAACATCCTGCGAAAAATGTCCTAAGATGGACTAAGGAAAATAACGGCATCCTTACGGTCCAGTCTGTTCACAATTTTTTGACCGACACTTCACCTGGAGATTTCTTCGCCCTCCCTCAAACAACCCCAACCTCTATACCCTGAGAAAAAATTTAGAAACTCCAAGTCCCCTTCTACATCCAACTCTTTCTTTGGAAAATCGTTCATAATAGTATCCCTACCAAATTCAACTTTTGGCATGGTCACGTTGATTGGGATACTAACTGCCCCCGATGCGGCTTGAAAGAGGAAACTACTACCCACGCTTTATTCTTCTTCCCCAAGATCCGCGATATCTAGCTCGAGTCAGACCTCTTGATCGACTTTAGAAACTGGAGCTACACAAAATCGGTTCCTATCACTCTCCTAAGAAGCTTTCAAAATCATGGGCATGTTTCTAATTTTTCATCTTATTGCAGCTCTTTTAGCACCACATCTTTTGTTATCTGGAACAACAGGAACTCTCTCGTATTCGAGCAACAAGCTAAAACAATGATGGATATTCCGCATCATGCAAAAAAGCTCTGCACCATTCCCCAAACTCCCTCGAGCCCAAACCTCTCCATTAGGCAGACTCTGACCCAATACCAAGTCCATGAGGGATGGCATATTGTCAACGTGGATGCCTCCTGGAACGCCCAGGATAAGCCTGGGGGGTTGGGTTTCACTATTAAAAATCACTCAAACTTTTTTATCTGTGCAGGTTACGAACGGGCCAGAGCAGCTGACGCTGAAGAGGCTGAGGCGCTAGCAACGCTTAGAGGACTGGAGGCGGCTCGACATTTAGGTTTGTAGAGGATTTTGCCTTGTCTGACTGCTAGAGGATCGCTCGAGCCTTCAGAGAGAGGTTAGAGGAACTTAGTTGGGGAGCTCTTACCCTTGCTCCGGATACGAGAGCTGCGGCAGATTTTTTTTTTTAGATTTTAGATTCGAGTATGTTAACCGTAGTTGGAACACTGCAGCTCACTCTTTAGCAGCTAGGGGAGTTGGTCCCCCTATTTCTGGTTATTTTGTAGGCCAACGCTTATGTAATTTTTCTCTCTCCCCCCCCTCTCCCTCGCTCTCAGGCGAGTAATTTCATCCTTCTCTTTTGCGTAAAAAAAAAAAAAAAAGGATTTCATGCTCAAAAACAAACATGTAATTCTTAGTTCTCCCACCAAACACCAAAGGTATAATCTATCTACATACACAAGACACCAAGTCTTCTCATTTCAGCAAGGGAGAGAAACCCACACTCCCATTGTTTGATGCAGTCTCAAATTATAAGTGGCCAAGCCGACACCTTAAACAATGACTCACAGCGCAATCAGATCCAAGTGCAAAACGTGGGGAACTCGTAGAGATAAATCAAGTAAAGCCCCATCACATAAGCCTGATCTTTCATAGCGAATATTGGACCTCGAGAAAAAGCGATCAATTTCTTTCAAACAATTTATCAAACACATTCTACTTTCTCTTGGGTATATTTTAGCAAACAATATGAGTTCATGGGATTGGCTTGCAAATTGAGAGGTACAAGTTTTTACTGATGGATCCAACTATATGGAAACCCCCAAATCCTTCATCAAAAAATAAAATAAAATAAATCTAACTGAAATCATTGTTTAAACAGACCTCCTAACGTCGGTCGGGATTAGATTAGATTAAGATTTCCTCAAATGAAAGTAAGAGTTAGATAAGGCGTGTCCTGTCTCGTAAGTCAATTTGTAATTAAGCCAAAGGATGTGCGACCCCGGGCTTTGACATTGTGTCACGCGAGTGTTTTTACAACCGCTTACATCATTTAAATGATGATGCCAATTTCATGTCATTATTCCCTTCCCCTCCAAGGAGAATGATAACAATCATGGAATCTTAAAACACAAGAAAGAGAAGGAAACTAAACTAAACTTTGCTCTTGGAATTATTCCTACACATATAAATAAGACTCCTTAATATTTATTCTTAAAGACTCAAAACCCTTGAGGAGTAACAAAAAACAACTAAGTATGAGAAAACATGTTTCTTTCAAACTCTTTCTTTCTCTCATTCTCTTATCTCTCCATGCTAATTATCTGCATCAACATGTAAAGGCTTTACCACTACACACAAGTTCAAGATGGATCGTTGATGAAAACGGTACCCGGGTGAAACTAGCGTGCGTGAATTGGGCATCACATCTTGAAACTATGGTTGCTGAGGGGTTAAGCAAGCAGCCCGTGGATGTAATATCGGAAAGAATTGGGATCATGGGGTATAATTGTGTACGCTTCACATGGCCGTTGTTTTTAGCCACTAATAACTCCTTGTCCTCACTTACGGTTAGGAAATCGTTGGAGAGCTTAGGCCTCAATGAGTCGATTGCTGGTATTGAAGTCAACAACCCTTGTTTTCTTGATTACTCCCTCATCCAAGCATTTCAGGTAACACTATATTCTTAATTCAAAAGTAAAATAATCTCGTAACCACCATGAACAATGATTATCTTTGTTATGTTTATCTTATGCCGTATTTTAATGCAAAAGCACCTCGTAACATCTTTATTTTTTGATTTTATATTTGAATATTTTATAAACAACGTTTTCTGCCTTCAAATGGATATACAGATAAGGTCTATTTTAATGGTCAAATATACCGATAATATTTATTTGATATTGAAAAAATGTGTAGTTAAGATTTCTTATGGGGCAAGTCTATCCTTAAAACTAAACGTGCAAGAAACGTTTATGTTTTGAAGATTAGCATACACAAAGCATGATTGATTAATTTAATTATTACATGAAACAACATAAATGCTGAGAGATTCGGATTGACCAACTTTTTTATTTTTAACTTGTTAATTTTTAATTTCAGGTTGTTGTATCGAGCCTTGCCAATCACAAAATAATGGTCATATTAGACAACCATATTAGCAAACCGGGTTGGTGTTGTAGTAGCTCTGATGGAAACGGGTTCTTTGGGGACAAGTATTTCAACCCGGATTTATGGATCAAGGGTCTTTCCCGAATGGCCAACATGTTCGTGAACACAAGCCATGTCGTTGGTATGAGCCTTCGAAACGAGCTTAGAGGACCTAAGCAAAACATTAGTACTTGGTACAGGTAATGTTGCTTCACTAATTATCCCGTCACTTATGTTGCTTCACTAATTATCTACTTAACAATAGGTACATGCAGGAGGGAGCGGAAGCGGTGCATGCCGCAAATCCGAACGTCATTGTTATACTTTCGGGATTGGAATACGACAAAGACTTTAGCTTCATAGCTAAACGACCGCTAAACCTAACGTTTTCTGGAAAGCTTGTATTCGAGGCACACTGGTACGGATTCTCAGACGGGATAGCGTGGGAGACCGGGAACTCGAACGAAGTTTGTGGAAAAGTGGTAAATACTATGATGAGGAAAGCAGGGTTTTTGTTGGAAAAGGGATGGCCATTGTTTATAAGTGAGTTTGGGGTTGATCAAAGAGGGGGAAATGTGAATGATAATAGGTATTTAAATTGCATGTTTGGGGTTGCAGCTGAGTTGGACTTGGATTGGGCTTTGTGGACTCTTGTGGGTAGTTATTATTTGAGAGAAGGGGTTCGGGGTTTAGATGAGACTTATGGGCTTTTGAATAATGATTGGGGTGATACTAGGAGTCCAAATTTTTCTTCAAGGATAAAGGCCCTCCAAGCTCCTTTCCAAGGTATATTTCACATATTTTCTTTAAATTATATAATGAATTTTGCTTAAATAAATTGTACAAATGCAAAGGCGTAAAAGACTTTGAAACCGCGGCCTCCAAATGGAGATGTCATTTACTAAAATTTGAGAGAAATATACCATATGAAGAAAGCTCTTTAAATCACTAAATTTAGCTCGGTGTTGGTGATGGTGACTTTTAAGCCAACATTTTTTCTACTATCATTTGCGATTTTTCAACAATAAAACAATTTTTGATTTTTCTAAATAATTAAAAATAAAATTAATATGTTTTATAATTTTGTTGTGGTATCCAGGGCCAGGTCTTTCGAGAAGGAGAACATATAATGTACTCTTTCATCCATCAACTGGACTTTGTGTCTTAAGACAATCTCAAGTTTTGCTACAAACCCTTAAACTAGGCTCATGCTCCAAATCAGAAGCATGGGTTTACACAACCCCCCAAAGGATTCTCTTAAAAGGTACATATTATTGCATTCAAGCCAGTAAGATAGGCATGCCCGTTACACTTGGAATTCTTTGCAACGGTAACAAATCACAGTGGAAGAAAATTTCGGAGTCCGGAATGCATCTGTCGTCGAAGTTTGGAGCAATGTGCATGGATGTGAGCTCAAGCAACACGATCATTACGAGCCTGTGTAAGTGTTTGGAAAAAGATAATAAGTGTGACCCGGGGAGTCAATGGTTTAAAATTATAAATAGTACGAGAGACTTGTTGGGGCTCGATAATATTGCCCTTCCAACGAGTTCGGATGGAAGGATAAATTTGCCTTCGGAGAATGTAGAGTTTCATAACGAAAGAAAGAGCATGATTATGTAACAAAAATATATCAATGTAACAAAGTATACTAAAATATATAGACTTTTCTACGATCATCTCGATGAACTACTTCAGATTTGTTTTTTAACAAATGCGGATGACATTTAAACCTTTTGAGTGAGAAATCTACAGTCTTAGAAAAAATAATCTACGAACGTAATTTTTTTTCACCCCGTGGCTCTGTGTTTCCTAATACTTCAAAGTCGTCTAGATTACTCACACTATGTCAGATCTAAACAACCAAACCGAAATGAGTGTGGGCTTGTGTCAGATCACAAAAATCTAAACGAACTCACGCTTTGCTAGAGATGCTCTAACCAAAATAATAAAGAGTTTAAGCAAGTTAATTAACCCGGGGACTATGCCTCAAGAAGCAGAGGGCCTGAATTCGATTCACCACCGGCTAGGGCAATTCGCCAAGATTTATCCGGATTTACTTTTATGGTTTGAAGGGAGGGGTTTCGACAAAAAAACAACAGGGCTTTCCACATAAATTACTTTTTTTTTACTAGAGGTATCCGGGCCACTAGCCAGACCGTTAATTCCCGATTTGATCCTCTAGGGTGGTCGCTGATCCAGGAGGATCGGAGTTTTTGACTTTTTACCCGTTTGTATTCTAATAGAATCGTTTCCTATTTGAATACATTTAAGCCTGAGTAGTTTTATTCGAATAGACTCATGTCTATTCGAATACATTTCAGCCTGAGTAGTTTTATTCGAATAGAAATTAAATGTATTTGAATACATCTTTTTATTCGAACAGAAACTTGTTATATTCGATCAGAGGCGCAATTGAGCATTTCTCTTTAGGTGTTTAAGGGCATATTTGTCCTATTTTGTAACTAGGACTTATAACCCTTATAAAATAGGCAAGGCTAGGCATTGTTAGATTATGTTAGATCTAGAAAAAATTATGTGGAAGAACCCAGGGTTTTAGAGTTTTTCATTGTAATTACTTCGTTTTAAGTAATCGAATCTCTTATTTTTCTAAATCAATTGGTGTTCTTTGTACTTTTCTGCTAACTAGAGCTTCTCAATCGTATTGTGGATTAAGTGGTATTAGTTTTCCAATTGCGATTCTCGGGGGGCTGATTGTGGTTTATGGTCTCTACACGTGACCGTCTCAAGCAAACGAAGGAGAAGCTAATGAGTTCGTTGAAGATCCATTGCAAACTTAATTCAAAGAAGAATGACAATTTGGAGATGGGAAATTCCAACGATCTACTCACGACTTTGGAAATGACAGTTTCCGACCTAACTTCTACTGTAGGGGAGTTAGTTGAACAATTGCGTCTTACAAACCTCGCGAAGGGTTCCGCTTCGGCGAAACGGCGAGACCGCTCGAAGAAGAAGAATGTTTTGGAAAGGGATGGAGACGATGATAATACAGAGATAGATAGTGATTCTAGTGATGCCGATTCTGTCAAGGAGCGCCCAGGTTTGGGTAAATTAATGAATCTTATGCGTAATCTTTGTATTGACTTTAAGATTGAGATTCTGGTATTCGATGGTTCCGTCGATGCTGAAAAGTTTGATAATTGGCTAGATAGGTTGGAGACCTATTTTTCTGTTTATGAATATTCCAACACTTAGAAAATTTGCTTCTCTACTTTGAAATTTGCAAGTCACTCACTAACGTGGTAGAAATCCTATCGGAAAGGACATAATATCGGAAGTCTGAGTAGGAAAGAATTCAAGGTTTTGGTGAAGAAGCAATTCTATCCAATTGGGTATGAACATGAACGATGGTACAAATGGCACAATTTGCGCCAAAGGTTTGGGCAATCCGTATAACAATTTACTACGAAGTTTCATAACCAAGCGTTGGTTTTGGATATTGATGTGGATGAGTACGAGGTGTTCATGAAGTATATGGGGGGCTTGTCAGAGTCCATTAGAAGAAAATTAAAGCTCTTCAAGGTGGAAAATATCAAAGACGCTACGGTTAAAGCAATTGCCATTGAAGGTAAGTACTTGAAGAGTGATAAGAAAGATGACAAGAGCAGGTCGGGGTACAAGTCTACTTGGAAGTTTGATCAGAAAGGGGAGTCCAAAGGAGAGGGGTCTTTATTCAAGGGGATTATCTGTAGTCATTGTAAGGCTAATGGGTACAATTCAGATAGATATTGGAAACTTCACCCGGAGCTTCAACCGAAGGAGTAGAAGGGCAAGAAAGAGAAATGTTGCACTAGGCGCAGCGATTGTGGATCTTCCGAATTTAGATAAGCCAAATCCTAAGCTTACTCTAATGTTCAAGCAACCTATAACTATCGACGAGGCGAGTCGGGAAGAACTTTTTAATGTCAGCATTCAGGTAAAGCAGAGCTTAGTCGAGGCCATCATTGATCCGGGTAGTCAGAAGAATTTAATTTTAAAGGCGGTAGTAAAGAAGATGGGTTTGACTACTATGGCTCATCCTAAGCCATATGGTTTGGGTTGGATTCAGAAAGACGCGGAGTTGAAGATCACTAAGCAGTGTACATTCAAGTTTACTATTACTGAGAAGTTTATTGACGAAGTGACATGTAAGGTGGTTCCGTTGGACGTGTGTCAAGTCATCTTGGGTAGCCCTTATCTTTGAGACTGTGATGCAATCCTTTACTGTAGAGCTCGCAAATATCGTCTGGTGAAGGATGGAACGGAGTTTCATATTAATACTTGCAAGGAATATATCACTACCAGTAATTTGGTAACGGCGACTCAGGCGAAGAGGTTAGTTAATGTGAGCTACAAATTTATATTATTGTTGGTACGACCGGTTCAAGAAAGTCTGTCGGCTACGGTATTGTCTACGTTGGCAATGCCTCCTAAGAAACAAATTGATATGGGGAAGTTGCAAGAGGAGTATGAAGACTTGTTTCTGCGCATAGAAGGGATACCGCGCAAGAGGGATGTGGAGCATGATATTACCTTGGTGAATGGTGAACCACTGCCCAATATTAGGTTATATCGGACTTCTATTACAGAGTCTGATGAGATCAAGAAATAGGTACATGAACTCCTGGAGTAAGGAGTTATTAATCCAAGTTACTCACCTTGTGGTTCACCGGCGTTATTGGTGTCAAAGAAGGATAGGTCTTGGAGGATGTGTGTTGATTATCAGGTGTTTAACAAGATCACGGTGAAGAATCGTTATCCGCTTCCACGGATTGATGAGCTTTTCGATGAGTTGCAGACGACTCAATTTTTTACCAAACTAGATCTTAAGTCGGGTTACCATCAAGTTAGAATCTGGGAGGAAGATACTTGGAAGACAGCATTCATGACCAAACAAGGACTATTTGAGTGGTTGGTGATGCCTTTTGGGTTATACAATGCTCCGACGAAGTTTATGTGATTAATGAACGAGGTACTTCGTACTTTTATTGGTGATTTTGTGATTGCATATTTGGATGATATCTTAATATATAGTCGTGCATGGGAGGAGCACCTTGGGCATTTACACAAAGTATTGGGCGTGTTGTGATCACAACAACTTTTTCTGAACGGGAAGAAGTGCGAGTTTGGGAAGATAGAACTAGTTTATTTGGTATTCATTGTGGGTGGCGGCAAACTTAAGGTCGATCCAGAGAAGGTCTTGGTCATTATTAATTGGCCTAGACCCCGTACAATGACGGAAGTGAGGAGTTTTATGGGTTCTTGTCAATACTTACAAAAATTTATTTGGCATTTTTCACAAATAGAGGCACCTTTACATTATTTGACGAAGACCGGAGTACAATTTGTATGGGAGGAGCATCATGAGGAAACTTTTATCTTATTGAAGCAGAAGATTATGGGTGCACCAAAGTTAACATTGCCTAATTTGCAGTGGCCTTTTGAGGTCGAGACAGATGCGTCAGACTATGCATTGGGAGCAATCCTTTTACAGGAGTAGTACGCAACTATCCTACCTACGATAAGGAGTTCTACGCGTTATATCAATCAATGAAACATTGGCGGAATTACATATTGGAGAAGGAGGTTATGGTACATTCCGATCATAAACCATTGCAGTTTTTATCTACGCAGTCCAAGCTTCAGCAAGCCCGCCATATGAAGTGGTTGTTGTGCCTTTAGTAGTTTACCTTATTGATCAAGTATTGAAAAGACGTGGACAACAAGATGGCTGATATGTTATCTCGACCCCCATTAATAGCTATTTACACTTTGTTAGTAGCTATGCAGATGGAGCCTATTGTTTCCTTCTGAGTACGTTTCAGGGTATGACAATGACAAGGAGGTCAGTGTGATTCATGAGAAGTTTCTGCAAGGCAAGACAGGCGAGTATGTTTTGAAGGATGGTTTGATTTATAGGGGCAATCTACTTTATATTCCAGAGGGAGGAGACCGTTTCCAGTGAATTTGTGAGGCACATTGTTCCTGGGTGGCAGGTCATTTCGGGGTTTGAAGACTCTTCTAAATTTTTGGCATTATGTCTATTGGCCGAAGATGCAAGTGGATGTTGCTCGTGTGGTTTGTGGTTGCGTGCTATGCAACACATCGAAGCCTTCCAATAGGAAGATAGTACTGTACATACCATTGTCAGTTCCTAGTCGACCTTGGATGAGCATTTTGATGGATTTTATGGGTGGTTTGCTCATGACCACGTGTAAGAATGAAAATTTGTTTGTGGTGATGGATAGATTCAGCAAGATGATTATTTTTATTCCATGCCAGAAGACGGTCACCGGGGAAGGAGCAGTATGATTATATTTCAGAGACGTCTGGAGGTATTTTGGGCTCCCTTCTTCTATTAATTTTAATAGGGATAACCACTTTTTGGGGTCATTTCTAGTGATCGTTATGGGAGATTATGGACACTAAGTTGAAGAGAAGTATCGTTTTTCATCCGCAGACTAACAGGTAAACAGAGGTAGTTAATCGCACTTTAGTACATTAATTACGGGGATTCTATTTTAAGCAATCTAAGACTTGGGATGAGATTTTACAGTATCTTTAGTTTGCGTTCAACGGGGCAATTCATGGTTTTACGCTGAAGTCTCCTTTTGAAGTTTGTTTCGGGTACTTGCCACAAAAGTCCTTTTGATTTGGCGTTTAGTCTTGGCGACAGGACGATGTCTGGGAAGGAGGAAGATGAGCAGGTTAAAGTTCAGCATTTTATTAAGAGGATAAGAAAGGTTCATGAGGCAGTAGAATCACATTTGAAGAAGACTCAAGCGAAGTATAAGGCTCGCGACGACAGGCATCTGGTTGAGTGTACTTTTCAGGAGGGCGGCCTAGTTTGGTTCCATTTGGGTAAGGAACGGCTTAAGGGGGAAGGCAAGAAGCTCAAACCCATCCGATATGGTCCGTTTTTGATACTCAAGAAGATTGGTGACAATGCATTCCATTTGAACTTTCCACCATTTATGAAGATGTATTCGGTAATTAATGTCGAACATTTGAAGTTGTATGAGCTGTCTCTTTTTGATATAGACTCTGCAATTGACACTCGCTTACCGTCAGTTGATGACTTATGGATGGAACGAGAAGATCCATTACAGGAGAATGGTTTTCTAGAGAGGAAATTTAATACTACAAGACGGGGTGGTATTAGGTCGTTCCGAGTTGGGAAGAAGGGTCAGCTACCTAGTAAGTCAAAGTTGTACAGTAAGGAATTGGGCACATCCACAATCCTACATCTCTAGTTCTTGCTTGAGCAAGAGCTTAAGGCTCCTAAAGGGGAGAGCCATGATCCAGGAGAATCTGTGTTTTTGACTTTTTACCCTTTTGTATTCGAATAGAATCTTTTTCAATTCGAATACATTTCAGCCTGAGTAGTATTATTCGAATAGAATCATGTCTACTCGTATACATTTCAGCCTGAGTTGTTTTATTCGAATAGAATCATGTATGTTCGAATGCATTTTAGCCTGGGTAGTTTTATTTGAATACAAATTAAATGTATTCAAATACATTTTTTTTATTCAAACAAAATCTTGTTCTGTTCGAACAGAGACCCAATTCAGCCTTTCTCTTTAGGCGTTTAAGGGCATATTTGTCATATTTTGGAACTAAGACTTGTAACCCTTATAAAAAGGGTAAGGCTAGGCATTGTTTGGTTATGTTAGATCTAGAAAGAGTTCTGAGGAAGATCCTAGGGGTTTAGAGTTTTTCATTATAATTACTATGTAGGGGTATTTTTGTTATTTTAACCACAATTGATAACAAACAACATACACAGATCTCTCTCTATTTCCCTTAGAAACCCTAATAAGTGATTCCTTATTCCCCTCTAAGATTTAGGCCTCTCTCTCTCTCTCTCTCTCTAGGTAACTCATAGTTAGAAGCTATGTTTATTTAGCTTTGATATAATTGCAAGCAAGTTTATTATAAGATTTTGCATTGGTATGTGGCGGTAATCTTGATATCTACAGGTCCAGGACTATACCATGACAGATTTATAGGTATCGATCACTCTCTTGCACTCACTAGATTTGTCTAAAAAAAATAATTAAGATCAACGTGTTTATTTTGGTTTTCACAGTGGATCCTTTCAATGGTAGTTTTGCTTTCCACGCAAATAATGATTTCTTCAGGTAGTGTATTACATTCATAGTGTATAGTGTATTATTACTGCTTATTTGTAAAAAAGCCTAGAATAGAAGACGGAAACACTGATTTTCACTATTTTTTTTGTGTTTTTTTTGCTTCCTTCAAACAGGGCGTCACAGTTTTTTCAGAAAATGTTTCTGATAGGAATAACAAGTAATTGTAATGGCCTAATTTCGTAGTAGCTTGAAATAGTTTGAAATTAGCTCTTACACCAAATATACCTGTGACAAGAGTTAGTATAAATCAATCTAAAAATGACAGACGATTAACGTAAAAACCTTTGAATAGGTAAAGGCCATAGCCTCGGCTTAAGGATTTAGTAACTGTAACTTTTATTGCCTGAGGCTAATGCTTGATTAAAATTTTATGATATCTTGAGCTAGAAAAATTCTCATTTCTCCTCTGGAACTCATCCTTTTTATAGACCTCACTCTCCTTTTACTACCGCACATGCGCATGTTCTCCTGAATGTGGGGGCAAGTTGAAGTTGGACTTATAACTGCTAGTTCATGGGAGACAGGTATCTTTGACTTGCTCTATTTCATCTGTTGTACTCGAGCCACGTTCTTCATCTGCTCGAAGTACATATGTCTTTGCTGATAGTGTCGCGTATATATTACGTGAGTTTTGTATTGGATCAGTTCGAGTTTATCATAGCTCGAGGGACAGGTCCCTACAATCGCCCCCTTGCAATTGAAGGCACAAGTAGCTTGAGTTAAGAAGTATCCATTGAGTCCATAAATTGGAATATGGAAGGATATTTCAAAATTTTAAATGATGTGTTTTGCTGATGTGGATTTATCCAGGAAATAATTGTATTTATGGAAGACTGAGTGATGGTTAAGGGATTGAATTGATTGATTGGTATGGATATTGTGTTCCCAAGACCATAATGCTTAATGATTGTTATTGAAAATTCTTCCCAGCATTGAATATTATTCTCCTATAAATACTCTGCTCGCCGTTTCGCCAGTTGTCATTCTTCAAGTAGTTCTATCTCTGTGAATAAACAATGGTGACCACCAGAAATCAAGTATGGGATAACAAGATAGTTGCAAAGTGTTAGAACACTAACTTCGTTACTGCGGGAACCATCTTCTGGATCTCCCCCTTCCTTATCCAGTCTGTTCTTCTTTTGAAGGTATGACTATTCATGAGGCAGCGAAGGCGGATGATGATCATTGTCATATGGAATGTAGTAGCCTACTCGTAGCCTTCGACAGTCAGTTGAAGCCTAATTTACAGCCTACTCGAATATATCGACGCCCACTCAATCTCTAAAACTGACTCCCCAGAGATCCCCCAAAGACGAAGCTTCGACATCAGACAAAGCTTCAAGAACGGATTAACATACTACAGCAAAAATCCTTCGACCTTACTAACACACGATCGAAGCAAGATAAGATAGGCAACCACCTCATCAGATAAGGCGGCGCATTGATTGGCTCGTGCAGCTACAGTGACAGGTCCAACCACCGCGCCGTTCAGATATATCACCAATAAATGTTGCAGTGACAGTACCGACATGACCAGCGCCCATAACTCACCGGGATTTCCTGACAGTAATCATGTAATCCTGACCCACACTTGGTGACTCAGCTCCCTGTATCTCTATAAATAGAGGAGAGGGGAAACCAAGAGGGGGTTAGAAAAATAATCTCCAACCCCTTGCATTTTTCCTTCGACCACTTAGACACTTTGTACTCGAACCCTGTTATTTACTCTTCAGTAATACAATTTGTCTTAAAAAATCCTCATCAGAGGTCATAGAGAGTCACATTCGGGCCTCTACGCAAGTATTTGTCTATAGTTAGTTCTTACTTTAGGCCAATTGCTTGTGTCCTTTGATTAAAGATTGATTCTACGTTGTGAGGTCCAACTTCGCCTCTAAATGAGGTTAGGTCCATACAATTGGCGCCGTCTGTACTTCCCACCATACCAATCTCCCTTCCTTTTTCACCTCCTTTTGTTTTCCACTTCAGAAGATTACCCTCAATAGCACCCACACGCCGTTCTAACTCAAACCAGGCAGGCCACTCCATTGATAGAGTAGCTGCCCAAATAATCTTGTTATCCCAACAAGTCGCTCAGGCAGAAGAGCGCCACCAGAACAAACTAAACTAGGAGCGTGAAAGCCACCACTTGGCACTAGAAACTAGACAAAATCACCGCTTGGATGATGAAAATAGATAGAACAGAGCAATCGATGAACTGTGCAACACCGTCTGAGAGCTACAAAGATTACGGCCCTTGGAACTTGCTTGCCCATCCCAGGTACCAGGCCCATCGCGCGTATCTGCTCGCGCCCGCCTAGGACCTTCACCAAATCTTGAGATGCCACCCGTTCACACCGGTGCCGAAGGTTTTCCCCGTATTATCCCCCCAACTGGCTCCATTCACCTCGGGATTCACCCTACATAAGACTCTTTTGACTCAACCCTCTGCTTCTCCAGACATCCCAGATGCCGTCCTGCTCGGGAACGGCTTGGCGAACGCAGTGCTGATTTTCTACCACACCCTCGACCTCGCAACCTTCAAATTCAACAATCTCCCCCACATCCTGCATATTTTACACAGCAGGGCAACAACCACAAAATATAACCCGTCATTCGCGTTAGCACGAGCCCAGCCACAAACTCCTGGAGCCACCTCAATAACCCGATCTGCCCCAAACTTTTGGCTATCGAAATACCCTTCAACTTTTGTGCCCCCAAACTCAGCAAATACTGTTACACAGACCCCAAATCCCACATCCTCAAAGTTCAAAACTCCCTGAGTCTCTACTCTACAGTTGACTGCCTATTATATCGCCTTTTTCCAACGAGCCTTACCGATAATCCTCTTCGATGGTACCATAATCTCCCAAATGGCTCGATTCGTAACTTTGAGCAACTTTTACAACTTTTCATCACCCAGTTTGCCTTCAGCAAAGACAGAGAGGTCAGAGTTGACACTTTTTTTAATTTAAGAAAATCTGGCAGTGAGACCTTCGAAGTCTTCACTAGAAGATTCCTCGACGAATCCAGGAAAATAGAAAATCTTGACTGCTCGAATGCTATTTTGGCATATTCGAATGCCCTGCCCGACCACAGCCGAGTAGAAGAGCACTTAGTCCTCCACATACCAAAAATACTCGAAGATATGCTCTCGAAGGTCAATGGCTATATCGATCTCGAGCGCCTTCAACAGTCCTGCAAACAGAGCCAACCTTCACAAACAGCAAACTTCCATAAACCAAGATAACACCCCCACTCTACTCCCACACCCCTGATCGCTCCTGTCTCACAGGAGACTGGGAGCCACAAGCGCCCCAACATGGATAACAACACCGAAGCTCGCAAGAAGCGACCAAGGCCTTTTCTACCTACACTCACTGCCCCCCAAAACATACAGGCAGACCCCATTTGGCGCATCCCTTTCCCCATCGAAGTCAGACCAGGCGAACCTTACTGTGCCAACCATAAGTGCAACTGTCACCATGCCAATAAATGTTTTGCCCTTCAATGCTCTCTTGATCTTATCTTCAGAGTAGGAAATTTGAATCAGTATATTGTTGATATTCTAAGCTACCTCGATGGGCCCAACCTCAAATCTTTATCCACCCCTATTACTGACCCAGCCGAGGTGCACATCTATAAAGTCAAGTTTGTCGAAGTCAACAACATAGACAGTGGACATTCTAAGAGCAAGCGAAAGAGCATCGAAGAATGCTACAAGCTCACCTATCAGGAGAAATTTCCTACCCTTCTGCCAGAATCAAGCTGTCACCCTCGACTCGAAGGTATTTATTTTATCGACTGTGATACATCACACGTTCGCTTCTCCCATTCCAATTCATTAGTCATCATGATTAAGATCAAGAACCTCATCCTCCAAACAATGCTCGTAGATACTGGGAGCGCAGCTGATGTCCCCTTTCTTCAAACAATCCAAACCATGAAGAAAATAGACCTCATAACCGCTGCCAACATCGAACTAAAAGGTTTCAATGGATCAATAGAAGCTGTTGTTGGTCGTATCAGCCTACCCGTCACTTCAGGCCCCATTACCCTTCAAACCAACTTCATCTCCATTGACAAGAAGTCTGAATACCTCGGTATACTCGGATGAGATTGTCTTCACGCCATGCGAGCTATACCTTCGACCTACCATCAGACCCTTCGATTCAGCAATCACGAGGGTACTTGGAATTTAAAAGGCTTTCAACACCTTACCGCTCATGCGAGCACCCTGAAACTGATTGATACTTGGGGACGACCTTGAATTGCTCAAGTCTTCAATTTCGAGCAAACTCGGGGGACAAGGATGGTCGAAAGACCGGACCCTCGGGGATGCATCGGGGGCGATTAGATAAACTTCATCCAGGCTCTAAAACTGTTGAAGTCCAGTCCTTTTCTTGGTTTACCCTGGGTAACATGTCCACCCTCGCCCTGACTGGTACTTGGGGGCGACCATGAATTGCTCAAGCTTCCAACATTCGAGCAGACTCTAGGGGCAAGGATGGTCGAAAGACCGAACCTTCGGGAATGCGTTGGAGGCGATCAAATATTGCTTTGCTGTGGCTTAGGCCTTCTAAGTCCAGTAAATTTTTGGGTTTCCTCTAGGTATCACGTCCCCTCAGCCCGACTGATACTCGGAGGCAACCTGGAAATTTTAAAAAATTTCAACATCATTGTGGCTTCGGCCTTCGATGTCCAGCAAAACATTCAGAGTTCGATTAATATATCTTCGATACTACTCAGGTTTTGATCACACTACAGTCATTCAAATAGATCAAATTTTTACTTTATACAGATAAAATTTCTACTCAAACAGATCCAATTTCTACAAAAACCGTATACAAAAATACTATCTGCAATTTTATCAAATGCAGAGTACATTCAGCATATTATCTATCAGAGAAATAGTTGCAGTATAATTCAAAGACCAATCATCTAGAATCCAAAATAAGCAAAGTCAACAAAATGTGCATTCAAATTCTAATAATTCAAAGTAAGAGCACGATTACACAATCCATCAGCAGATCAGTTATCAAATCAGAAGCTCAGAATAAGTATGTTAAAAAAAAATGCATCAATATGTTCAGCATTAACTTCAGAAGTTCAACAGATAACAAAAGCACAAACAACCTATCGAGTTTAGAGACCAACAGAAAACAAGAACATCGTTCAAAATATTAAAACTCAACATTATAATAAGAAGAAGAAGACATGAAACCCCAATCCCAAATACCTCATATCGGCGCGGTTATACCTTCTTGCTCCACAGATCCCCCAGCAGCTTCATTCGAACCTTCGACGACCAAACCATCAACAGTTCTACCAATAGGCACTCCAACCGGGGAAGTATCTACACCACCCCCAGTACTTCCAACTGCTTCTTCAACAATGTTCGCCTACCCTCCCTTCATCTGTAAATCATCCCCTTCAACAAGTTTTGAAGACACAAGATAAGGTTCCAGTGTCTCGGGGTCATACCCCTTATCATCTATAAAAATTTTCAACTTAACATTCGCCTTGCATTCGCCATCATACTGCCGCTAGAAATTCACCTTTTGTTCCGCTTTCTTCCTCTAAAATGCCACAACCATTGCAGACTACTCTCACTCCAACCTCGACCGCTGCTGGTCGAGCCTCTCGTTATAAGAGTCGGTAAGCACCCCCAGATCTTGCTTGAACTTCCTGACTTCAGACACCAGTGGTTCCTCTTTCCCATGAGAATGATTTAGATTGTCCTTTGCTTGTTTCAATTTCACCTTTACTGACTTCATTGCCTTGCTACAAGTTTGCACCCAGGCATCCGTCTGCTAAAATTTTCAAGAAATCAGTGCAATTCGAAACTCGAAATTTTTTTCAAAAAATCTCAAAGTACCACAACAGAAAGCCATATATAGTTACCTGAAACATGAGCTTCTTTATTTCATTTGAAGCCTCGTCTGAATCGTCTTCCCAGAGCTTGACCATCGAAGCCTGCTTGCCACAGACTGCTCCAGTCATTCAACCTCCATCATCTTTTCATCATCCTCCCCCAGCACCTTTCGCCTCTTGTGTTGGCCAACCTTCGATTGCTGCACCTTTGAAGCATCGGGGACTACACGGCCTTTCCCCATCTCAGTTTCAGATGCTTCTGGCCTCGGCCTCAACTTCGATGCATCTTCAGCCACTTCGGTCACTGGCACTGCTTGCTTCGAACCCCTCCGCGATCTCGGCACAAACTGGTAGTTCCTAGGAAACTCCTCCCCTCCCATTTCTTTTTGACCCTTTAAAACACCTTCACCTCTTTTTCTCTTTGGTAGCTTCGGCCGTAGCGGGTACGTCTCGAAGCAAGGAATCTACCTTCTTCCTCCTTTGTCTTTTGATTTTGAGACTGTCAAACACCGAATTTATCCAATCTTCACTAGCTTTGGGCAAAGTATCAATATAATTTACCGGATTAACCCAAGACAAACTTTTTGGACCTACAGAACAAAACAAGAAAATAGTTATCGCTTATTTCAGTTACACATCGACAGCAACCCTTCGACAGTAATCTTACTTTCATTATATACCCTATGGTGCATCTTATAAGGGTCATACTTGTCCGCATTCTCGTAGTTACCCCCTACTATCAGTAAATCTTTATTCTACCCCCGGTCGGTCGAGCACAAATCAAAGAGCCAAGGTTTCTCTGGGTGACATTGGATGTGATAAGTTCCCGGGTTCTGACTAGCCTTCCTTCAGTAAAAGGTAATAATGTCAAACCACTTAATCAAACTTCGACCCTCACCAGCCAATTTTACATTCATCCTCTCTATCACCTTCATCATCTCATAAAAATTCCCGTTCATTTGTACCGGAGCAACACCCCAGAAATTTAACACTTCTTTCGCCAGTCTTCGAAGAGGAAGCCCCATTCCCAATCAAATTTGGCCTCTATAAGCCATAATCCCTTATCCAGGATCCGATTTGAAGGTCAACCCTGCCCCCGCTACACTCAGATGTACACCCACCCTTGATAGTTCTAATTTGGTAGAAAACCGATTTAACCTAATCCTATCTTTTGCCAAAACGGCACCTTCGACCTCATCCGACTCAGTTGAATCCTCACTATCACCACTCTGCACATTATCTTTCTCCCCACTACCTGAAGGCCCTACATTACCCTTCTCCCCCCATAATTTCTGTTCCTCATCACTATCCTCAATTACTATCGTCCTCCGACGTCTCCCAACCGGATCATATTCAGCTGGCAGAACCATCGACAATGGGGCCTCGGTTACCACATCTAACGCTTCTAAATTGTTACCCTCATCCATTGGGCCTCAACCATAAATACTCGCCTCAAATCCTTCAATCTCTTCATCTACCAGTCTCCGCTTTGAAGCCCAACGGTTACGTATTTTAGCCTACAGAAGAAGAGGCACACAATTAGAGTAGAAAATTTAACAATCCCATGCTTGTCACTCCTATCCCGCCCATCCCCTCCATATATTTATCATAACCTCAATCTCAGACCCAATACCCCCTCTAAAACTTCTCAAAGCCCAGAATGGGTCAAAACGCAGATCCCTCAAGTCTCTTTACCCTCAAAAATAACCTCTAAACCCCAAACACAGATTGCCTTAACTATATTCTAAAAAACAAAAAAAACAAAAACAAAGTACAAACAGTAGAGATCAAGTGACTTACCAGTGGTTAGCAACACTACCCTCGAATCAGCAAGACCAAACCAACAAGTGCAGCAACAACTCACAAGTTCGAAATGGCGTGCGTTCCCTTCTCTCCACTTTTTGATTCTCACAGTAAAACAGTACAACAATTACTCTTCTCTTTCTTATATATCTTTCGAAAAACCAAAAACTGCCTCAATTTTCTAACCACTATCATTACCACGATCCCACTACCTGGCTTTTCGGTTAAAATGTGTTTTGACCAATATACCCTATGTACCTCTCACGTGCGAACAACACCCTCACTTCTAACTGCCTGCTAAAGTCGAAGCTTCTCTAACCTTCTTTTCCCCCAGTAGAAGCTAAAAAACCAAGTCCAAATAGTTACATCATAACCTTTTCTGTCATACAAGAAAAATATCATCATTACTTTTGCATACTGCCCTAGGCGCCCATACCAGTTTGACAGCCAGCTGTCAGGGCTGTCAGAACGGCTAGTCAAATCCAGCATAACCGTCGACACAATCCCCGAACTCGAGTACTTGACCATTTTACATCTTGAACAATCCGCAGTAGATAGCCTCAAATAAACTAATCTAATATATCGATATTTGATATACAACACTCAAAAGTTTCGACTTTTCGACCAAATACAGTCATAAACTTCGACCATTCAAAAATCTCATGCTTACTGATAAAGTTTTCAGCTTCGACACAGTTTACCTTTCACTTCGATAAATTCATTTTTATCTTTGAACAACACATATAATACATGTCGACAACTGTATTATCCCTTCAATACCTCAAATTACAATTCAGATTATATTACTATTACCCACAGTTCGGCAAAGCAAGTTATCAACAAAAACCATTTTCATTCAACAACTCAGGCAACACTACAGGCTTCATACAAAAAAAAAGGAAAGAAAAGGGGGAAGATAACAGGAAAGCAACAACAAGAAAGCATACAAAAAAGAACCCTATTTGTTGGCGGGTTGCTTCACTTCAACAATGGCCACTGTATCTTCATCCTTCTGGTCCACTATATCCTCCGCAAAGCCTTTGAGAAGGGGCAACCGATGGCCGGGTAACGGCCCCATCATCTGTACTATTCCCCACTAGTACACGAAGGGCATGTCATAGAGTGGTGCCTCAGGTTCTGCTTCAAAAAGGTCTGGCATTTCAGCATCAATATCCTCCTCTATTTCGAACCTCTATTGAAGACATAACAAGGCCTCCTGGATCCTCCTGGCCCTCACCGCCGCTTGATCTCCCTGAATTTGTACGTTTTCAGCCATGTTGATCAGCAAACAAAGCAGTAGATGAAGAAAAAGTTGCAGGACAGATGATGAAATTCCCTCCAACCTATCCCCTTTTATACCTACAAACCCGCCACAACTTTCCCTCTTCCCTAACCGAATTAATGGCAACCTTCAATTCCTAACCTCAAAAAGTCAACAAACAAACTTTCCAACTTCCCAGATGTAACTGATTCATCGGTACCTACATTCAAACCTCATTTTCGGGGACTCCTAGTCGAGCATTCATCCAGCGTCGAGCATTCGATCATCATTACCTTCAAGCATATCATTATACCTCGCGCCTATAAGAGTATTCGTCTATATTATCTATCAGACATAGCAATACAAGTATGCAGAAAATATTTGGTCCATTCCAAACATCCGATCAACCAAACAACTTACATTTCTACTACCACTCCAAAAATAAAAAAAACCCTACATAGAAATACAAAAACCTACAAAAATATAAAACATCCACCACATCAACCTAAAACCCTACTACTAGAAGGATCAGCCTCGTTTGCCACGTCTCACTCCTCGGCGATCTCCTCGGGACAAACGAGACTTTCGGCCAGAGCCATTAGAAAGAGATAACGCCTCTCAGCAGTCATAAAATGAAGCCTCAGCTATTTCCACAGATAGGCATAATGTTCACCATTGATGAATTTCTCAGGTTCTACCTCCACAAGGTCTGGCATGTCCTAGTTCAGATCGTGCTGCCCAAAAAACTTCATATGCAGTTCCGCCATCTTCCACCCTACTCGACGGTCGCGAGTGATGCCCATTCTCTTCTGGTAATGCGTGTTCGGCGTGGTATCCATTCAAATGTTTAGAATATCGTGAAAGAGCAGAAGACTATTGCAAATGGAAGAAGATACAGTATACCTCCACAATAACCTATGCTTATAGCCTTCAATTAATTTATTACCCTATAACCATCTACATCTCTTAAAAATCCTCTTTTATTACCTACTCGGAAACCAACAGTCTAACTGCTCAATTTCCAAGACTAAACAGTTTTCTCAGTGAACACCTCTCCACCTGGCTTCGAGACCTTCGCTGAGAGGGGGCGAATATAGTAGTCTACTTGTAGCCTTCGACAGTCAGTCGAAGCCTACTTTATAGCCTACTCAAATATATCAAAGCCCACTCAATCTTTAAAACAGACTCCCCAGAGATCCCCCAAAGATGAAGCTTCGCCATCAGACAAAGCTTTGAGAATGGATTAACATACTACAACATAAATCCTTTGACCTTACTAACGCACGATTGAAGCAAGATAAGGCAGACAACCACCTCATCAGATAAGGCGGCGTATTGATTGGCCCGTGGAGCTACAGTGACAGGTTCAACCACTGCGCCGTTCAGAAACATTACCAATAAATGTTACAGTGACAGTACCGACATGACCAACGCCCATTACTCGCCAGGATTTCCTGACAGTAATCATGTAATCCTGACCCACACTTGGTGACTCAACTCCCTGTATCTCTATAAATAGAGGAGAGGGGAAACCAAGAGGGGGTTAGAAAAATCATCTCTAACCCCTTACATTTTTCCTTCGACCACCTAGATACTTTGTACTCGAACCCTGTTATTTATTCTTCAGTAATACAATCTATCTTAAAAAATCCTCATCAGAGGTCGTAGAGAGTCACATTCGGGCCTCTACGCAAATATTTATCTATAGTTTGTTCTTACTTTAGGCCAATTACTTGTGTCCTTTGATTAAAGATTGATTCTATGTTATGTTTGATCAAATGCTGAAAGGTTTCTATTGATATGAAGGTTTGAAATCAAGGTGCAGTGTTTGATAAAATTACTGATTATGGGTGACAAGAAGTGACAGGATTGTGTTTATTTGTGAAGAATGGGGTTTATACGGGTTTGATGTATTTTTGTGGGTTTGAATTGAAATCTTAGGAACAATAACTTAGGGGAGTTGATGTTCATGAAACACAGGGGTTGAAGTAATTTGTTAAAAAGGATTTTTTTAAAGGTTGTAGTTAATAGATTGTTTTTTTTATATTATTATTATGAATATGGCGGGCATTTATTTGTGGTTGGAAGAGAGATGAAGTCCGTTGGCTTAGATGGTGTTTGTTTTTTAAGTGCTGAATGCTAAAAAAAATTCAAGTGCTGAATGCTGAATGTTTTGAAGTGCTAAATGCTAAAAAATGAAGTGCTGAATAAGTTATGGTGTTTTTTTCTTCTAAGAAGTGCTGAAAACTGGTAAATGTCTTAAATACCATTATTATAAAATAACACAACTTGGAGCATCAACTAAAAATTGGCAGCTCCTCTCTACTATAAAGTACTATGACACAATAAAAGTTTATTTATAATTTGAAAATTGACAAAATGGTCATACGAAAGACATTATTGCACAAAATGGATATACAAAATAGATATACAAAAGGCATCATTGCACAAAATGAATATTCAAAATGGACACACAAAAGGTATCATTGCACAAAATGGATCAAATGGATCTACAAAATGGACATACAAAAAGCATTATTGCACAAAATGGATGTTCAAAATGGATCTCTGAAAGTCACAAGATAGAAAAGAATATCAGAACACTATAGAGTAGAGCAACATAGGCACACAATTATCAAAATCCATACATAGTCCAAAAGATTCTTCAATAACTAATAAACGTTTATCAACAACAAATTTAATCAAACACTATTTCATAAATAAAATAATCTTACATATCAAATTTATTACATCAAACTAGAAATAGAGAGAGTTCAAACTGGAAAACAATAAAACATCAAATTTGGGCAAATAACAGTCATCTTCTCCCTATGTGGCAACACATCATGCTTATACCTCCTTATTTATGGTAAAACTTCTAAGGTTCAACCCACCTATGTTCAGTAAGGTTGAATGTACCAGTTACTTCATCATAAGCTTTCCCAGCCAGCTGTTTTAGGGTCTCCCAAATCTTATACTTGTTCTTCAGATAGTCCCATCTATTTCTTAAAACTTTATGGGTGACATCCCATTGGAATTCCGAATGCATTTCTCCATAATATTCATCAATGTACTTAGTTTAAGAATAATACATCTTTCAGTACCATAAGTATCAATCTCATATTGAGCTTTATCCATGAACCACAAATCCTTGAAGGGATCAAAAATAAAATGAGAATAGTTTATACTGAAAGGCATCTGAAGTGGAAAATTCACAATATTTCAATAATAAAATAGTCTTACATGTCAAATTCATACATAGCCCAAAAGATATTTGACCTGATATTTAACATAGCCATACTTAAACATAAAGGAAATTCTACATCAATGTATGTAACAAAGAATACATTTTAGCATATCCAACATAGGGGCATTTCAGCACATCTACTTGTAAATGGGGATCTTTCCACATAAGTTTGGTAGAAAGGGGACAGAAGATACATATAATGGCCCTTAACAGAAGATCCAGAGTTATCTACATATATGCATGTGAACCGCAGAATTAAGCACATATATGTACTTCCCTTGAAAGATCCTGTTATTTCACTCAACCCATTTATACAAAAGAAGGCAGTAAAGCAAACTTTTCATAACTGAGTAATTGACCAACTACATCATTCCCTCCAAAAGGGTTAGTACACGATAGGGACAACCTCACTCCTCACAACTTTCTCTAAAATAGGGGCAACCTTGAACAAACCTTAATCTTCTCTTGTATTTTTTGTTTATGATTAAGATTCTACACATCATTCTGTTATCTTTCATTCACTTATACAGGGCCTGCATAGTTCCTCTCTCTCGATGATGAAACATGACCCGGAAGATATGCAGTATGATATTCCTCTTTTACAAATTTTCATAAAAAAACAAGCACTCCTAATCCACAATACTATTGAGAAGTATTAGTTAGTAGAAAAAACACGAAGAACACCAATTGGGATAATAAAGGTTTAATTGCTTAATAAAAACCAAAGTAGATTACAATGAATCACTCCAAAACCTTAGGCTTCTCTCAGAACTCTTTCAGATCTAACATACCCAAGAAAATAACCTAAGTTCCCTTTATATACTAGGAAACTTGAAATTATAAAAAGAACGCATCTCAAAGAAAAATCATGCCTCATAAATAAAACCACCGCCAGAGTCGTTCGAACGAACTAGGGAGTCGTTCGAACGACTTTACGACTTATTGGTCTAAACCCTAGAAAAGTTGCTTGGTCATTCAAATAAAATCCAACTCGTTCGAACAAAAATATGGCTCTGGGCCAAAATTCCAGAGGGCATGTCAACTCGTTCGAACGAATCTCAATGTCGTTCGAACGACTTTGACAAATCTTCAAAAATACTAGATCTTCCTGGATCATGGCTCCCCACTTTAGGGGCCTTGAGCTCCTGCTCAAGCTAGAACTAGAGATGTGGGAACGCGGCGATGCCCAATTTCCTGATGTACCACTTCGACTTACTTGGTAGTTAACCCTTCTTCCCAACTCGGAACGAATCAATAGCACCCCGTCTTATAGTATGAGCCTTCCACTCTAGAATACCATCCTCTGGCAACGGATCTACTCATTCCATCCATAAGTCATCAACTGACGATAGGTGAGTATTGATTACATTGCAAAGTCTTTATCCAAAAGAGACGGCTCAAACAGCTTTAAATGCTCAGCATTAATCACCGAATACATCTTCATGAAAGGTAGAAAATCCAAATGGAATGCATTGTTACCAATCTTATTGAGTATAATAAATGGACTATAACGAATAAGTTTGAGCTTTTTACCTTCCCCCTTAAGCCGTTCCTTACCCAAATGGAACCAAACGAGGTTGCCCTCAAGAAAAGTACACTCATCCCTATGCTTTTCATGACGAGCCTTATACTTCGCTTGAGTCTTCTTCAACTGAGCTTTATCTACCTTATGAACCTTGCTGATCTTCTCAATGAAACACTGAGCTTTAACCTATTACTCTTCCTCCTTCCATAACCCTGTCTTGTTACCAAGACTACACGCCAAATCAAAAGGGCTTTGTGGCAAGTAACCCAAACAAGCCTCAAAAGGAAGCCTCAGCCTTGAACCATAAATCGCGTGGCTGAATGCAAACTGAAGATACGCTAAACTCTCATCCCAAGTCTTAGGATTCTTAGAATAGAATCCCCGTAATAAATAAACCAAAGTACTGTTAACGACCTCTATTTGTCCGTCTGTCTGCGGAGAAAAGTGGAACTTCTCTTCAACTTAGTTTCCATCACCCCCCATTACGATCCCCATAAATGCCCCCAAAAGCGGCTATTCCTATCATAAATAATATAAGAAGGCAGCCCGAAATTCCTCCAAACATCTCTGAAAAACAACCGTGCTGCTCTTTCCCCTGTGACCGTCTTCTGGCATGGAATAAGAACAGTCATCTTGTTAAATCGATCTACCACCACAAACAAATAGTCATTCATACACCTGGTCATAGACAAACCACCCATAAAATCCATCAAAATAATTCGATGTGTTGCATAACACACAACCATGAACCACATGAGCAACATCCACCTGCATCTTCCGCCAATGGACATAACGTCGCAAATTCAAAAGAGTCTTCTCAACCTCGAAATGACCTGCCACCCGGGAACAATAAGCTTTTCCAATCCACTGTAAACGGTCTCCACTCTCAGGAATACATAGTAGATTGCCCATGTAAATCAAACTATCCTTCAGAACATACTCGCACGTCTTGCCTTGTAGCAACTTCTCATGAATAACACTAAGCTCCTTGTCGTCGTCATACCCTGAAACGTACTCAGAAGGAACAATCGGCTGGATCTGCATAGCTACCAACAAAGTAGAAATAGTTGGTAATGGGGGTTAAGATAACATATCAGCCATCTTGTTGTCCACTCGTTTCTTATACTTGATCAATAAGGTAAGCTGCTAAAGGTACGACATCCACTTTATATGACGAGCTTGCTGAAACTTGGACTGCTTAGATAAGATCCGCAATGGTTTGTGATCGTTATGTAAGAATACCTCCTTCCCCAATAAGTAACTCCGCCAATGCTTCACTGATTGATATAGCGCGTAGAACTCCTTATCGTAGGTAGGATAGTTACATACTGCTCCTGTAGACATCTCAGAATAAAAAGCAGCCGGCTTCCCATCCTGTAAAAAAATTACCCCCAATGTATAGTTTGACACATCTGTCTCGACCTCATAGAGCCGCTACAAATTAGGCAATGCTAATACTGGTACATTCGTAATCTTTCGCTTCAGTAACAAAAAAGTCTTCTCATGGTGTTTTTCCCACACAAACTGTACCCCTGTCTTTGTCAAAGAATGCAACGGTGCGGCAATTTGGGAAAAATGTTGAATAAATTCCCGTAAGTACTAACAAGAACCCATAAAATTCCTCACTTTCGTCACTGTGCGGGGTCTAGGCCAATTAGTAATGACCAAGACCTTCTCTGGATCGATCTTAAGCTCGCCGCCACCAGCAATAAAACCTAAATAGACTAGCTCCTATTTCCCAATCGTACACTTCTTCCCGGTCAAAAAAAGCTGTTGTGATCGTAACGCGCCCAACACTTTGCGTAAATGCCCAAGATGCTCCTCCCATGTATGACTATATATCCAGATATCATCCAAATATACAATTACAAAATCATCAATAAACGTACAAAGTACCTCATTCATTAGCCGCATAAACGTCGCCGGAGCATTACATAACCCAAAAGATAACACCAACCACTCAAATAAGCCCTACTTGGTTTTGAACGCTATCTTCCAAGTATCCTCCTCCCGGATTCGAACTTGATGGTAACCTGACATAAGATCCAATTTGGTAGAAAACCGAGTTGTCTACAACTCATCTAAAAGCTCGTCAATGCGTGGAAGCGGATAACGATTCTTCGCCGTGATCTTGTTAAATACCCGATAATCTATACACATCCTCCAAGACCCATACTTCTTAGGCACCAGTAACACCGACGAACCACAAGGTGAGCAACTCGGATTAATAACTCCTTCCTCCAGGGGTTCATGTACCTGGTTTTTGATCTCATCAGACTCTGTAACAGAAGTCCGATATAACCCAATATTGGGTAGTAGCTCACCATTCACCAAGGTGATATCGTGCTCCACATCCCTCTTGCGCGGCATCCCTTATGTGGCCAGAAAAAAGTCTTCATACTCCTCTTGCAACTCTGCCATATTGGTTTGTTGCGTTAGAGTCATTGCCAAAGTAGACAATACCGTATCCGACGGATCCTCTTGAACCAGTCGTACCAACAACAAAATAAATTTTTCGCTCGAATTAACCAACCTCTTTGCCTGAGTCGTCATTACCAATTTATTGGTAGTCATATGTTCCTCGTACACATTAATATGAAACCCAGTCCCATCCTTCACCAAATAATACTTGCGAGCGCGATGGTAAATGATTGCATCTTGGTCCCAAAGATAAGGGTTACCCAAGATGACTTGACACACGCCCAACAGAACTACCTCACATGTGACTTCGTCAATAAACTTTTTAGTTATCGCAAACTTGAAGGTACAGTTATTAGTGACCTTCAACTCTGCGTCTTTCTGAATCCAACCCAAACTATACAGCTTCGGATGAGCCACAGTAGCCAAACCCATCTTCTTCACCACTGCCTCAGAAATTAAATTCTTTTGACTACCCAGATCCATGATGGCCTCGACTAAGCTCTGCTTCACCTGGATGCTGACAAAGAAATGTTCTTCCCGATGCACCTGGTCAATCGCTAAAGGTTGCTTGAAAATTAGAGTAAGCTTAGGATTTGGCTTATCTAAATCTGAAAGATCCACAATCATTATAGCTAGTGCACGTTTTTCTTTCTTTCCCTTCTCCACCTTCGGCCGAAGCTCTGGGTAAAGTTTCCAACATCTATTGGAATTATGCTCATTAGCCTTGCAATAAATACAGATAGCCCCCTTGAATAACGACCCCTCTCCATTGGACTCCCCTTTCTGATCAAACTTCCAATTAGCCTTGTACCCCGACTTGTTCTTGTCGCCTTTCTTGTCGCTCTTCAAGTATTTGCCCTCATTGGCAATTGCTTTAACGGTAGCGTCCTCGATATTTGCCACATTGAAGAGCTTTAATTCTCTTTGAATGGACTCCGATAAACCCCCCGTATACTTCATGAATACATCATACTCTTCCACGTCAATATCCAAAACTAATGCTTGGTTATGAAACTCCGTAGTAAATTATTACACGGATTTCCCAAACCATTGGCGCAAGTTGTGCCATTTGTACCATCACTCCTGTTCATACCCAATTAGATATAATTGCTTCCTCACCAAAACCTTGAATTCCTTCCAACTCAGACTTCCGACATTATGTCGTTTCTGATAGGATTTCCACCACGTTAGTGAGTGACTTATTAATTTTAAAGAAGAGAAGCAAATCATCTGAGCGTTTGAATATTCATCAATGGAAAAATAGCTCTCCATCCTATCTAACCAATTATCTAATTTCTCAGCATCGACGGAACCATCAAAAATTGGAATCTCAATCTTAAAACCAATATGAAGATTACGCATAGGATTCATTAACTTACGAAAACCTGGGCGCTCCTTGACGGAATTGACATCACTAGAATCACTGGCTACACTAGGCCAAAGTTAGTAAAAAATAATAGGTCTTGTCAGTCATTATTTTGCTAAAGTGACTTCTATTTGAGTAAAAAAAAACGTTGTTCTTTTTGCAATAGTTTTATGTTTTCGACTTGAAATGCGCCGCAATATTATGACTGTAAACCACGTCGTAATATCTATCGTTTTTAGTTAAAATTGCTACACATTTATGAGTCATTTTATGAGTCACAAAAAAAAACACAAGTATCAGTCGTTATTTTTGTCGTATTTATTCCATTTTCCAATTTATTTATCTGTTGTCTGATGCGTCACAATTTTACGATGCCAAAATCGCCTAATTTATCGTAATTCTAAAAAATTTCGACATACAAACTAGTCGTGCTATCTGTCACGTAAAAATGTTGACGCATTAGACACAATTATTGACAATGATTTTAGTCGCTTCTCGCAATTATAAATTTCAAAATTTTATTAAATAAAATTAGTTTACTTAAAGAATTTACCTATATTTTTGCAATTAGAACTAGATGGATTTGAACCATCATTGTCTCAAGTTCATGAGAGCTTATAGTTCTATCAATAAAGATGCATAAAATGACAATGTAAAGCAATAAACGCAGACTGACCAATTAAAGCAACCCATTGGATAACTGATGCATTGCGTGAACCTTGGTTTAACAATAGAGCCTGAACTGCAGCAATGATCTTCTGGTCTGAAGCTACCTTGTCTATTTTACTAATCATACCAATTGTTCTGGTACCTGTAATCACCAAATAGAAGATAAATTGTTTACTAAAAAATGGATAGGCAACAAAAATAATTGATTAAATTCAACAAATGTAATGGCTCAGCAATTTTTCAATACGCTTTAAATATATCACAACATCTACAGAGATCATTGGATGTACCAAATTAGTGGTCCATGTATCTAATAAATCAATAAGATATATTGATAATTTTTATTTGGTAGTTTTGAAGAAAAAACTATGGTATACAAATAAAATATTCATTTGCATTGTATTTGTACTTCTTTTCTTCTACTCTTTTATTATTTAGGAATGCCCCTTTTTATGAGATATGTAACAATTCCTAGGAAAATTACCAATTAAGTAAGCTGGATGGTATACTCTAATATTGCTACTTTCCGATTTCTCAAGAACCGATAAGCCAATTTTTGATATATCATCCAATGCAAATATATTGAAACACTTAGATGAAGATTGTGTCTTTTAAGAACTTAATCACCTTCTACTAGTATAAAGAAAAAAGATAGTAGACAGGGGGAACCCACCTTCCGCATCGTACTCCTTAGCCAGCTTCAAGGCTCGAGAAGATGAAATTTTTGGTGCCCGTAAAGCAGGTATAATAACTAACAATATTGTATCGCTGTGTTCAGCATAATCGTTAATCTGGAAACAAGATCATTTGAAATGTTGGGATTACAGTGATTTGAGTAGTTTATAAGAAAATTAATATCACAAACCCTCCCCCACCCAAAAATAAAAATAGAAAAAGCTATAATTCCAGAGCAGCTTCTAAGAAAACACTATATATATATCCCTTGATGATTAGCAAAACGTACTTCAATATTCTCAGTTGTATCATAAAAAAGGTTATTTTGGTCTTTTCTTAAAGCTGCTCTGGAAGCATAAATAGTGCACTAAAATACCATTTTGCTACTCTTTTTTAGCAAATCAGTCGCAAAAACAAGGACGCCAACCTGAGAACTTGGAAAGGTAGAAGAAGATTAACAGCTGCTTACCAATGCATCATCCATTGTCCTCTGATCCAATCCAGTTAAATCAATCAGCTTCAAAGGTGGAGCTGAGAAAAATATAGTGTTAGCAGGAAATCCGAGAATAGTACTATGATAGATAACCAACCAAATGATATAAATATGCATTTGAGAAGGAATTACCTCTCTCAAAAGTGGTATGATCTATCATCTCTAGAATAACCTAAGGTCCGCAGATATATACTTTTACAACATATAAATGCACGAGTATTTTAGTTCGCATGTAGATTTCCTAATGTTTGTGAAGATCAAGCTGACTCCCAACAAGACCAACCTATCTTTTACTGAATATACACATGATATAGAGAGCATCTATTTGCCTATTAGTAAAAAGTGTAAATCATTTTTGTGCGAGAACAAGCTGTAAGTATGGTAGCAAAGATCGAGCACATTTTGAGTAAGGTAACAAAAATAGAGCACATTCTCCCCATTTTTTTAACATATAATAAGATTGTTAACACTAATGATTGTCTTAAGAGCTTACAACTTATCGATGGTCACTATCTTCTCTAGGAAATTCATGAATAAGAAACAACCCTTCTGCAGGTATATTCTGAATCTAAACAGTTCGATATACAAGAGGTAAGAAGGTCAAATAGTTGGTATAGATAAAGTACAGGCACATCAATAATTCGAATTAGTTGAATTAGGAATATTACAAATTTATCAATAATTCGCTCATAAGAGTAATTCAATTACAAATGCAACAGATTAAATACCAACCTGTAATAGTTCGCAATTTGAGGTATATTTCATCAGCACAACCCTTACTAGAGCCACTCTTGCTTAGCCTATCCTGTAGGGAATGCCGAAGCACACCTATCACAAGTAAGGAAATGTTTTTTAAAGTATCATTTAAACAAATTAACCCAGTCGCACTATTCATAGATTTCATGAGTATAATGGCATGTAGAATATATGATGAGACTGTAACTTGTATCTCTCTATGGTGAGCATGGAAATAATATAGCTAGGAGCTATTAGTGGTATACAGGTAAAATAAATATTCGTACGATGACTTACTTGTAGAAACTTGTTAAGATTTATTCTCGATTTGCAAGACGATTGATTTATTATTGAGGGATTCATCCCTGTGTAAGTCGATGCTGATGGGAGCACGAGTAGCACCTTGTTCACCTGTTAGCTGAGTAGCAAAACATCCAGAAATAAAATGTAAGAAATAATATAATCATTAGTTGTATCCCATCAAATAAATGTGTGCACTAAGAGGGTTAACAATGGCTGAACTTACTAGAACAGGATGACCAATTAAACTGCTCAGTACATCAAATAAATGTGTACACTAACAGGGTCTTGGTGGTTTCTTTCATCTTGAAGGATCATCATATAAGAAATTGAAAGTGAAATGTGTGTATTCGTATGTTATCAATGTCTAAATCTAGTAAGTGTACATGGTTTCACATTTTCCAGAACAAGTTAGAAAATAAATTATGTGTTTATTTGTGATCCATTATTTCATTAATGTTCTTGATGTTTTATTCATTAAATTCTTTTTCATGGGTTTGTGCTATGATTTATGTAATTGTTCCAATTATATACAAGCTTACAGGTACTGTTAAAAGCAAATTAATGGTGCAAACACTAGTTTCATGATAGCAAAAGGTAAATTAAACCTAGTTAAGATCTTTTATTTTGACATCTCCATTTAGGTGTTCTAACTATCTTGAATCTCATTGGCTTTAGGTTAAAGTTACTTTGTATTTATTTGTTGAGGAATAATACAAAAGATCGCTAATTAGAAGACCTCAAGGATAAACAGCTGTGTTGATCTAATAATAATAAGTTGATCCAAGACATGAGTAGAGAAGAGATTGGTTGGATCAACTTGGACAAAAATACGATACAACCTTCGATGGTCAACAACGTTAGATAATTATCTAGAAAGTAACATCTACTATTGTTATTGCAGTTGTTGATTATTTATGTTTTAATGTTGTTTTCATGTTTGAATCATGTAATCTTAACTTTCATTAGATGAGGCCTGCACACCTATATAGTGTTTCTCTTTTGTTTTCCTAATCTTTATATATCTTCTAAAAGTTTGGTGTAGTGTCCCACATGGTGAGTATCGCTAAGAACTTAGAACTTCTCTGTGGTTTACAAGACGTAGAAGATGTGCGTCTGTCTACATGGTAGGTTATAACTATGTAAAATATGTGTATGGGGAGATCAGGGTGTTCGACTCCTCGAATATCCTAGAAAGTTACTATAGAATGTTAACAAAGGGTCAAGGGGGGATTGCGGGAGACCTCTAGTAAATTTTGTTTGAACGCTGTCAGGAGATGTTAATGGGGCAGGCGGAGGCGAGGCTCCAATAATTCGGTAAATTGATCTATCAATAAAAGGAAGTAATTTACCCACAAGTTTTGGGGATAAATTGGTGCCATATCCACCCCGGATGTAACACATTCATAAAGAATCAATACAAAGTAGCCTAATTAAGGAATACTTCAACTTAGAATTACAGTGCTTGAAGATTACCTGCTGGTTGATTCTTAACCGATCATCAAGCGTTGACACCAATTGTCTCCATGTCTCAACTTCTGGTGCTCGGCCAATCTTCAAAAACTTTAATATTGCTTGACAGTATCTGCCATATAACACCAAGATATAAATTTTCTTAAGAAAACATCCCCTGATTGATTGAAATAGGCTGTGTACAACTATAAAGATTCAAAATGTATATTCTTACTTCATGGAATCTGAAACTTTGTCAACTTCAGCTAGCATGTATGCATATTCAAGCATATATGGCTGAAATGGTAGCAACACTGACTGCGAATTTCTAAGCACCATTGAGTATTCATATAACTCTGGTCTCTGCCAAAATATACTGCGGTTCAGTTCAGGAATAAGAAATCAAAATATAAATAAGTTAACAATTCTATATAAGAACATTGGACGCTGCAGATAATATAGTTAAAAAGGAGATCTGATTTTTTTTTTAATTATATAGCAAGAATTATGTAAGTCTTCTTCTTAAAATTAAAACCCTCAAATCAGAAACAGAGAGATTAAAGATCCCTAAAATGTCAAAATGAGAACAAGAAATCAATCACAATAAGAGCAAATTAGAGATTAGGGCTTAGAAACTTACAATTTCTCACGATCGTTTCCACTGTGAGAGAGAGAAGAATAAGAAGTTATCCTTCAAATCAGTAAATAAGTTATGATTGATTGAATCAATGGCAGATAGAGATCGAGTTTGATTTAGGAGAGATGAGGGAGAGAGCTTAGAGGGGGAAGATAAGGGTGAGAGCTCAGAGAAAAAAATATTATAGTGCAAAAACAGTACCGAACTCGTTAATGGTTGCCCAGTGCGAGAAAAACATAAGCTACTATAGCATTCATGTAAAATATGTTATAAGTGTTCATTTTTAATAGCATTCAATATATATATGCTGTCAAATTTGTGTTATTAAAAGTAATTTTTATTGTAGTGAAGGGTTCTATGGACACTCAAAGGAGAGAAGAGAGGAATTGAGATTGCGGATAGATGCTGGTAGAATTAGTAGGATTGTGGAGAGATGATGTATCAAAGGGATAAAATGAGAAATCACAGTATCTAAAGTCGAAATTGAATTGTTTTCTTAACTATAGGAGGAGTCAATTTTATTGAGTGAAAAATAAGAAGGGAAAAATAAAAAATGACGGTGGTTCTAAAATAACGACTGTTAATGGAAGTCATATCGTTACAATTAAGCAACCAAGTCATAAATCTGCCTCTAAAAGTGTCATTATTTTTAGTTTTTGGCCTAGTACTATCCCTGTATTATCGATGTCTTCATCCCCCTCTAAAACCTCTTTTCTCATCGAGTGACCTTGCCGATGAGAGCGGTCTTGCCGTGTCGCCGAAGTGGAAGCCTTTGCAAAGTTTGTAAGACGTAATTGGTTGACCAACTCCCCTATAGCAGAAGTTAGGTCAGAAACTGTCATTTCTAAAAGCGTAAGTCGATCACTGGCCTCGTCCATCACCGAATCGGCCTTCTTCTTCGAATTAGGTTTACGATGAATCGTCAATGGACTCACTAGCTTCTCCTTCGTTTGCTTGAGATGGTCACGTGTAAGGACCATAAACCACAATCAGCCCCCAAAGATCGTAACTAGAAAACTGATACCACTTAATCCGCAATACGATTGAGAAGCTTTTAGCTAGTAGAGAAACACAAAGAACACCAATTGGGAAAATAAAGCTTCAATTGCTTAAAAAAAATGAAGTAGATTACAATGAATCACTCCAAAACCCTAGGCCTCTCTCAGAACTCTTTCAGATCTAACATTCCCAAGAAAATAGCCTAAGATCCCTTTATATACTAGGGAACTCAAAATTACAAAAAGAACGCATCTCGAGGCAAAAATACGCCTCAAAAATAAAACCTGCGCAAGAGTCGTCGAACGAACTAGGGAGTCGTTTGAACAACTTTACGACTAATTGGTCTAAACCCAAGAAAAGTTGTCTGGTCGTTCGAACGAAACCCAACTCGTTTGAACGAAAATATGGCTCTGGGCCTAAATTCTAGAGGACATGTCAACTCGTTCGAACGACTTTCAATGTCGTTCGAACGACTTTGACAAATCTTCAAGAACACTAGATCTTCCTGGATCAAGTCCGAAAATCAATACAACCTGACACCTCAAACTGGGGTAGTATTAATTTTACATCCTAATCAACCCAAAGTTCTTTCCTTCTAGATCCCGTAAATTGGTCCCTAAGTACTTGAAAAACCAATTCAAGCACAAACATTTTTGACCCTCATTAGTTAGGAAGGCAAACTAATGATAGTTCTCTAATTAAAGAGGACAAAGTTGAAAGCAAAACTACACCAAGAAAATAAAATACTTATATTTCAAAGATAAGTAAATCAATTAAGTGTAGATTGCAAAAGTAGAGAATTCTCAATCCATTATTATGTACCATACAGAGCTTAAATTCATTTACTATCAATAATTTTGCAGAGCTTGTTCGTACTCGTAGTAATGAGAACACGTTAACCCTAAATCCAAATGTGCCTCAGCATCTTTTGGGTCCAAATTGATATTTGTGTGCAAAGAGAGCTGTGCAACTCTCCTCATTGGATGAATGGGTTTGAACCCCATCTGTTGTTTGGTAAAATGTGATACAACATTACATGTAACTCTCCTCATGGTGTTCATCATCATGTGTGGGCAAACAGATACACCATAAATAGAGCAAATAAAGGATGTTTTTTTTTTTTTTTTTGTGCAGAAATCGAAACCCTTATTAGCAAATCAAACACAAAGATAGTGGAGAAACAGTTAGTTTAGTCCTAAATAATATCATAATTCAACAAAAAAATCAAAAAATCAAATTTGAGCTCTGGGAATGAAGATAAACAAATTACAAAGCAATTCAAGCATAATTTGAGATGAATCATGATACAAGTAAAGAAGAGTAGTAGAGATGGTGCAAATGTGTACCTTAGTCCGTTTTGAAAGCAGAGAGAGAAAAAAAAAAACCTTGACACAGTAAACACCTTACAAGACACAAATCTAATCCACCTAAACTTTGTCAATTGAGTAAAATCAAGTAGATAGGAGAGATAGAGAGATGGTCGAAGATGGACTACCGTGAACAACCCTTCTTGCAATTTGGAGGAAGGTCGAGTAGAGAGAGAGAATCAAGAATGGAGAATAGCAGTGAGGCGTTGTGAGAGAGAGAGTAAGAAAACTCTGTTAAGGAAGAAGGGCAATCTCGTCATATGAAGGGCAATCAGCTGCTGAAAAAAAAAATAGCTTCTCACAAATGCTAATTTTTTTTTGCTGAATTTTTTGGTCTAAATATTTTTTAACTGCTGAAAAAAAAATTAACAGTGAAAGAAACACCACCTTAGATTTAGTTTTGAGAAAATTTTCTCCTGCCACCCATTATTTGAGGTAAATTCGCACTTGCCCCCCAAAGTTGTCATAAATAAAGCTATCGACCTCATTTTGGCTTTGACCGCCCTTTGACCCGAGTTGACCTGCTTCTTTTGATTAAACTACTACATCTACCCCCGTGTGCTGATCACGTGAGTAAAAGGCAACCTGTTACCTCTTGAGATATTTTTAGTTTGCAAAACGGTTCAAAACTGCTAGATGATATCATTTCGTGTCATCACCAACGACCATGATCGATGCACTCTCTCCTCCACCATTTAAGAACAAGAAAAAAATGTCGGTAACGCATCATCAGTAAAATACTAATTTGGTTAATACTTGATTTAAGCAACTGATTTCCTCTTGTTCCTTTGATTTCCATGCCATATAATCTACTACCGGATTCGCTTGCTAGAGTTAGTTTCGTAACTGTTACCATTGTAGAAACACTTGGTTGCTGACAGGTCAACCATGATCATACACATACATGGGTTTATCCAAGTACCAAACTTTACTCTCTAAAATCAGAACACCATTTGTCCCCAGAAATTCAAACCCCAAATTCTTGAATTCGTGGTATTAAAATCAGCAAACATCATGATTAGGCAATAAAAGAAAATTTAGTTTAGTCCCTATTTGGTCTGTAAAACCAATTCTAAGATGAACTTCAATTTATAGATGAGAGAGAGAAAGAGAGAGAGAGAAAAAGAGAGAGTTACATGAATAGGTTGATGGCAAGGCAAGTGGTGTTTGGTTTTTCCCGAAATAGAGAGTTCGATGATTCTTTTGCTCCCAACTACTTCAAAGTATGGGAGACTCGAACTTATCGGTTAGATTTGATTGTTTGATCAAAAGAGAGATGAGGATAGCCGTTGGATTAGATTGAGTTTTTCGAGGAAAAGTTAGATTTGGAAAGAGAAAATGGATAACCGGTTGCCTGGGTTACCAAGTTCACGTGATTTGCGCGTGAGGGTATTTTAGTTTGTTTAACAAATGTGGACCGGTCAATTCAGGTCAAAGGGCGGACAGAGCTAAAATGGGGTCTATAGCCTCATTTAGGCCAACTATGGGGGGAAAGTGCGAATTTGCCTCAAATAATGGGTGGGGCATGAGCAAATTTTCTCTTTAGTTTTTGAGAAAAAGTTTTGTTTGGATAGTGGGAGATGGGTTACATAGGTTACTACTTTCACAAGCAAATCATGTGAGGGTGTTTTAGGTTCTTCAACAAATGTGGACTGGTCAAAGAGGGTCAAGGCACATTCAAAGCGAAAATGGGTATAGGCTTAGACCAACTCTGGGGTAAATATGAAAATGCAGCTAATAATAGGGGTAAGAGAAAATTTGCTCCACGACTGTATATATAGGGGTATCTGACGTATAGACGTACCATTCTATAACCACATCACTTACTATTTATGGACAGGAATGCACTAAGGACATAAAATAGATTGAATAGCTCTCGCACAATGTGTGTTGAGACTTGATAGAAGTTTTTTTATTCAAATTTTAATAAATTTTGGGATAATTAGCGGATTTAACATTTAATCAAGGAATATATTCTAGAGAATTTACACAAAGGGTAGATGTATTTGTGATACGTTGGTATTTAATAATTTGTTAAGAATAGTTTGATTGGGACCCAAACTGGGTTGGGACGTTCCCCACCGACTATTAACATAATTCGTAAGCTGGATCTTGTTAGGGAGCCTCATACGTAACTTTAACCCTATGAGGATTTGGTCATATCAATAAACCCCTACATCTATCACATATCATATTTGTTAGATCTCTATATGTGTGTGTGTGTGATTACTAAAGTAATTGGTATCTAACACATTATCCAGCACCGAGAGAAGCTAGTGGGATATGTAATGGCCAAATTCCATAAGCTCGATATGATTAGGAATTGGCTATCACACCAATGAACCTGTAACAATACTCTAATAGAAAGTAAGAAATGAAAACATGTTTTTTTAGCGCAAAAAACCTCAAAATAGGTAAAAAACCACGACCTCGTATAGAGGATATTTGTAAAAGTCTCTTTATTTCTTGGAGTGGATATATTTATCACAAGTGATCTCTAAAATATAAAAATGTTTTTGATCTCGTAAATAAGAAGTTTGTGCAATTTTTCTGGTCCCTGTCTCTTCTAGAACTTTTCCTTTATATAGACTTTCCCACAGCTCTTCATCGTGCTGGAGCACATTTTCCAAACAATACGGCTAGTGGCGATTGACTGAATAACTAGCAAGTTCGCGGGAGACAGGTGTCATTGACTGGGTAATGTTTTCCAGATTTAGCTCGATCCACGTTCTTGAGTAGTTCGTGAGACTGGTTGAAATGTTGATTAGAGTGTTAAAAATGTGTGAACCTAGGTTGGAGGTAATTTGAGCTGGATGAGCTCGACTTTGTGTGAGATCGAGGAATAAGTCCCTACAATCATCCCCTCGCAACCGAAGTCACGAGTGGCTTTGGTTGAGAAAGAATGTGTAAAAAGTTTGAAATTCAAAACGGAGTAATGATGGTGTTTGACAGGGTGGAAGTTACATGATATTGGGAAGTAATGGGTATTAAATGGTGATGCGGATATATGTGACGACTGCGTTTGAATAGTCGCGTCCGTAATGAATGATGATTCTTGGGAAAATATACCTACACAATAAATTTAGGGTTATATAAAAAGTACCTGTAGCAAATCTTTGAAACAATTCCTGCATGTGTAACTTTCTCTAAGATGGTAAAAACTCAGAGGATGGTTCTTGAAGAGAGGATTGCGTCTGAAATACAGAGGTTGAATTTGAAATACTTTGGTGACCATTCCTTAGAAATGACGATACCCGCCCCTATTCCTCCGGCGTACCATGGCTTGTCCGGAGAGGAAGTGGTTGAAGCTGAGGAAGAATTCAACTATAAGTGGAGATTTTATGTCTTCATCTTGACAGGTGAGGAACGGTAGGCCTGTCTCCGTACTCTTACGGATGATAGAGTTAGGGCTTCATATGTAGGGATAGGTGTATCAGCGGAGCAGATATGCTGATTTCTTGTGTCGCCATGGATTTTAAGGTTGGGCCCTTTTCATCTCTACCAACTCTTCGGTGGTGGTAGTTATAGGAGAGGCGGTAATGGCAGTAGATGAGGAGGATGAGAAGTGGGAGTCTGCTGATGCATTTCCATCGTATTTTTGCGCTCAGAAGACCTTCATCTTGTTTTGTGGGGACCAGTACTGAGTCTACTGCTTGCATAGTTTCCATTTGAAGTTCGGCTGGACTTCGACCAAACTCATGTAAGGGAAACTTTTTATTGTGTCCAATGTCTTCTTTGCATCAGGGTGAAGAATCACTGAATTAAGAAGAACTGGAAGACATGATACCACAGCGTGCCTGAATGACCTGTAACTTTTAACTAATAGGAAAAATTTGTTATCTGTAAAATAACTGGAGTTCGGTGTTGGTTGGATAACATTCTATTGTATTCCAGCGATTGATGTAGTGAAAATCTTGCTATCTATAAATCGTATGTATTGTTTTCATCATGAATAAAAGTTGATATTCAATAAACTGTATATAGACAAACTTTCATAATCGAGCTGAATTGTGTTGGCTATTGGGGTAAATAATTGCTTATAAGTGATGACGTAATATTGTAATGTTGCCGAACTGAAATGAATACGTGTTGACAATGTCGTGTTGATGTATAAATTATTTATGTTTTTAATAGGTGAGGGAGAGAAAATATAGGAAATATTAATCGTAAAAATTTGAGCCGTTATAGGTCAAACGAGATACGACTTGTGGTAGCGTAAGGTCGATTATAGTAACTACTGTATGTACTGGTGTGGGGATAAGTTCAAATAATTTATTCTAAGATTTTGGGTTTTCTGTTACGAGATACAAGGTAAAAATCACGTATTTGAGGGGAAAGTGTGTGAGAAACGTATAAATATGGGTAGGACAAAAGAAAAATGGAGGAGAGATTAGGATGGTACGGCTCGATCTCAGAGGATTCTTCTTGCCGTGGAAGGTTGATTGTCTATAAAGATTACTGTAGTACGTGAGAGGATCATTGGTTTGTTTGGTTATGATGTTGAGCTATTGGGGTGGGAATATGAGCTCGAAGGTTAGATATAAGGAGTAGAGAGCTGGAGTATGCCCGTTATCTCCGTTATTTCTATGAGGTGTATTTTCGTGTATTGGTAAGGGATTTGGTAGATCGAGATAAGTTGGCTGGTTTGATTGCTGAAGTTGAGATCAAATTTGATGATCTGAGGACCGACGAATAATGTGATTGGATGATGTTTATTTAGGTTACTAAGGCTTTGATGGATGTTGTGTAAAGTACTTCTTATGAATAATATAATTGTTTTGAATGTAGCAACAATAATATAAGTCAATCGGATCCTTTATAGGGGCAAATCTTCTTTGAGACTATTTTAGCAAATATTTTGAATAATTTTGAACATTTGTACAGTTTAGAAAATGTTGTCAATTACTATAAGTATGATAAACAAGGATAGAGAAACAAAAATATGAAAAATACCAAAGCTTCTGGTTTTGTTTTGTATGCAAAAGGAAATAGGACTCTGACATCGTACTGAGTGAGTCATCATGAGTGTGGGATGGTCAGGAAATGCTATGGAAATAAGGAGAAAAGAAAGGTTAAAAAATGAGGGGAGTTGTAATGATGGAATGGTGGCTTTATTGAAAAGGTACAAGGCGTCTGACATGGAGAGTGGAAAGGATGCCTCAGTTCTGGAATCGAGGACGGTTCGTACAAGGAACATTAAATGCCAGCCGCTTGAGAGAGAATGGATAAATAATGCTTCTTCGTCTCCAATCAAACGCTTAACAACTTCAAAAAAATTAGAGTGCACTCAGGAAGAGAGAGACGAAAGATCAGGGGATTTGTTAAAGAGTTATCCGTAGGTAATAAACGACTGAAGAGGGCAAAAGATTCATGATCTCATAGGTGGCTATATAGCAGCATTGTGGGGGGAAAGCTTGACGTAACTGCCGATTCTAATTCGAATACTGAAGGTTAATAGAGATGTATGCGATATATGTTGAGGTATATATATGTTGAAGATATCTGTTATACAAAAATGACTGATCTGAGATACATGTTGGATTTATATATATACATAGATGGAAGAATAATAAATACCTTAACCTGTATCTAGGTTGAGCGTGAGAGGCATCTGTGTAGGTCGAAAATGTTCATGTATAAACTATTTTTAAGATGGGTAGTTCGTCTGTTAATGCGGTATCTACCTCTGGTCGGACGAATAAGTCTAATAATGAAGGGGAAGTAGGATTGGAACAATTCCTAGGTTTCCCTGGTCAATTGGTATCTTACCCTCCTGGTTCTGATGCCATTAGAGATTTTTGTAAAGCCAAGGTGGCTGTAGGAGGGAAGTATGGCAATTGTGTAGAATTTTTTGGTAGGCAACTTAAGGGATGTACGGTAGTGGTGGGGGAAGAGTATTTTAACCTGTTGGCTGATTTGGAAGTGGAAAAATGAGATAGGGGTATAGATGAATCGATCTTGCTAGAATATTTTGATGGGGATGTCCAGAGTGACCTTTCAGAGGCTTTTTTGTGTTACCTATCTTAATTAGAGTATGGGTTGAGCCTTCCCCCCACCAATTTGGCAAAGGGGTTTATGAATTCTATTGAGGCATATCCTGCTCAATTGGATGGGAATATGTAGGAGGTAATAACCATGTGTGACCATCTGAATGGAAAATGGGAAAAGTAAGAAGGATAACCCCTGATGACGTTTTGCAGTTTTATGGGGTGAAGAATTATAAGGCTAGTGGGGGGTTATACTTCTGTGGAAGCGTAACTCGGCATTACTTTTTTGATCTGGATTCTGCAGGTCGAACCTGGAATGACAATATCATATGGGTGAAGGGTAATTGTCTTCAAAGAGATGATGAAGAACCTTTGGACCTTCGGTTTAGAACTGTAAAGCAAGGTAAGTATAGACATTCATAGATAGAATTATTATTACACTTTGCTGACAACTGTAGTTGATAGTAAAAATATTGTTATCGTAGGTGTGAAGTCCACAGTGGAAAGGAAGGAATCTCTATTGGACGAAGTCGCAGAGGAGGAGACTGAACTCAAACTTGTGTTAGTAGGTCAAACATGGTTCAAAAAGCTTAGTCTATCAGGTCGATGGCGGGGGTTGATAAAGGAAAAAGGCAAGTAAGTGGTGAGGAGGCTCGAACTACTCTTTCCAAGACTCCTGGAATTAGCAGCTCGGCTTAGCCAAACCCTGCCCAGCCGAGCAAGATAGCTCTAAAATATCCAAAGAAACGGATGCTGAAGGCTCTGTCAACCTCTGGTACTACTGGAAGTTTTGAGGTCGCGAAAGATAAGAGGAGGAGGATCAAACCCTCGAGGGAGCCAGGAGAGAAGGTCATCGAGAGGCGATCTGCTATGGTGGACGACCTCGAAGAGGTCGAGGAAAGGGCCAGGTTGGTGGTTCTCCTCGGAGAGGAAGACGCGAGCAAGATAGTAAGGTAAGCTGAAGAAGGCAAATGTCGAGTTGGAAAAAAGAATTAGCTCGATCCAGAACTGACGCTCTGAAGTAAGTTAGGCAGCTGAAGGCTTCTCATGCCGTGATGATTGGTCAGGTGCAGGTGGAGACAAGGACCAATCTTGACGAGATGGTTGAGGAGCGCTACAGAATAAGGCGTTATTTTATGCTGAAAGGCTATTCCGAGGAAGAGGTAGATGCCATTAAGGCGGATACCTATGCTGAGGAGGAAGATGAGGAGGAAGTGGATGCGGTAGGGATCGTGGACGATCTGGATGGTGTTTTCCACCAGACGGTACTCGACAGTAATGGGGATGCGTTGAGCTCCCAGAAGGTGGTAGTGAGAAGGTAGGTAGACATGTGTATCTGTATGAATATTTGTAAGTTGTTTGAACTGTGTGTGGGGAAGAAAATTATGTAGATTGACTTTGTTTTATTAAACTTTTGTAGGCAGTTAGAGAGATGAGTCTCAGAATAAGCGATCTAGAATCTGGACTTGCCAGGGAAAGATAGACCTCTAAAGCCTTGCTGTTTGAGCAAGCTGAGCTACAGGTTAGATCAGAATAGGTATTTCGACTTGCATGTTATACCAATGTTAAGTTATCAAGTAAATAGTATATAGATGCATGGTAAAAATTCAACGCTATTAATATAAAGTAGTAAATCGAAGGTATGTACCTTGTACGTGTAAAGAAGACTTATGAAGCCGTCATCTGAGAATGAACTCCAAACTTTTAGTCCAAAATTATTTGGAAGCAGATGTTTAAAAATCACATAGTCTCTTTTGAAATGTAGTATGTATATATTCAAAAACATTTCTGAATCGAACTGTACTAAAACTAATTATATTTCCCAGGTCGAGTTAGATTCATCTCGCTCACACGAGGACAGCGTCCTCATGTGTAATCGGAAATTTATGAAGCAGTTCGACAGGATGAAGGAGGCGAATGAGAATAGAGAAGATTAATACGTAAAGGCGCATTTTAGACTTGTGGAGTTGACCCAGGCCATTTACGACCTGACTCTTCAGATCAAAGAGAGAGATTCCGAGATAAAGAAGGGATTAAAAGAGCTAGCAGAGGTAACAAAATGTGTTGAGAAGCTTCAAAGTCGAGTTGACGCGTTGGCTGTGAAGGGTAAGCTGGCCGACACGGCTCAATACCGTATTCACACGTTGGAACAATCAAAGGACCGATTTTGATCTGATCTCCAGAAATGTAGGAACGAGTTGGAGTGAATGAGACAAAAATTCATAAAAAAAAAGACGACGAGCTGAGGGTAGCTCGAGAAAGTCTATCGGCTTCGGAAGCCGTAGTTGAACATTTGCAAATAGCCCTACCCGCCAAGGATATGGAATTCCGGGAAATGTAACGAAGGTATAACGATTTAAATGAGAGGGCTGCACGACTTAAGACTGAACTGGCGCAAGCCATTGCGCGTGCCAAGAAAGCCGAGACTAGAGGGCATTTTAGGGGGAAATAGAACTGATGTTAATGCTCCTTTAGTTCGAGGAGATGTAGTTAGTCTCTCAGCTCGAATTTGAGAGCTAGAGAGTGACATATCTTGTATTCAGGAGCATGTCCAGAAGGGAAATATGAATTTGAGGGAATGCCAGCATAAGTTGGATGCTGCTCTTATCAGGGAGAAAGTTTTAGATGGAGAGATCAAAGTAAAGGAATCGCTGGTTAAGAGGAATGAAGAATTATAAAAAGATATGCCAGCTTGGGAAGAGTTGAATGCAGAAATTGGGAGACTTCGTGCTTGGGTAGTAGACTTAGAAGCCATGAACCTTGCTAAATCAGCAAAGTAAATAGAAAAGTTGGAAGAAAATATAATCTATCATGCTAAGGTTGATGCGGAAATGACTGATCAGAAGAATGAGTACGCTAGGTTAGAGTCACGCCTCAAGAAGGTGAGAGTGAGATTTGACATAATGGTTATACCTGTTATATCACGATCTGACCTGTTAAAGGCAATTGTTGAATATTTTGTAGAGGAACTAAAAAGACTTGAGTCAGAACGAGATACCTTGTTTAAAACTCTGTTTGATAAGGGATACATTTGTGGAGCTAAGATAGATCGAGGGAACTATCTGGGAGTTATGGAGACCCAACTGGGCCCTCAAACTACTGAATTGATAGAACAGGGTAGAGCTGCTGTGGCCCGCGAATTGAAAACTCGACCTCTTGATGTGGAGGGAAGCACTGCTGACACTCCATCAACAGAAAGAAATCCTTTGTAATATGAATTTGACCTGAAAACAAATAGTATAGGTCGCAGACACATTGAAATAGATGAAAACTAGTATGACCATTGCCATATCTTGTGTCTAGTGGGGTCTTTGATATAAAACATTTTTTTGCATTCGTTTTAATCACAGAAATGGGTTGAGTTAAACCAAGTAGAAACTTGATTTGAACTATAGAAATATTGCAGACATATTAAAAAAGATGAAAGTTAGTATGACCTTTGCCTTATCTTATGCCTGATTGAGTCTTTGATGTGAAATAAGTTTCTACACTTGCTACAATCGCAGAGATGTAATGAGTCAGCTAAACCAAGTATTATCCTTGATCCAGCCGGCGTAAATGATCCAAACAAGTTGAAAAAGATGAAGACTAGTATTACCTTTGCCTTATCTCTTATTTGGTAGAGTCATTGATATGAAACAAGTTGTTATACTTGCTACAATTGTAGAGATGTAAAGAGTCAGCTAAACCAAGTATTATCCTTGATCCAGCTGGTGTAAATGATCCAAACAAGTTGAAAAAGATAAAGACTAGTATTACCTTTGTCTTATCTCATGTTTGGCAGAGTCTTTGATATGAAACAAGTTTTTACACTTGCTACAATCGCAGAGATGTAAAGAGTCAGCTAAACCAAGTGTTATCCTTAATCCAGCCAGTATAAATGATCCAAACAAGTTGAAAAAGATGAAGACTAGTATTATCTTTGCCTTATCTCTTGTTTGGCATAGTCTTTCATATGAAACAAGTTTTTACACTTTCTACAATCGTAGAGATGTAAAGAGTCAGCTAAACCATGTATTATCATTGATCTAGCCGGTGTAAATGATCCAAACAAGTTGAAAAATATGAAGACTAGTATTACCTTTACTTTATCTCTTGTTTGTCAGAGTCTTTGATATGAAATAAGTTTTTACACTTGCTGCAATCGCAGAGATGTAGTAAAAGAAGCCAAATCAAGTGATATCCTTGATCTAACTTGGATAAGATTGATTGTAAGCTAGTATTATCTATGCTTTAATTCGTAGAAGGTGGACGAATATTGGTGAAGGGAATGATATTATAAAAATAATTCATTAATAAGTTCAGAATTCACATTAGATGGAGATGAGAATCTCATTTTTAGAATTGAACAACAAAAAATGAGTAATGGAAATGGAGTAGTAAGACGCCTAACGATAGTACCGTTTTAGTCGCCTAGTATTCCAAGGACTTAAAATGGGGAATCCCTCTTCTGTCATGAGATAGTATGATCCCAGGCCTGAGAAACCTATGATAATGAATGGACCATCCCAATTATCGGCTAATTTTCCTGCTTGAGGCTCTTTACGATGTTAAGAAATTTCTCTGAGAACGAGATCTTTAATTTGGAAAGTACAACTCCTAACTCGGCTATTATATGATCTGGCAAGCATATGATGATATCGACCTAGGTTAGCGATGACTCGTTCCCTGGTCTCATCTATCATATTAAGGTTGCAAGCCAATTTGAACTCATTTTCCTCGTCAGTCAGCTCATGATCATAAATTGGATGATGATATTCAGAAGGAATGACTGTCTCAGTGCCACAAGAAAGGAGGAACAGGGTACACCCAATGGATTATCGGGGAGTGGTTTGATGCGCCCACAGGACGTGAGGTAGTTCGCGAACCCAATTTCCTTTTTTCTATGGGTGAAGCCATTTTTTGAGTCCATCTACAATGGATTTACTAGTGATTTCGGCTTGGAAATTGCCTTGAGGTCAGTATGGATTTGATGGTAAGTGGATGATATTGTGAGCGTCTAACATGGAGAGTGGAAAGGAGGCCTCGGTTCTGGAATCGAGGACGGTTCGTACGAGGAACATTAAATTTCAGCCACTTGAGAGGGAAAGGATAGATAGTACTTCTTCGTCTCCAATCAAACGTTTTACAAATTCAAAAAATTTGGAGAGTACTCAAAGAGAGAGGCAAAAGATCAGGGGATTTGATAAAGAGTTATCCGAAGGTGATAAACGGTTGAAGAGGGCAAAAGATTATGGATCTCGTAGGTGGCTATACAGCAGCGTTGTGAGGGAAAAATTTGACGCAACTTCCGATTCTCATTATGATAATGACGGTTAATAGAGATGTATACGATATATGTTTAGGTATATATATGTTAAAGATATATGCTATACGTAAATGACTAATCAAGGATACATGTTGGATATATATATATACATAGATGGAAGAATAATAAATACTTTAACCTGTATGTAGGTCTAGCGTGAGAGGCATTTGTGTAGGTCGAAAATGTTCCTGTAGAAACTATTTTTAAAATGGGCAGTTCGTCTATTAATGAGGTATCGACCTCTGGTCGGACGAATGAGTTTGATAATGAAGGAGAAGTAGGATTGAAAAAATTCCCAGGTTTCCCTGGTCAATTGGTATCTTACCTCCTAGTTCTGATACCTTTAGAGAGTTTTGTAAAGCCAAGGCGGGAAGTAGGGCAATTGTGTCGAGTTTTCCGTTAGGCAGTTTAGGGGTGGTACGGTAGCGGTGGGGGAAGAGTATTTTTACCTGTTGGCTGATTTGGAAGTAGAAAATGAGATAGGGGTATAGATGAATCGATCTCGCTAGAATATTTCGATGGAGATGTCCGGAGTGACCTCTTAGAGGGTTTTTTGTGTTACCTATCCCAATTAGAGAATGGGTTGAGCCATCCCCTCGCCAATTTGGCGAAGGGGATTATGAATGAAATTAGGGCATGTCCTGTTCAATTAAACGGGAATATGTGGGAGGTAATAGCCGTGTATAACCATCTGAATGAAAAATGGGAAAATGAGGGAAAAGTGAGGAAGATAACCCCTGAGGACGTTTTGCATTTTTATGGGGTGAAGAATTATAAGGGCTAGTGGGGGGTCATACTTCTGTACGAGCGCAACTCGGCGTTGCTTTTTCGATTTGAATTCTGCAGATCGATCCTAGAATGATAACATCATATGGGTGAAGGGTAATTGTCTTCAAAGAGATGATGAAAACCTTTGGACCTTTGGTTTAGAATTGTAAAGCAAAGTATGTATAGACATGCATAGATTGAATTATTGTTACGTTTTGCTAACGACTTTAGTTGATAGTAAAAATGTTGTTATTGCAGGTGTGAAGTTTACAGTTGAAAGGAAGAAATCCATGTTGGACAAAATTATGGTGGAGGAGAATAAACTCGAACTTGCGTTGGAGGGACTTGGCCTAAGCAGAAGGAAGAGGGTCGATAGTAGGTTGAATAAGGCTTGAAAAGCTCAGTCTATCAAGTCGATGGCGGGGGCTGATGAAGTCAAAAGGTAAGTAAGTTATGAGGAGGCCCAAACTACCCTTTCCAAGACCCTAGGAACTGGTAGTTTGGCTCAGCCGAACCCCGTCAAGCCGAGCAAGATAGTTTTAAAATATCCGAAGAAACGGATGCTGAAGGCTCTGCCAGCCTCTGGTACCATTGGAAGTGGTGAGGTAGCAAAAGATAAGAGGAGGAGGGTCGAACCCTCGGGGGAGTTAGGAGAGAAGGTCACCAAGGGGCGATCTACTATGGTGGACAACCTCAAAGAGGTCGAGGAAGGGGCCAGGTTGGCAGTTCTCCTCGGAGAGGAAGATACGAGCAAGATGGTAAGTTTTTATTATCAGAAAGAACTGCTTAATTCACTTCAAGCTAATCACTGAGATCGATGTAATTTTTGTAGGTTGCTTATCTTGGTAATGGGATATGGCTCGGTATAGAGAAAGAAAAAAACGAGCTGAAGAAGGCAAATGTCGAGATGGAAAAATAATTAGCTCGATCCAGGACTGACGCTCTGAAGGAAGTTAGGCAGCTAAAGGCTTCACATGCCATGGTGATTGGTCAGCTGCAGGTGGAGACAAAGGCCAATCTTTACGAGATGGCTAAGGAGCGCGACAGACTAAGGAATCATTTGAAGCTAAAAGGCTATTCTAAGGAGGAGGTAGATGCCATAAAGGCGGAGCACGACCCAGACCTTACCGATGACACACCAGAGAGTCCAACCCCCAAGTATTTAATGAACGAGATGATAGGATCACTACGTCAAGATGGAGGTTTCTCACAGATGGATCAGCAGGACCTGCAGGCTCAAGAATCGGAATAATTTTGATTACCCCTCTAATGACAGAATTGAGAAATTAATTCGCTTGGATTTTGAGGCTCAAATAATGTCACCGAGTATGAAGCTCTCATTCATGGACTCGACCTCGCACTTGAGCTCGATGTCCCGATGTCCCTGAACTCTCAGTTTACACAGATTCAATACTCTTCATTCATCACTATTCTGAGCAATACAAGAAGAACTAGATGATGAATGAATACGCAGCCCTCGTTGCAGATAAGATGAGTAAGTTTGCGAAAGCAACTCTCGAATATTTTCTTCGAGTTAAAAATAGACACGCCGATTTCTTGGTATATCTAGCCGGGGTCTGAGGTACAGAAGCTTGATATCTCCAGATCGAAATGATTTTAACCCCTAACATTGATCGCATATCTATATGCAAGATCAATATTGGGGGCGATAAAGGGGGAGACGACGATTGGCGAAAGCCTTTCATAGCCTACCTCGGTGTCCACAACAAGTACAACGGACCACTCCCAGCAGATCTAAAAGAATACTGATAGCTGATCAGCAACTCAAAGCGTTACATTACTCAAAATAGTATGCTTTACCACCTTTCCGTTATAGGGCCTTACCTCAAGTGCCTCTCGAAGTCTAAAGCAGACGAACTGCTCTGCGAACTACACGAAGGAACTTGTGACCCTGACGCCGCAAGTAGATCATTAGCAAACTGAGATATAGCTCAAGGAGTATTTTGGCCCGGCATGTGCAAGCAAGCAGAAGAGTATTCCCGCAGGTGTGATAAATGCCAGGGACATGGACATATGATACGCACCCCTGCGCTCAAACTTTATTCAGGCCAGGTTTACTGGCCATTAAAAAGATGGGTGCTAGACCTCGCCGGCGAATTTCCTAACTCTCCAGGTAATCGCGTCACCTACTTGCAGCTACCGATTACTTTACTAAATAGGTAGAAGTAATTCCACTATGCCGAACCAGAGAAGATGAGGTCATCTCTTTTATCTAGAACCACATAATCACTCGATTCGGGTGACCTTAGCTAATTCCTATCGATAACGGCCCCCAATTTGTGAGAAAAAGGTCGTAGCCTTCCTAAACCACCACAATATCATCCGTATCATCATTAAATACCCATCACTTCCCAATATCATATAACTTCTACCCAGTCAAACACCATCATTAATCCGTTTTCGAATTCCAAACTTTTAACACATTTATCCTAAACGAAAGCCACTCGTGACTTCGGTTACGAGGGGGCAATTGTAGGGACTTATCCCTCGATCTCACACAAAGTCAAGCTCATCTAGCTCGAATTACCTCCATCCCAGGTTCACGCAGTTTTAACACTTTAGTCAACATTTTAACCAGTCTCACGAACTACTCAAAAACATGGATCGAGCTAAATCCGAAAAACATTACTCAGTCAAAGATACCTGTCTCCCACAAACTTGTCAGTTATTCAGCCAATCGCCACTAACCGTATTATTTGTAAAACGTGCTCTAGCATGATAAAGAGTTGTGGGAAAAGACTATATAAAGGAAAAGTTCCAGAAGAGATAGGGACCAGAAAATCTACACAAATTTTTTATTTACGAGATCAAAAACATTTTAATATTTTAGAGATCACTTGTATTAAAGATATCCACTCCAAGCAATAAATAGACTTTTACAAAAATCCTCCATATGAGGTCGTGGTTTTTTACCTATTAAGTGGTTTACCACGTTAAAAACACTTATTTCCAATTTTTACTTTCTATTAGAGTATTGTTACAGGTTTATTGGTGTGATAGCTAATTCCTAATCATATCAAGCTTACGGAATTTGGCCATTACTTTTGGCGTCATCTGTGGGAATGATTGTATTTACACGATACCCTAAGACATTCTTTCATTACAATTTTCAGTTATGGTTTCTTCCAGACGACAGGCCGCAGGAACTCAGCTCGAAGTTTTTGTGGATCCAGGAAAACTCACCGACTTACGGGCGAATCTCTATGTCGAGGCAAAAAAAGGATCGTGAGCTCCGAGCGAAAGAGCTCGATACAGAACGACAAGCTCGTTTGACAGCGCTCAAACGGTACGAAGATCAAATAGCAACGATGTAGGTTGTACTCGAGGCTCTGCAAAATACTCAGTAGGCTCATCCAGCCAGGGGTCGCGATCAACTTCCAGAGACCTCCCTCATTTCAGCAAGGGAAAGATTGGGACCTTGGGGGGCCACCACTAAAGCCATTTCTAGAAATCTATTACACGGACTGTAGCCCTCCACCCATTTGGGGGGAGAAGTTCAATCAGCAGTCAGTCAAGGTCACCAGATTTCCATCCGTCAGGAGGAAGACCAGCGACCTCTACATCAAGTTCCAGCGCGAGATCGCTTGAGTGAAGGTACGGGAACTCATCATCCCCTGCCAGCACATCCAGCAATTCAACCGACACGTCATTACGTCACAAAAGAACACATGGACCAGCGAATTAAGGAGTTGATCGAGGCACAAGTTCTGGGTACTACCGGCGATACCACGAAGTTACAAGGAAGTCCGATTTCCAAAGAACTATTCGGTATGGAAATATCGAAAGGTTTCCATACTCCAATAATTTATAAATACAAAGGTACTGACCCGAAGGAACATATTCAGCAATACTGCGATTTATTGGGGTTGTACTCCAATCTCAACCACATTCTCTGCCATATGTTCACCATAAGTTTATAGGCAGAACAACTTTGATGGTTCCATTCTCTTCCTGAGGAATCTATCTACACGTTTGATCGGCTACAGAAATAGTTCATCAAGACATATGCTCATAACAGAGATAAAGAGGAGAACTTATATTCTCTTATCGGTCTTAAGCAGACACATGGAGAAAAGCTTGAAGACTTCTTAAAGAAATTCCTAGAGCTCGCGAAAAAGGTAGATAACCTCGACCAAAAAACAGTCGTTACCACTTTCACCAATACTCTTCGGCTCGATTACAAGGCCTAAGAATACCTCTTCCTTAACAAACCTGTGATATTAGAGGAGATGATCACCAAAGTCAGCGGTTACATCGACTTGGAGAGGATGATGTCTGAGCGACAAAAGTCTACTAAATCTATCATCTTTACCAAAGCCTCACCTGAAGATTAAACCTGCGAGCCTAAGGAGGAACAGGGAGATCAGAAACGTACCAAGGGAAACACTGGATACCCTCGGAGAAGCGGTTCGCAAAACAAACCCATCCTCCCAAAGCTGAACATCTGAATCTCTATAATTTTTCCACTGCTGTTGAAAGACCCGCTCTACCGCGTCCCTCAACCACTGGAGCCTATCGAGAATCAGCCATTTTGCCTACATCATAAGGTAAATCATCATACTACTGACAATTCTTATGCTCTACAGTGGTTTCTCGAGTTTATTTTCAAGGAAGGACGGATGCTCGAATACATTGTTGACCTGAAGTCATACCAAGATGGCAACTATAAAAAGCAGCTCGAAGTTATTCAGGTCAGCGATAAAGCTGAGGAGAAGCATCTTTACTATATGCACCTCAGCAGCATGATCAAAATCAACCAGATCACCAATTCCAACCGATCAAAGCGCCGAAGGCTCTCAGAATGCTGTGATCTTACACCTCAAGATAAAAAAGCCAAACTTCTTCCCGAGTCGAGTAATCGCCGACTCAGAATCTCCTTTGAGGATTGCAATACTAGCCATGTTAAATTTCCACATCATGATGCGCTAGTCATTGTGCTCAAGATGAAACAGTTTGTCATGCACACAATGATGATCGATACTGGAAGCAGTATTGAAATTCTTTTTTAGAGTATGATCGACCAGATGGGTTTGGCCGACCAAGTCATTCAGAGCGATACAGATATCAGTGGGTTTAATAGCGGACGAATGAGTAGGAAAGATTATCTTACCTATTATTGCAGGACCTGTCCTATCAACATCATTTTCTATGTGATCAATGCCAAATCTTGCTATCTTGGGATTATGGGCCGCTGTTGGATACACAATATGGAAGCAATCGCTTCTACCTATTATCAAGTACTCCGATTCAAACACGACAACGGTATTTATGAAATCAGAGGTAGTCAGAAACTCTCTCGATTTTGTAAAAATACTGTCTCTGCCATCCTGGATACTTCAGACCAATTGGCCGCATAGCAATTACAGAAAAGTGATCACTTCAGTGATCAATCACCTATAAAGGAGCCCACAAAATATGTCAACATTGATGGACCTAGTAGAGGTACATTTATCAGAACCAAGCTGGTTCAACATGAGAAAGATGCTCTCATTCAGTTCTTGGAACTCAATCAAGATATTTTTGCATGGTCTTTCGAAAAAATGCCCGGAGTTGATTCGACCATGGCTTGTCACAAGTTAGCCATCAATATCAATACGACAGCGGTCAAATAGAAGCAGCGATGACTTTTACCTCGTCTTTGAGATGAAATTAACACCGAGATCGAGAAATTGATCAAAGTAGGATTCATTCGAGAAGCCAAATATCTGGACTGGATATCCAACATTGTAGCTATCCCAAAAAAGAATGGAAAAATTCAAGCTTGCGTAGATTTCATGGATTTGAACAAACATACTCCAAAGGACAGTTTCCCTCTTCCCAATATTCATCAGATCCTCGATTCCATAGCAGGCCATAATCTCATATCGATGATGGATGCTGCTTCAGGGTATAATCAAATTCCACTTCTGGAAGAAGATCGAGAGGAGACAACGTTCATCACCGAAAGTAGCTTTATTGTTACATAGTCATACCCTTTGGTCTCAAGAACGCAGGTGCCACATATCAACGACTGATGACTGCTATGTTCAAAGCACACCTAGGGAAAATTATTGAAGTCTACGTCGATGATCTCTTGTACAAAAGCGTATAGTCAGATAATCACATCTCAGATCTCAAAACAATATTCAGCATCCTTTGATCTTATAGAATGCATCTCAACCCTAATAAATGTCAATTCGGGGTACATTCTGGCCGCTTTCTAGGCCACCTCATCAGCAAAAAAGGGATTGAGGCCGATCCAGATCAAATTTGGGCTCTCTTTGACATGCCTTCCCCAAAGATAACAAAGGACGTTCAAAAACTCACCGACAAGATTGCCGCGATCAACCGTTTCGTCTTTAAATCTTTAGACAGCTGCCGTTGGCTATTCTTATTACTGCACGGATGTACAAAATGAGGAAAGGTTTAGCCAACTGCAGAAGTCATAAGGATACCAGAATGCGAAGCAGCTTTCCAAGGTCTCAAAATCTATTTGGGGAAGTCTCCCATAATGATCACCCCAGTAGGCAATGAGTAACTGATAATCTACCTAACAGTCACAGATACTTCGATCAGCTCAGTTCTCATTTACCTGGAAGGGAAAATAGAGAAACCAGTCTTCTTCATCAATAAAATACTCACACCAGCAGAAACAAGGTACTCTAAAATTGAGAAACTTCTTCTCACCCATGTTTACACTTCCCAGAAACTCAAACACTACTTCCAAGCACATTCAGTCAAATTTATGATGAACTACCCACTTCGGGAAGTTCTATCTAAAAAAGAGAAGTCACGAAGAGTACAATAGTGATTAGTCAGTTTGGGAAAACTTGATATCAAGTTTGAACAACGTCGTTCTGAAAAAGGCCAGGCCGTTGCAGATTTTCTCTCGGATTTTCAAGTGGAGGATCACGAGTGGGAGGAGTACGACCCAGACCTTACCGAAGATACACCAGAGAGTCCAGCCCCTAAGCTATTCAATGAACAAGCTGACTGGATCACTATGTCAGGGTGGAGGCTACTCACAGATGGATCAGCAGGACCTGTAGGGTCAGGGATCGAAATCATTTTGATTACCCCTTCAAATGATAGAATTGAGAAATCAATCCCCTTGGATTTTGAGGCTCAAATAATGTCACAGAGTATGAAGCTCTCATTTACAGACTCGACCTCGCACTTGAGCTCGATGTCCCCGAACTCTCAGTTTACACTGATTTATTACTCTTCATTCATCACTATTCTGAGCAATACAAGAAGAACTAGATGATGAATGAATACGCATCCCTCGTTGCAGATAAGATGAGTAAGTTTGCGAAAGCAACTCTCGAATATTTTCTTCGAGGTAAAAATAGACACGCCGATTCCTTGGCATATCTAGCCTGGGTCTTTGGTACATAAGCTAGATATCTCCAGATCAAAATCATTTTAACCCCCAGTATTAATTGCATATCTGTATGCACGATCAACGCTGGGGCCGTTAAAGGGGGAGACGACGATTGACGAAAGCCTTTTTTAGCCTACCTCAGTGTCAATAACAAGAGAAACGGACCACTCCTAGCAGATCCATAAGAACCCCAATAGCTGATCAACAACTCGAAGCATTACATTACTTAAAATGGTATGCTTAACTGCCTTTCTATTACAAGAGCTTACCTCAAGTACCTCTCGAAGTCAAAAGCAGATGAACTGCTCCGCGAACTTCAGGAAGGAACTTGAGGCTCCCACGCCGCAGGTAGATCATTAGCAAGCCAAGCTATAACTCAAGGAGTATTCTGGCCCGGTATGTGCAAGTAAGCAGAAGAGTATTCCCGCAGGTGTGATACCTACCAGGGACAAGGACATATGATATAACGCCCCTGAGCTCAAACTTTATACAAGCAAGGTTTTATGCCCATTCAAAAGATGGGTGCTAGACCTCGTCGGTAAATTCCCTAACTCTCCAAGTAATCGCCGTCACCTACATGTAGCTACCGACTACTTTACACAATGGGTAGAAGCAATTCAACTATGTCGAACCAGAGAAGAAGAGGTCATCTCTTTTATCTAGAACAACATAATCACTCGATTCGGGTACCCTTACCTAAGTCGTATCGATAACAACCCCCAATTTGCGGGAGATAAGGTTGTAAACTTCCTAAACTACTACAATATCATCCGCATCACCATTTAATACCTATAACTTCCCAATATCATGCAACTTCCACCCAGTCAAACACCATCGTTAATCTATTTTGAATTCCAAACATTTAACACATTCTTTCTCAACCAAAGCCACTCATGACTTCAGTTATGAGGAGGCAATTGTAGGGACTTATCCCTCAATCTTACACAAAGTCGAGCTCATCCAGCTCGAATTACCCCCATCCCAGATTCACGCATTTTTAGCACTCCAGTCAACTTTTCAACCAATTTTACGAACTACTCAAGAACGTGGATCGAGCTAAATATAGAAAACGTTACCAAGTCAAAGTTACCTATCTCCCACGAACTCGTCAGTTATTCAGTCAATCGCCACTAACCGCATTATTTGGAAAATGTGCTTCAGCACGATGAAGAGCTATGGGAAAAGCCTATATAAAGGAAAAGTTCCAAAAGAGACAGGACCAGAAAAATTACACAAACTTCTTATTTACGAGATCAAAAGCATTTTTATATTTTAGAGATCACTTGTAATAAAAATATCCACTCCAAGCAATAAAAAGACTTTTACAAAAATCCTCCTTACGAGGTCGTGGTTTTTACCTGTTCAGAGGTTTTCCACGCTAAAAGTACCTGCTTCCATTTCTTACTATCTATTAGAGTATTGTTACAGGTTCATTTGTGTGATAGCTAATTCCTAATTATATCGAGCTTACAAAATTTGGCCATTTCAAGATTGGTCTGATATGCTTTTCTTACCTTGCTCAAGAACGATGTATACCTACAAACCCTAAATGACTCTCAAATTTGTCCTATATGTGCATGATTGTAGATTTCATTGATAGGCGATGCTTTGATTTGATCTATTGTACTATAGTGATAATTATGTTGAAGAGATTGTATAGTAATGATTATGTTGTAGAGATTGTATTTTCTCTATTTCAGGGTTTTTAAGCGCTTTTGCCGCTAATATCAAAACATTTTTGAATATTATTGGTCTGTATAACTCCCCAAGGGGAAAGGATAAATTCTTTATCAATTTCAAGGGGTTTTGGAGGCCTGGTAGATCCACTTGCAGTCACCGGTGGTGTTGCTGATATCACAAACTAGGTTTTAACCTAGTTACTAATGTCACAAATAAGAAACCCTAATGTCTACGTCGTCTATCACGGCAGACGTCACCTAGTCTACAAGTTTAACCAGTTAACCAAATCATATAAGATTTTGCGCTAGGAGCTGAGCTAGAAGTGCAAAAATAATCCTTGTTTTCTTACTGGATTTTACCATTGGGTTATCAGCTGAGCTATAAAGTCGCTCAAACTTCTAGAGCATGCCAATATAACCGGCTGGACCTGTGAAAGCTTCCTTGGTAGGGCTTCTAGAAAGCACACCCTTTTCGCTGTGGTCCTTACCTCATAGATTGGGTTTTTACCAGTCAGCCAAGGATTTTGACAGTTCAATCGAGTGTTGACCAGTTAATCAAGGGTTTGACTAGTCAACCAAGGGCTGATGTGTCAGTCAAGCAAATTCACAATTTGTAGACAAACTCAAAAATAATCAAAGAAATTAAATAGGAACAGTTTGAGATTTCCTAAAGAAAACCCACCTCTAGGATTTTATGCTTTCTTATTACTTATGAAAAGAATTAGCATGTAAAAGGTTTGCTTCTTTTAGGGTTACAATACCTATATATAGAGTGAACTTATAGTTCTACTCGAACTATAATAAAATCTCTACACGAACTAGGTTAGGTAGTCCTACTCAAACTCGGATCAAAGCCGGTCGGTCATAGGGGAAAATAGCACACCAAAATGACCAAAAAGTTATGAATCACTTAGGCTTATCTGCACCGAGAAGCAGACATGAAATATAAAAGGGTATTTAGATCCTCCTAGATTACAAGCTCACATGGACCACTGTCTCGAACATGTCGCACCGATGCTGACCTCTTCTTGCTAACATGGCCCTCTGTGTCGAGGATATGTGGCGCTGACGTGGCAGGGTCATGTGTCATACAGATGTGGAAAAGCCACATGTCATGCTGACGTGACAGGTATGAGGCCCACTTTGTTAACGTGTCATACTGATAAGGCAAGGCCACATGTTAAATGATGTGGCTCAATAGTCCCCATCATAGTGGCGTGGCAGTGGACCGCATTGTTGACATGGAATGTAGTCATCTTGATATCATGTCACTGACTTACTTTGATGACATGGTAATGGCCCCACTACTGACATGGCAGGAACCCACGTAATGATGTGGTAGACATACGTGATGACGTGTGGAGGGTGTTTGTCATGTGTTAAGGCATATACTACGTACCAAGGCATAAACCATGTGCTAAGGCATATGTCACATGCCAAGGCATAAACTGCATTCCAAGGGCATACCCATGCTACCCATGCTACCCATGTACTAGTCACATGCTCGAGTAGCGTAAATAACATATGCCAAGGACATGTTTGTCACACGTTATTGGTATGGTTGCCTTTGCACAAGCCAAGGGCGTAACATCGAGTGGTTTTGAACTTTAAGGCCATGTTAAGATCATGCTTTACGGGGTAAAGTTTTGTTTTGAAGCTTTATAGGACATTATGAGTATAAAGACTTGAATAGGGTTTAGTTTTAAGTAATGATAAGAAATCATATACTTTATTGTACTATATACTATGAACTACAAGTATTGATTTAGAATCATACACTTAATAGCATTTCCTGATCAACAGGATGTAAATGAGGTTCACCTACAAGTAATGATTACGAATCATTGCCTTGATCACCTTGAATTGCCTTTATGCCGATGATGTTGATCAAGTACTACTAGTGGTATTGATTTACATGCATAACTAATGTTGGTGAAAATTTGAATATTGAGTACATCCCATACTGCAACTCTATTTTGGCACTAGCAAACTTAGCTTATATGGATATTGAGATCCATCTACCACTGTAATCTGGATAAGGCTATTGTTGAGAACAATAAGTCTGTAGTCAACAGAGTTTTCACTTTATTTGCACCCTCGCCCCCAATTTAGGAAGATATGATAATGAATTACTGGACTCCTATTCTAGTATTATATGAGTATGACAGAATTAAAATTCGGCTGTACAACACCACTATGATGTTTTATGGAGAAATAGTTGAGGCAAATAGAGAGATATTGAGAATATTATGTTAACATTCTAGGCTTCAAATATTGTGCTTCTAAGGCAATATTCCATAGTAAGAGTTCACTGCACGTAGACCTGATTCAAGTTTTCCTCATTTCTGAGCAAAACAACGAGTTGAGAACTGTGATCTCATGCCTACTAAGAGTAAACATGTACATGAGTCGTACAATGTCAGGTTTAGTGATAGGGGAAGTTGTGGACAAGGTCGCAGCCGTGGATAGGCAAAAGTCACAAAAATGATAGGATTAAAATTCCAACAAAGGCAAGGGAAGCAAGAAATTTACCAATGAGTCAAAATTAAAAATGAAGAATTCAAAGCTAGACATAAGATAGACGAGTAGTGGGCATAGGATTGCAAGAAGCCCAAATGTTCTACGGATATTAGCCGCAGACTTATCACGTGATTGCACCAGGCACAAACCCTCGCTACGATAGTGTCTACGGCCTTTGATTTCTCCCATGATACCAATACAGCTTTAGATAATGTTTTAGGTGTGATTACATTAGCAGAGTTTCAGTAGATGAGTGGTGTCACTTAGAGAGCATTTCCAAGTTCAAAGTTATACTCCATACCCTATGAGGGACCTATTTATCAATAAGAATTATATATATTCTATGTGTGTGTGTGTGTGTGTGTGTGTGTGTGTGTGTGTGTGTGTGTGTGTGTGTGTGTGTGTGTGTGTGTGTGTGTTTTATCAGTTTTAAGTGTTTTCTTTGAGTCTTTATTTCAAAGAGAAAAAACATAAGCAATCAAGGTTCGTTTGGCTGAGAGGTAAGTGTTTTCTTCTCCTTGTGACTGATCATTATATGTTGGGAGACGGGGGGTTGTTTTCCTAGTCAAGTTTTAAGTAAAAGAATTGAATTTTGAATTAAAAGAAATGGGTAATTTTTTTTGAATAATATAATTTTGAGGTACTAAATGTAACAAAAGTTTAAAAGTAGATTCTTATCGTAGTTTTTAGAAGTATGAGGTACTAAATGTAATTTTTAAGTTACTCAAGACCCTGTACAAAAATTTTCTCCCCAACTTTTACTAAACTTTAAGAGAGAGAAAGAGAGAGCAACCATTTGCTATTTTATTCGACGTGGCCCTTCCTATTCTCTTTAAAATTGGAATATCATAATTTAGTTTTCATATATTTCGTGCTGATGAGGGATACCAATTGTTCTCCTCGTTAATAAAGTTCCCCTTGGCAAATTTGTTGACATGGTTTTAGGCTTCAAAAGAATGCTTAATGTAAAGATTATCTTAGACTATCTATATTTGTTTCTCCAAAGATTGTTAGCCATCCCATATTTACATTGTCCTTAAAATCAAATTTTATGGGTTTGTTGCATTATAATAGCATAATCGAATAATGTTTCCTATATTGTAGGTCTCCACTTGAGTTTTGGCTTTGGTTACTAATCAAGGTCATAAAATATGGCTACTTAAGATGACTTTAATAATATTTGGCCTTAAAATGGGGAATCTAATCGGAAAATTTATTATATTTTGCACCTCAAATTTGATTTTAAGGAAAAAAAGTCTTAATATTTCCACGTGAGGAATTTATAGGGACCCGAGTTTTTACCCTGTCTGAGGTAAATACCCTTATCTAGTCTAACGCAAAACTCTTTCTTTAATTCTCTTTTCAACTCTCTATCTTCTTATGTGAAATCTTCTCCTCTTTTAATTATATAAAAGCCTTTCTCTCACTCCATCATTTACTTCAATCAAACTAGAATCACTACCATACTAAACTCTATACCCCTAAAGATTTACCACAGGGATTTTGTATGCCAAGGTAGAATACTATAACTCTTGGGAGAGAGACAGAGAGATATTATAAGCGGTACTCTTCATCTCTACTTTTGACATGGACTGTTAGGATTTGGAAGTCTTCTTTTTGTAATGGGATTCCCTCTATTTGGAGATTGCGCATCGTCGAGGTTGCCATGGACTACAAAGTTCTTCCATCATAAAATCTTGATCTTCTAAGATCCAAACTAGAGAGAGAGGACTTCAAACATCTAAATAAATTGCAAACACTTCTGAAATTTTCTTCATACAATGTTTGCCAACAACTGAGCAAACCCAAATGATGATCAAAAAATATCCAAAACACCAATAAAAGTAAACAGGCTTAAATATACTAAAGAAACACACACATACACACACATTATGATGAGATTCAGATTTAGCTTATTAGAAGCTAAAATCTCTAAAACATCATAATTTATTTTTCTTGTATCAATTTATTAGAGAAGATCCCAAATCAGATTCAAACTCCGATTGAACAAACACAAAAAAGTGAAGAAAACCACTTACTTTGAATTCACGTCTCTGAATCTATCTTGGCCTGGGTATTTGTTGAGATTCTTACAAAGCTAAATTTGATTTTATCGAGATATCTCCATACTTTGTTACAAAGGAAAAGAGAGCATAGAAAAGGTTAAGCTCTTTCTCTTTATCCATATCTCTCCCCCTTGAACCACCATTAAAGAGGAGAACCTCCTTTATTAGTTTTTGATATCCATATTTTAATCCAGGGGTGAGAGAATATCCACATTTTAAGAAGGAAGAGATAAATTAAAGTATGTGGTTTGTTTTGTGACTAGATGTAGGGGTATTTGTGTCAGCTTGGGAAAAAAAATTGTGTCTCTATCAAATGCACATGTAGAAATAGCAGGTTCGAGGAAAATTAGCTACTTTAATATAAATGATCTTACATGGTATTTTAAGATAATCTGAATATCTGATCCATGTTGAGTCATGCCATGTTTCAGTTGGCAAAAGGATAAAATCTTCATAACTAAGAATGTACACATTTTTGGATATCAAACACTCTAGACTAACATACACATATACTCAGATAGATATGATAAAAAAGAGAGATTGATATATTAATTGAAAACCCTGAGGTTATTGTAGGTTTCTTTAAGTTAAAATATTAAACCCTTATTAGGATATAAATAACTCTCTGTAAACTCTCCCCATAAAGCCCTAGCTTATATTTGGGCTTGTTAGGAACCCAGCAGAAAACCCCAACCCAGTTGGGTTTCCACCATGGGCCGGACCCAACTCCTAACACTCCCCCATTAGGTGCCTCATGCCAGGACAGCTTCCCTCATTAAAACCTTGCCTAATAAAACCTCATTGGGCAAAAAAATTGTGCAAGGAAAGAACACAATCATATGCCCTACCCTGTATGGATTGTAGATGCGTTTATGTTGCCTCATCAAAGCCTCTAGTCAGTAAAGCCCCTTGGGATAAAAAATTGTACTATTATGATATTGAGTACAACATGCACATGTCCACGTCAGGATGGGACTACTCCCCCTGACGTTGATCTCCCCGAGATGTATCTCCCTGAGATAATTATGAAAATAAACTTTAGCATACCGATTCTGCATACCAACTACTTGAATGCAAGAGGTGCAAGAGTCTTGGTTAATATGTTTGCAAAGTTATCTTCTGAAATATCTTGAACAACGTCAATCTTATTCGTCTTCAGTAATTCATAAGTATGGAAGGACTTCCATAAAATGTGCTTAATTATGTTATCTTTGATAAAAATCTCTATTGACTTGAATGATGCAAGCCGAGTTGTCTTCATATAGAGTCGAAGCTTTATCTTAGATAGAACATGCCACAACTTCAGTTGGTATGATGTATCTTGGAGTGCAACCATCATTTTCTACTAGCTTCATGAAGTACAAGAATTTATGCGTGGCTCGAGGATATAACAAACACCGTCTGCTTCATCGATCTCCAAGAATTTGTTGTATCCCCATACATAAATACATAATCCATCTGACAATGGCCTTTATGTTGGTATGACAAGTATCCTACATCGGCTTACCCTATAATTTTATGTTTACCATTTTTCAAGTAGAACATACCCCAGTCTTTCGTGTCGATCATATACATTAGAATGTGCTTCATCTTCATCCAGTGGCTTTGGGCAGGAACAAAACTATGGCAAGCCAAACAGTTTACTGCGAATGAGACATCGAGTCTAGTACACTTAGCTAACTCCTCTAAGATACGATACCTTAACCCAAGGAGTTTCTCCCCCCATTAGGATGGTGGATGATTTCCTTGCCCACATCCAAGTAATGGATGACAATAAGCGACTTAGCACTGTGCGCTACATCCATACCAAAGTATTAGAAAACTCTCTCGGTATATATCACTTGGTATAAAAATATGCCACTACCAAGATGTGCGATCTGTAAATCGAGATAATACATGGTTTCCCCAAGGTCTATCATTTTGAATTCCTTCTTCAGGTATTAAGTAGCTCTCACGATCTCCCTCAAAGTTCTAATGATATCCAAATAATTTAGTACACTATAATGATGACTTAAGCAAATATCTGTGTTATAAATAAGAATGCATACAAAGATAAGGCTATTTACAAAATCCTTGTCCTTTAAATACTCAGTCAACTTATTATGTCACATGGTCCCTAATTATTTCAAGTCAATTGTGACTTATCCAGGTTTCTTACTATGCATTTCTCGTGTTTTGGTCTTCATTGCTTCTTGAAGCTTATACTGATCGGGTAGCTTCTTGTAGATGTTTGTATCTAGTTTTATGTATAGATATGCATTACCTAGATAAGATGACTGTCTAGCTTGTTCAGGACAACTGATAGACTGATTAAGTATTGGAAAATTATAGCATCCATAATCGGAGAATAAATCTCATCATAATCGACGCCAGGTCTCAGAGAGAATTCTTAGGCAACTAGTCTTTCCTTGACCTAATTATCTCTCCGAGTTAATTATTTTTGTACTATTCTAATTTATAACCGACAGTCTATATGGCATCACTTCACATTATGCTTATAAGTTGAGCTCCGCTTGGATTCCAAACACCCACTTTGGCCAATGTACAACAACGCACAGTCGTTTACAATAAGTGGTTTTGAATCCTCATCATTGATGGCTAGCACAGCAGCGAATGTGAATAACTTGTCGACAAATTACTATTGAATGATCCTACTGTAGTAGTATATTCCCTAGATTCGATACCGAAGAACTATCAAAGGTATGTCGAATGTATTTGATCATGTACCCCACTGTAATTTAAAAACATTCCAATATACAACTAGTGAGCTCGACCCTCTACAGTAGCGGTTTTATCAAATGTAGTTAATGTACGTGCTCTATAAAGTTCGCCCAGTTCCCTAAAGTTAGGAGAAATATCATATTTTTGTAACTGCCTGTATCTTACTATTAATATAAACAGAGCATCTAACAGTAAGGACAGATTCTTTACCCTTCTTTATACCTAAAATCCAAGCTTCTCTACAAGTATAATTGATTAGCATTTAGTGGATTTACATCTAAAGCCTCTTCGAGGTCGTAGCTTTTCTCAGGCTTCACTGAGTTTTTACATAAAATTTAATGCATGATAGCTTTTATTTGCACTAAATCATATTTTTTTACCTAAGTATTGGCAAGGTTTACCAACCGAAAAACTAGCCATTACCATTGGCGTCGTCTGTGGGAAATCTAATTTTTTATCTCTATTAAATCTCATCCTAAACAATTACTACCAAAACCAACATAAACCTCAGAAGTGCCTCCAGTAACCAGAGGAATAACGAGAACATTCCAGCAATTATTCTGCCAGAAACCATCAATTTACACAATACTATTTTCAAACTCCAAAAAAATATGAAATCTAGCAGAACCCAACGGCTCGATAATAAAAAAATTCACGCTCAGGCCCTTCAAGTGGAAAGGGATGAGAAAAGGAAATCCCTGGAGCAGCAAAGTCGAACCGGTCAAAAAGAAATGGAAGGTCTGTGAAGACAACATGACCGATTTACCACTTGACTGGGGTCGCACATCCAAGCCTGAGGTGATCACTGATCGAGAGTATCTCAGATGGAGAATTGACCAGGAAAGGAGTGAAACTGAACATCGAGATCACAATCAAGGAACCTAGACAGAGTGTCATAACACTTTGGACTCGCAACATCCACATCGAACACTCAGGGCAGTCGAAAAACTTAGCATCAGGCCCCACCATCTCCTCCAAGACGACTCGTAAGAGAAAGGTTGGGCCCCGAAGGATAAGGAGAATTTAATCCTCACGCTAACATAGCACCTCACGTGCTCCTTCTGTTCGTTTCTTTGGATGACTTAAACAATCGGATTCAGGCCATTCATTCTAATAATCCAAGTCGAAGATCTACTTTAGACAGGGTCGAGACAAATCCTATCTCCCTTCACCTTGAAGTTATGTTTATTCCTGACAACTTCCCCATACCAAAGTTTTACCAGTGCGCAGGCCTTAACGACTCTCTAACCCATGTCAGACAGTTCAAAGAAGCAATTGGCCTTTACTCTAAACTTGATTACATGTTATGTTTTTTGTTTAATATAAGCCTTAAAGAAAAACCTCTCAGATGGTTTCATACAATTCCTGATGGATCGATAACTAGCTTTGTTCAATTGTAGTAGTTGTTCGAATCAAATTATACACACTCTATAGAATGTGAGACTACAGTCGATTCGCTATTCTTTTTTGGACAGGGCACAAAGAAAATCCTCGCAAATTTTTACAAGCGATTCCTGCAATAAACAAGGATGATCGGGAACTCAGATCCGAAGATTGTAGTACCAACATTCACTTTTACACTCCACATCAATTTTAAAGTTTGAGAAGAACTAACACTTCATAAGCCCAAAATGGTAAAAAAAAATGATAGATGTGGTTAATAATTACATCGAGCTTGAAAGGTCAAAAAAGGATAAAATAAAAAGTCCCCCCCCCCCATCATTCATTCTAACGAGGCTCTTTCACCACTACAATCGAAACCGGCAAGCAATGGTGTCACTAAACGACATAGGCGATCCAACGATAATCTCAAAGGGAAAGACGAGAAAAAGGATAGACAAATCCCAGTTTTACCACCTATGACAGCGCCACCCTTTCTAACATCTTACCCATCTCGAGGGGGGATGAGTTCTTTCGAGAAGCACAAGAAATTCCTAATGTCCTAAATAAACCTTTATGCCAGTTTCATAATGTCCATATCCATGACACTGATAACTGTTATTCTCTCATGCATATTTTTTACAGAATTATCTTAGCAGGAATACTCTATAAATACGTTATCGATGTTCAGAAATTTCTCGAAGAAGAAACAAAAAGGAAAGAAGACGAACAAGGGTAAGGTCAAGCTCGTCATCTGTACATGATCAAAAAAGAAAAGGGTAACAAATGAAGAAAGGATAGCAGAATCACATCATGTTGTAAGATGACTTCTTCTTAGAAATCTGCCAAACTTCTACCCAGCTTTAGCAAAACAAAATGCCTATATCATATTTCCATTGAGGACTACGATACCAGTCATGTGAAGTACCCCCATGATGACTCACTGGTGATAATGCTCAAAGTAGGCCAGGACTACTTGCATACACTCCTCGTGAACATAGGAAGTACGACAAACATACAATTTAAGAGGGCTATTAATGTCCTCTGCCTCAAATATTCTATCAAAGCTTCGACCATAGCTATCACAGGCTTTAATGGTTGCAAAGAATTTGCTTTAAGAGAAATCGCATTGCCTGTTAAGGCAAGGCCAAAAATGACCTTTGTCAAATTCATCGCCATCAAATATGAATCTAAATACCTGAGGATCTTGGGAAGAAGTTGGCTTTAATCAATCAATAAGGTACCTTCGATATATCATTTGGTTTTGTGCTTCCTGACTGATCATGGAGTTTACGAAATCAAAGGTAGTCAAGCCGTTGCAAGGATGTACGAAAATACCACTACTAACTCTCATGCATCAGAACTTTTAAAGGCGTAGAAATTATAGAAAGAGCCACTCCCAATATTAGAGCAACATGATACTGAAATCGTCAAATCCCTAGAACTCAACAGACCTAGGATAAATACTTTTATTGGCACAAAACTCTCACCAGAAGAAAGAGAGACCCTCCTGCAACTTTTGAAACAAAATGTCAATGTTTTTGCATGGTGTTTTCAAGAAATACTAGGTGTTGACCCTTCCATCACATCCCACAAATTAAACCTACTACCTGATAATAAGGATGCGGTTGAAAAGCGATGTAACCTAGCACTCATTCTACGAGAAGTAGTTAATGAAGAAATCAATAAGCTACTTCATATTGGATTTATCCGAGAAGTAAAATATCCAAAATAGGTCTCGAACATCGTAGCTATCCCAAAGAAAAATGGGAAAATAAGGGTCTACGTGAATTTTATCAAACCTAGTAAGTTCACACCTAAGGATAACTTCCCTCTACCTTTGATCCCTCACCTCCTCGACTCTGTGGTAGGACATAAACTTCTGTCGATGATGGATGTAGCTTTAGGATATAATCCGGTTCTACTTCCCGAAGAAGATAAAGAAAATACTACATTCGTAACATAATGTGGCCTTTACTATTATACAGTCATGCCATATGGATTAAAGAATGTATGAGCAACATATCAGGGAATCATGACAACAATTTTTAAAGATCACTTGGGCAAAATCATGGAGCTGTACATCGACGACATGATCTATAAGAGCTTAAAACGAGAGGATCATTGCAATAATCTGTAAACAATCTTCGATATCCTTCGTAAATATCACATGAAATTAAATCCATTAAAATACCAATTTGGGGTAGTATCTGGTAAATTTTTAGGCCGTCTCGTAAGCAAACGAGGGACAGAAATTGATTTAGAGAAAATCAAGGCACTCATGGCCATGTCACCACCACGAACAAAAAAAGATATCCACAAGCTTGCTGGAAAAATTGTCGTTCTTCACAGGTTTATTTTAAAGTCATCTGATCGATGCAAACTTCTTTACCTCGTTCTTCATGGGAACCTAGCCCCAATAACAGGGAAACAACCCAAGTAAATCATCTAGACCCCAGAATTCAAATTGGCTTTTTAAGACCTTAAAAGATACTTGGGGCATCCTCCCATAATGAGTACTCATGTTGATGGTGAAGTGTTAACAATGTATTTGTCGACAGCAAAAGAATTAATCAATTTTTTCCTTATTTGAGAAGATAACGGTATGGAAAAACTAATCTACTTCATCAACAAAACTCTTATGCCTACAAAAAAAGGATACACAATAATTGAAAAGCAGTTGCAAGCTTTGGTTTACAGTTCCCAAAAAAATTGACCTTATTTTCAAGCACATCGCGTCAAAGTCATCACCAAATACCTCCTCAAACTAGTCCTTTTAAAAAAAAGAAAAATCTAGAAGGGTACAATAATGGTCTGTCTTCCTAGGAGAATATGACATTTCTTTTGAGCCACAAATATCAATTAAAAGACAAGCAATAGTAGATATCCTAGCAGACTTCTCCTTCAAAGACCTAGAGTGGAAGGAACTCGAAGTATTGAAAGTTGTCATGCTGATGTACTAGCATACATAGCCGCAATGCTCAAAGATAGTGAGAAAATGACATTACACATTAAAGTGATCCAACATTCCAGCCTCGATACCACCTATGCAATGCAAATCCAAATTACTGAAGATGAAGATCCTAAAGACTGGAGAAAGCCATTCCTCACATACTTTAACTTCAATACACTCCCTGATAATAAAGAAGAAGCTTGATACCTTTTAGCAAAATCTCGAAGATTAAAAGTCGAAGGAGGAGTACTTGATAAAATTATTGGCGGGGAGTAACTGATCGAATGTATCTCACAGAAACAAACACATGTCAAAATTATGGAACTGCATGAAGGAATTTGTACGGTACATTGCTCAGGTCGATCGCTGGCTCAAAGAACATTCACTTAAGGTTTGTACTGGCCAAAGATGAGGCAAGATTGTGAAGATTTTATTCAAAAATACTACAAATGCCAAATTCATGCTCAAGACATCAAAATCTCAGCCTTCGACCTACAAGTCAGTAATGTCCAATAGCCATTTAAAAGATAGACAATCGACATCATTGGTCCATTCCACCCTGTATTAGGCAATGCAATATTTGTCTTTGTAGCTACAAATTATTTTACCAAATGGGCCGAGGCTGTACAACTTTGTCACACTGACAAAAATGAAGTAATTAAATTTCTATCGGAAAAATTATTATAAGGTTCAGATGTCCACAAATGATAAGGTCGGGTAATGGCAAGCAATTCATTAATAGAAAAGTTCTCAAATTCCTCTACAAATTCAAAATACAGTTGACTACCTCGACACCTTACTACCCACAGGGAAATGGCTAGCCTGAAACTATTAATAAGAGCATCAAGTCGGGGTTACGAAAGCGGTTGGATGAAAAGAAAGGAAGATGGGTCGATGAGTTACTCAGTGTCTTATGGGCATATAGGACTATGCCTCAAACATCCATAGGTTGCACACCATTCATGATGGCCTTCGACACTAAAGTAGTCATTCCTTCAGATCTTGACTTTCCAACTGCTAAAAGACAAATAACAGATAAAGAGAACAAACTGGGACTTTTATATAACCTCAATTGGATCGAAGAAACTCAAGATCACATCATGGAAAACTTGGAACGATACCACGATACTCTAAGAAAAGCATATTATAAGAAGGTGAGAAAATAAACATTCAACGTCGGTGACCTTGTACTCGATGAATTCAAGATTGTACTCGACCAAAAAACTCTTGAAAATTATTAGAAAATTGGGAAGGTCCTTACACCGTAAATGACAAAACCGATAGTAGCACATACTGGTTAATGATTGAAGATGAAGTACAACTAGTGTTCCCATGGAATACAGCCCATTTGAAGATGTTCTATATATAGGAGTTGTAATCTATCATTTTTCATAAAGAAATTTTCTTTCAATTCAATAAATCATTTGCTATTAATATTTTACAACACTTTACAAGTTAGTATTAAATCCCAGTCTCATTTATTCCATAAAAAGATATCCCATAAATGGGAAATATGTTTAGCCATGATTACTAAACTCGACAAGCGATTACATGGTTGTCTTATCAATCAAACCAGATATCCCATAAATGGGAAAAATCTTTGGCCATCATTCCTACCTCAGCAAACCATACCATGGTTATATCACATTTACCTTATTATTTTGACATAGGTATCCTATAGTTGGGCAACATATCTAAACCACATGAGCAAACAACAGGTCTTAGTTCTGTTGGCCATCCCAATATTAAAACATAATACTCCACCAAGAGATATCAAACATCACATCAAATATATTTGATTACTTCTATCTCAAATCATCGACAATTCAAATAAAACATTAAAAAATTCACCACTTTAAGATTAAATCATTCCAAATTAAAGCAAATGTTAGTAGGTTCCATCGACCACTTGTACAACTTTTACTTCAAAATATTCCCAATTTTTTTTCCAAATACATTCAAAATTATTTATTTATCTGGAGATATGATTGGAGTGATATTTTTACTGGGAGACCGGTTATAAGTTCATCTAGAATTTCCCCTTCTACTTCCTTAGCACCATCAGGCAAGACAGGAGTAGCAGCTGCAGACTCAGATACATCTTCTTCGACATCAAAATCTTCAAATTCAACCCCAGCAGATGTAATAAGCCCCTTATAGAAGTATTTTCTCTCTTCTATTAACTCGAATTCACCCGAGAAGTTAGCCTTCATACGCTTCAGGGAGTCGAGACCCATCAAATCCGCCTCTACGATAGCCTGGGCAAGAGCTTTAGCTTTATCTACTTCCATCGACTTCCTCACAGCCAAGATTTGTTTTCGAACATCATCCTCAAAATTTGATTTTGCAGAGCAAGGGCATCCTCCCTCTCTTGCACTATGTTAGCTTTCAACTTCATGACCTCCTTCCTTTTCTTTATTTCCCATATCCTCTCGGCTTCACAGATAGCCGCCTCCTTCGATTTAACCGCACCAACTTTTACCTTATCTAGCTTAACTTCATACTCTTCTTTCTCCCTCACCAATTCTTTCTTAATATTTTTGGATATCAAGAGTTCATTGGCCAAGTTTTGCCTTCTAAAAAATAAAGACTTCCCATCGAGGAGCAACTTCTTGATCTGCATTATAGCAGAAGGAGCCAAGTTTGTTAATCGAAATAATGCATTAAGATTCCTCACTTGATTCATCATTCGATGACCACCAACAAAGAAAGTAGAAATGTTCTCTGCTCAAGCCAAGCATGTATCAAAGTCCTGCTCCATGGACTTCATTCCCAAAAGCCTTGATAGTTCGTTGGGTTTCTTCATCTGAGTCTACCAAATTTCCAGCGGGCTTCAATTTTAGTGAATCGAGAGAGCCCTCCTTTAACCCTATATCCTTTTGCAGAGGCACCAAAGCCACCTTCACTGATCGACCATCTGGAGCACTCTTCATCCCAGTAGAAGAAACCTCCCCATTCCCGTGCTTCTCAGCAGAAATTTGTCGAGTAACCCTCTTCGAAGGAGGATCAGGTACAGGTGTAGGAGGTAAAGTAGCAGCCCTTTTCTTTTTGCCAGCCTTACCAAAACCTTCACTTAGCAGGGCCTCTCTTTCTGCCACAGCAAAATCAGTTGTATACCCACTTAGATCAAGGTTTTTAAGGGGGATGCTCAAATTTACTACTTTCTTGGTCTTGGATGACATCTTACCGTTGATAGGACAAACATCACCGCCTTTTGTTCAGCCTCTCTTAAATCCTGCCTCCTTAAACAACTCCTTTATTGCCTCTTGATCCTTGACAAGGGAATCAATTCGACCGTAATAGTTTGTTCTCAAGTTAATCAACCTCCCCTTGAACTTGGGATTTTTTTTCAACCTCCTTCAAAGCTAAATGAACAATATAACCATTTAACACATGTACAACAAAAAATAAGTTCGACAAAAAACAAACACACAAGCATATACCACTAACCTAAGTGAAAGTGTTTCCACTTCAAAGGTTCACCAAGGTATTTTGGATCGAACTCGTAGTTTCCAGAAACGAGAAGTCGATTAGCTAAATATTTACCGTTTGTCGATGCCATGTCATACAACAATGGTCTCTTAAGAAACCTGGCAAAATACCTATACCACACCTTACTTGGATTTTACTTCAGCGTGTAATACACAAGCATATCATTCACGTATATCAATTGCTCTCCTTTCTCTTTAAGTTGAACATTCAATATAGCAACAACCTAAAACATATCATAAACGTTCGGGTTGAACTGACCTGGGGCAACATCGAAGAAGTTTAAGAACTTCTTTTGATCAGCTCGAAGATGAAATTTCAAGCCCTTCATAATCTGTTTCAATCATAATAAAACCAAAAACATAAATAGAATCAAGGTAAGGTAGAAAAAAAAAAACCTACCTTGAAAATGTGTTACTTCTAACTCTTTTTCCTTCACAATTTTCACCCTCTCAATGAGTACAAAAATCTCTTTAGTACCAATAATGGAACAGTTTACAAATAAAGAGCAGAGAGAATCAAAGTACACTTAGGAATTTTTAGAAAACAAAAAGTATGAACTATCACCAGACTAATGGGTATTTATAGACCCCACGCGACGGTTTGACGCACCACCTCGAGACCCTTCACCTAACTGTATGGCAGTTTTCCTTTTCCTTCGCCTAGCATGCTTCTTCTCAAATTCCTTCACTCTTTCCTTCCTCAAAGACAATAGACCATTGTAATATTGCTCTAAACCATCAAGATACACCCCAACGCTTTGTAACAGCAACGACAAGCAAACACCGAATGATTACTAGTTTAGCGATGGGTACAAATGTCTCATGATAGTCTAAATCTTCAGTTTGTGTAAAACCTTTCCCAGCCAAGCGGGCTTTATATCTTTCAATAGTACCACCCACCTTGTGCTTAATCTTGTAAACCCATTTACATTTGATGGCTTTTATTCCAGTTGGTGATGGCATCAATGTCAATATTTGATTTTGTTCTAAAGCTGAGATTTTTGCTGTCATGGCATCACACCAATATTGATCTTTAACTGCTTGTGAGAAAGTATTAGGCACAATATCAGAATTAATAGAAGATAAAAAAGACAACATGAGGAGGAGAAAATCGTGAATAAGAAACATTGTTACTGATAGGATATGGAGTTCCTGAGGTTTGAGTCCCAAACAAAGGTGCATTGGCCATGTCAGGTGGATGCGTTGATGCCTCCTTGGTAGCTGAAGAACCTATATAATCATCAAGATAACCTGGACGTTTGCAATTTTAAGGTTGTTTGGAGGGGAGTGGTACATGTGGGGGGTGATGATGATTTCATTGTGGGCAAAGTGTGAGTGCTTAAAATGATATCTGATGATGGTGAAGGAAGCAAAGGAGTTGGAAGATCGATGGTTGATTTTGGTAGAACAATGGGGGAAGAGGTGGGTGGATTCTGGATATTTTGGAAAGGAAATTCGACTTCGCCGAAAGTGACATCACGGCTGGTAAAGAAATTCTTAGACTCTAGGTCATAAACTCAATATCCACGTTGGCCATGAGGATAACCAACAAATATACATCGTGAAGCTCGTTACGAGAATTTGTGTTTATTTGGGTCCATATTGTGAGCAAAGAAAACTGAAGACTCGGAGGTGATGGTAAGGTGGCTTGGTTTTTAATAATACCTCATGTGGGGTTCTACTGGAGAGGATGGGTGTTGGCATTCGATTGATGAAATAGGCAACAGTTACACATTCACCCCAAAAAGTTTAATGGTGATGCGCCTGAAAGTGCAAGGCACGTGCAACCTCAAAAAGGTATCGGTGCTTGCATTTGGCAACCCCATTTTGTTGTGGGGTTCCGGCACATGTTTGTTCATGAAGAATGCCTAACTCATTTAACAATACTTGCATTTCTCTAAATAAAAACTTGAGTCCATTGTTGGTTCGAAGTCGTCGAACACGTAAACAAAATTTTGTGTTTGTACCATGGCAAAAAAGGACTTCAAGTATTTATATGTTTAAGATTTATAGCGCATAAGGTATATCTAGGTACAAAGTGCAATCGTCGACAATTGTGAGAAAGTAATGAGCACCCGTATGAGATGGAGTTGAATATCCCTCTCAAATATTGTAATGATTGAGTTGGAAAGGAAAACCTCATTTATTTAATCTCGAATAAAATGGTGAGCGAGTTTTTTAGCTAAAATGCAAACCTCACAAGAATAAGAGGGGCAACAAACATTATTTTAAAGCTCTCTTAATTTGGGAGATACACAATGTTTAGATGGATGACCCATGCAGCGGTGCCATATGTCAGTAGATGACATTCTTTAAGCAAAAAAAAATAGTAGGAACGTGAGTTTGAGGATGAACAAAGTGGTAAAGGCCATCACGCATCTCACCCTTGCCAATCAGCTTCTTCATTGTTAGGTTCTGAAAGACACAAAAGGTTGGAAAGAAAAATATGGCACAATTAAGAAAGTTAGTCACTTTACTTACAAATTTAGGTTAAAAGAAGGAACACAAAGTACATTTGAATGTAAAATTGTGGGTGATATTTTGCAAGTCCCATGATGAGTTACGGGTGTAGTAGAACCATTTGGAAGTAAAACTGGTTTAACATGTAGCGTAGAATAAAAACAGACGAATTAGAAGTTAAGTTAGTGAAGTGATCAGATGTACTAGAATCAAAGATCCATGAAGAGGAATTATTGACAGAGTTACAAGAAGATATACCTACAAAATTCACTGAAAGGGGTTGGTTGCTAGTCTTGAGAATGGAGAGAAGTAAACTGTATTGTGCTTCATTTAAAGGTAGAAGATTTGGAACAGATGTAGATGCTATGACATTGGCTGAAATGCCATCGGATGTAGTATTAGTAGTATAAGAGCTATTATTTGTGTAGAAGCTTGTAATAAGGCACAAACAGATGATCCAGTCTAACACAGTTACACAGGTGTCACTAGCCCCAATCTTCATGGAACAAACTCATAGGTGTTCTCAGTTAATCCCTCATTTTGTGTAACAGACTTAGAGTATATTTCATAGCATATTCTCGTGTAGTTCCTCAATAAATACTCATGTACCCTAATGGAATAATTAATATAGATTACAGCCATAATCCTCAATCTCTAATAATCTTTATGGTATCAGAGCTTTAAAGCTCCTACGAGTTCTTTTCGATCCTACTTTCTCAGGTCAGGGACAATGGCTGCAACACCTCTAAAATACCCTTATTCATCCAATCTAAATATAGCGAACTTTGTATCGCTCAAGCTCAAATCCACAAATTATTTATTGTGGGAAACACAAGTACTATCATTGATCGAAAGTCAAGATTTACTTGGTTTCATCACTGGAAAAACAACCCAACCGGAACCTGAAATCAACGACGACAATGGCGAAAAAATTCTGAATCCAGATTTATTAGCATTGGTTCGCACCGACAGGTTAGTGAAAGCGTGGATCACAGCTACAATCTCGGAAGAAGCTCTGGGTACGGTGGTCGGCATCACAACATCCAACGATGTGTGGAATGCCTTAGCTAATGCATACTCTCAAAATTCGCAAGCTCGCGAATTTGAGCTTCTTTTTAAGCTCCAAGAGAAGAAAAAGGATTCGACTCCACTATATGTGTATTTAACGGAGTTCAAATCAACCTGTGATCAACTCAACGCAATCGAAAAACCCGTACCTGACCCAAACAAGGTATTTTGGCTTTTAAGCGGTCTCGGACCACGGTATGAATCTTTCTCTACTGCTATGCTCAAACCACGAGCATTAAACATAAAATCACATGGATAACTATCGGTAAGTTGTGACACTGATATTACATTTTTCTTTATATCAGGGACAACAAGAACATTGTGGAGATGAAGTTTTGAGTTTGCTATTCTTGTTTCACCCATATGCGTGATGGGCAATTGATTTCCGTTACCCACCATAACATAGTCAGACCCAAAATAAGGTTTTATGTTTGAGAGAGTACCTGGATTGTCCGTGATATGTGTTGTAGCACCGGTGTCCAGTAACCACTCTCCCACTTCAGGCTCGTTAAGATGGATATCTGCCAAGGCTTGTGGAGTATCTTCATCTTGATAGCTATTGTCAAACCTGTGCCAACATTTCAGAGCTTCATGACTTCGGCGCTTGCAAACTTGGCATATGGAGGGTGATTGACTTTGGTTTGAATGAGGTTTTTGGGATATAGAGTTGTGATATTGTCGGTGGTTGTATGAGGGTCTCTAGCTTGATTGAGAAAAGCCACGACCTCGTGAGGTAAAAGGTTAGGGCAAGGTATGCTTTGGGCTGAACTGTTGGGTTGATTGTTGAGAAACGAAAGCGAGTGTAGGATTTGCGGGTTCAAAAACATGAGATTTTTTACGCAAGTCATGACTTTTCTCGCTTCTCATGGCTCTATCCGATCAAAAAGAAATCCGAATTTTATGAAGTGTTCTTATTATTTCAGGCGATGGTTGAAAAACAATTCAACAAAGAAATTTGAATATTCCAATCCGATAACGTTGGTAAATTTTTAAAGCAGGAATTTATTGATCACATCTTAAAAAAAGGGATCCGTCATCAACTATCATGCCCTGGAATTCCAGAACAAAATAGTGTGGCCGAACGTAAACATCGTCACGTCGTGGAATTAGGATTGGCTATGATGTTAAATGCATCAATGCCAAAGCTATACTGGGTGGAAGCATTTCTTACATCAACCTCTCTCATAAATAAATTACCTTCCTCGTCCCTTCATATGAAAACAACATACCATCTCCTACATGACAAGCCTCCTACCTATGATTTCTTACGTGTATTCGACAGTCAATGTTACCCCAACCTCCACCAATACACTAAAGACAAACTTGAACCACGCTCGCTTCCATGTGTCTTCATGGGATACAGTGAAAAGCATAAAGGAAATCGGTGTCTCCACCTTCGAACTGGCCGTGTTTACATATTTCGACACGTTGTGTTTAATGAGGGTTGCTTCCCCTTTCACAAGCCTACCTCATCCTCGTCTCCACCCGCCGATAATACATCCTTAACTAACTGGCTGCAACCTACCCAATCAATCACTTCACAAACATCACATTTAACTGATGATTCCACCATCAACCAAAATCATGCACGCCTATTTAATGGTGAGACGACTACCTCCTCTCCATTTGATCAAGTACCTCAATACATGATTCACACCACCACATCAACACCTACAGAACAACTACCTCCACCTCATGAATCACCTCCATCACAACCTACGGTTATCACTAGCTCTACTTCCTTGCACTCTCCTCCAATTCTTTGCCCAATTCAACAACCCTATCCTATTCCTATTCCAACACACACCATGACTACAAGAGGCAAAGATGGGATAACCAAACCTAATCCAAAGTATGCTATGACTGCACTTATCCCTTCTACTCCACCTGAACCTAAATCTGTTAAAGGTGCTCTAAACCATCCAGGGTGGCATTCGGCCATGATTGATGAAGTACAAGCTCTCCAACAAAATCACACTTGGGTTCTTGTTCCACGAAAACCTCAAATGAATGTCATCGGATGTCGCTGGATTTTCAAAACAAAACTCAAATCTGATGGGTCATTGGATCGGCTAAAGGCGCGACTCGTGGATAAAGGTTACAGCCAACGGGAAGGAGTTGACTATAAAGAAACCTTTAGCCCGGTTATCAAATCCGCAACTATCAGAATCGTTCTTACTGTTGCTACGGTTAAAGGCTGGAATCTCCGCCAACTTGATGTTAAAAATGCCTTCCTTCATGGGCACCACGATACTGCGGTATTTATGGAACAACCATCGGGGTTTGTCAACGTTCATATGTCGAACCATGTCTTCTAACTTCAGAAAGCCTTGTACGGCCTTAAGCAAGCCCCTCGTGCGTGGTTTGATCGTTTTAGTTTATTTCTAATAAATTATGGCTTTCGTTGCAGCTCTGCGGATTCATCTCTTTTTGTGTTCAATGATGAACATCAGATTATGATACTTCTCATCTATGTTGATGACATAATCCTCACGGGTAACAGTAATCTACTATTGGATGATTTAGTCGCTAAATTGGAAGGCGAGTTCTCTATGAAGGATTTAGGCCAGTTAAACTATTTTTTGGGTGTTCAAGTTAAGCCATTTAAAGGAGGAATGTTTCTATCTCAAATGAAGTATATGAATGACCTTTTTCACAGTACTCACATGGTTGAATGCAAGCCAATCAACACTCCTATGGCATCTAAGCCCGCAATCGTATCAAATGGCAATGTTCCTTATAAAGATGTCACCGAATATAGAAGAATCGTGGGCACGCTTTAGTATCTAACTCTAACTCGGCCGGACCTTTGTTACGCCGTTAATCAGGTATGCCAACATATGCACGCTCCCACCAACACTAACATTCAGATGGTGAAAAGGATCTTGCGATATATCAAAGGAACCCTTTCCTCGGGGCTTCACATTTTCAAGAATAGTAGTTTAGATCTTTATGCCTTCTCGGATGCAGATTGGGCAGGATGCCCCATTACGAGACGTTCCACCACGGGCTATTGCACGTTTTTAGGTTCTAACTGTATCTCTTGGAGTGCTAAAAAGCGGCCTACAGTCTCTCGCTCCAGTACAGAAGTGGAATATCGGGCTATGACATTAACAACCGCCGATTTAACATGGTTGTCCTTTATACTTTGAGATATTGGAGTCTATCAAGAGAAAGCACAAGTTTTATTCTGTGACAACCTATCCGCTCTTCACATGTCCGTGAATCCAGTGTTTCATGCACGCGCAAAACACATTGGTATTGATTATCACTTTGTGCGTGAAAGAGTTTCTCTTGGTACACTCACCACAAGGTTTGCTCCATCGTCTAAACAGTTAGCTGATATCTTCACAAAGCCACTCTCCAAAGCAACTTTTGATGACCTTAAGCGCAAACTTGGCCTTTGGATCGACCCAACGCCAAGCTTGAAGGGGCGTAATAAGGCACAAACAGATGATCCAGTCTAACACAGTTACACAGGTGTCACTATCCCCAATCTTCATGGAACAAACTCATAGGTGTTCTCAGTTAATTCCTCATTTTGTGTAACAGACTTAGAGTATATTTCATAGCATATTCTCATGTAGTTCCTCAATAAATACTCATGTAACCTAATGGAATAATTAATATTGATTACAGCCATAATCCTCAATCTCTAATAATCTTTAGCTTGGACGACTTGGACCTCTAGATTTTGGATGTTCTGAAGGATTTCCATGCAATGCATAATATCGTAATTTTTTGTGACCAAAAATTCCACAATGTTTGCAAATTGGATGACCACAACCTCTGTCATAGCTGCGAGGAGCATTTGATTGGCAAGCACGAAAAGGAGTGGTATTGACATTAAGTGCAGTTGTATTATGGGTTACGGGCGGAGCGAGCAAAACACTTTGTTATTTTTCTTCTTGAAGGATCATGGAATAGACTTTACTAATATTTGGAACGGGTCCATAGCAAGGATCTGACTACGAATGGATGCAAAAGTATCATTAAGGCCTGCCAAGAATTGGAAAACACGCTCTTATTAATGATGAACAATGAGGGTTTTGAATGCTCCACAAACACACTCTGGAATTTCATTATACGACAAAATTTCTTCCTAAAGAGCTTTGATAGATGTAAAGTAAGATGCGACCAAGGAACGATCTCGTTGAAGCATAGAAATGGATCGTTGGAGATGTCAAATCCTTGGTCCATTACTTTGAGAAAAATGATCACGGAGATCTTTCCAAATTTCTTGGTTCGTATTAGTATAGATCACATTATCCTCAAGCTTGTTATTCATGGCATTAAGAAGGAAAGATTTAATCATATTATTGCACCTAGACCATGTTTGCATATTTGAAAGAGGGGAAGAAGGTTTGGGAAAGGTACCATCCACAAAGCAGATTTTATTTTTGGCCAAAATAAACATTTTCATCGTACGCATACATGTGGAAAAAAATTCACCATTTAGACGATCAAAGTCCAAACTCGTGCCAGGGTTATCGGAGCAATGCAAAAATAAAGGAGAAGAATCAATAGATGTAGGGTTGCTAACGTGCAAGATTCGATGAGGGTAATGACGCGAGTGGAGGAGGATAACGGAGCACTCTCTATAGCTCTGAAAAAAATGTAGAAAGGGCGAATCTTACTATATAAGGGAAAGGTTAGGAAAAAATGGATGGAAGTTAACCTGCACTAGATACCATATTAGAACTGGAGGTTCCATCTCAAACTAATTGGCAATGAGAGAAGTAGCCCTAGGATCTTATATTTTAAGATACAAGGTTCAATGTACATGATGTGGGACTATATATATTGACAGAAAGTGAAGAGTAAACTCCAACTTTGTACATGTCAGTGTTGGCACAGACCATCGCTCTAAATTTAGGTGGTGGTAAAGTTTTATCAAAGCAGTTACTATAATATTTCCCAATATGTATTTCGGAATTTCGTTGGAGCCTTCCTACATGTTCGACTATGTGATTTTCACTATCTTCTAAAGCCTTAAATCTATATTACATTCTAGAGTACTTGTATCAATATAAACTCTATTGATGAGTCTCCCGAGGCGGGGAAAAACATATCAAAGGTGTAAAATTGATTTAAGTTTACTGATAGCAGTTACCACAAACTCACTCAACACATTTTTAAAGAAAGAAACTACTTCAACTTCTCTCATTGAACTGCCTCAAAACTGTGCAAAGTAAAAAGATAGAAAGCCATGTGTCCATGTGCATGTTTTTACTTTAGGTTTTAATGATACGTCAACCCACTAACAACTACTACTCAAACTACTTATCTAAAGTTCAAATTTCCCATTTTCCCTCTCTTACTTCAAATAAAAAAATGGCCTTCTTCTATCCACCCAGCAGGTACATATCACTCTCTATCTTTCTCCCTACCATCACTCTAAAGGTTAACATAGGTTTTGTTGATATTTCTCTGCATTTCCTCATATGCAGATGCGTAAATCCTTGATATATGTCATTTTCCACTACTCCTCCTTCATTAAGTTCTTCACATTTTTTGGTGCCGGATCAACTCCTCCAGCGAATTCTGCGCAGGTACTCATTCAAGTAGTTGTATGGTTCTTTATTTCTTTATACTTCATTCAAGTTGTTATATGGGTATTATTCCTTGAACACTTCTGTAAATACAGCAATGAAAACTACAAGGTTCAGCCTTATTACTATCAAACATCAAACAGAGTACCACAGAAATGGTTAGTTGTAGGAAAAAATGATGAAGATCATTCTCTTTTGGGATAAAACATCAAGAACCGTTTTGGTTTTAGAACTCAAATTTCATTGGTTTCGGTTTGCTTACTCTAAATTTAGCTTTTGTTTTTACTATTGTGGGACTTTTGGCTTAAGAATTCCTAGACATAAATTTATAAAAGATGTTACTGTTTTTTGGTGAATACCTAAGCCTCTGTTTCCAATTGCAAATCCAATTCCCAAGGCTTTATGTTGGGTTATGTTCATCTTAGAAGCATGTACAATGCTAGCTTCATGTTTGGAATTAGGGCATAATGCTTTACTATTGTAAAGGAAATTGTATATTCTTCCCTAGGTGTTGTACTACCAATAATTTTCAAAACACAAGTTTGCTGGGAAAAAATGGGTACTTAAATGCCCTGCTTGGCACGGTTTATATTCAGACTTATTTAGTTTTAAAAAATGATGGGTACCTTTATGCCTTGCTTAGTTTTCTTTTTGTTTCAGCCTTATTACTATAAAAATTGGGCTCTTCCCTCTATCTGTTCAAAGCCTAAGGAATATGTAACTCACTCTATCATCAACATTATCACACCTAATCTTACTGAATTTATTTTGTCATTTGTTCGATACATATGCTAGCAATATTACTCTTTTACAGAGTTTCATCTCTCTACATTTTTTTTGTTCTTTCTTAAGTTTCATCTATCTACAAAGTAGTCGATTGTTCGTAACTCGAATGAGGAAACTGTTGGCATTCCATGTTATGAACTTCAATGGCTCCTTCTTCTCCTCTATTATCAATGTTTCATTTTTTTTCTTTGCTCCATTGTTGTTATTGTTGCTCTTCGTTTGAAGAATCCTTAGTTGGAGAAGAAGAGAGGTTGGCGTCGTCTTTTACTCATTACCCGCAGCAATGCGAACTTGGTAGTACTTCGATCGCAAATCCAGTTTTGTGAAGTACGCCGCCTTCGATAAACGATCAAACAAATCTGCCGTCACCATTCTTAAACAAACTAAATATGTTGATTTAAGGTGATGCTAGCATGTTTGAGATCTATGGTCGCAGACTCGGCAATGGTTATGTACAATCCAAGTTTGTTCATAGATCTCTTAATTGTGACGCATTTGAAACTGCTGCAATTATAACTTGAACTCCAAAGCATTTCTTCAAGACAAACCAATCACGGCATGAACTCCAAAGATAATTTACTTACAATGGTGATTATCAAATAGATTGAAATTCTGATGGGTAGTTTTTGCGTACGTCCCACGGGCAAACCAATCAGTTTAGTACTTTGCAATTATACTCTGTTTTGTTAGACATAATTGTGGTTTTGGAATTTGTTAGTTAATATCATTGCTTCATTTTCCCCATTTTGCAAGAGACGTACTATTATATACTGTTCTCATACAATATTGTTAAGACAATTGTTGTTCTCTTAGACAATTTACTGTTCTCTTATATAATTATTTTATGAGAATAGTATAAGAGATTGTTATATAGCTGTGGTTTCATACAATATACTGTTCTCTTAATATATTTGAGGGTTTCCTATCTAATATATTTGTTATGGGTAGTACTAAGCAATTATAAACTGATTAAAAAATGAGTAAAATTCTTATGGGTACTACAAACCGATCACGGCATGAACATTTATATCGCCAGAAAACATATTTTTAATACTTATGGGTAGTTAGTGCCCTGTTTGGTTAGGCATAAATCATACCCTGTTTGATTTGACATTAATTAGTTTTATATGGAAACCATAAAGACCAATTTTGTAATTAGTGCCTTGTTTGGCAATGCCTTTAATTTTTGATGTGAATGTTGATTTTGATGATTCCATATTCTGACAGTTGTACATTGCTCCTTGCGTTTCACAAAGTTCACAGAAAAGATGGGAAATGAAACTACTATGTCGGTAAATAAGAATGGTAAGAAAATGAAGAAAACTTTGTCAATGACACAAGTATACAAACTCAATTTGAGAAATTAAACTACCTTCATATAATTGATCTAATCTATATCTCAAGAGTGGGATTGATATGTTTTTTTTCTCATTGTTCAGGTTAGAGAACAAAATGCAAACAAGGTTGTTGACACCACTAATATCAATGAGAACCAAATACAGCAGTCAATACAATGAAATGCTAATTGGTTCGACATGGAAGCTTTAGCAAAGGAACAAGAAAGCATACGTAAAGGCAAAATGCATAGGACAGAGGTATGTCATTTATAAAAATTATTAGAAAAGCAACATGTTATGTATTAGCATATTTAAAGTATAATATCATATGACATATTTAGATTAGCATTAAGTACGTGACATAATATTAATTTCCTCAAAAAGACTATTTACATATATCAACTACTAAATACATAAAAACATTTGATAAGAAACGCAGAATTCTTTGGCGGATAATACCCAAACAGAATCCGAAATAACCATAACGATATCTTCTGTTGGAATTTTTGTACAAAAGGAGAATAATCTTCAAACAAAAGAAATTACTTTAATACAATAACAACCATCTGTTACTTCTAACAATGCACCATCGAAACGTTTATTAGCACAACGAGCGAGACGTGAGAAAGAAAGACAAATTGTGATGATGGATGCTACTATTAAAAATACATATAATAACACAAATGTTGGAATCAATGAGGAAAACTCTTTTATTTTACGGTGGCAACTTCGAAACGTGCATTAGCACAACGTGCGAGACGAGAAAGAGAAAAAAGAAATAAAACGTGTGAGACGAGAAAGATAAACAATATTCATCGCGATGCATATTTAAATGGGGACACATCAAAACAACAATATTCACGATGCCAGGAAGCTAGAAATGAGGCAATTGTGCCACATGCGTCTCCGATGAATGATGTTAACAATCATTGGAACACGTAAGTTGATCTAAACTTAGTCCAAAAACAATTTAAAGTGATTTACTGTCAGATTTTAATTTAATAATATTAGATAACAATTCCACAACAACTTGGAGAATGTTGGAGAAAATTCTGATAATTACGGGGTTGCCCCATCTGAAATACTTGGTATTGATGAAACAACAAATACTACTACTAGGTTAAGAAACCCTATTGTCGAAATAGGAGAATCTTCAAGGGGACCCATTGACAAGTAAGCTTCTCACTAAAATTAAGTAAAACTATTCAACTATCGCATAATATAACTTTTAAATTAAATGATTGCAGAGTAAATGAGCCCCTGCAAGAACCATTTATGGATGAATACTTCTTTAGTGATGATAAGATGGATTTGGATTTTGAGTTCAATGTTGATCCTTTAATCCATGAATCTCAACATTATTTGGGAAATATGGATATTGAATGTCCTTCGTGCCACGCATTGCATTGGCTTGACAAAAAATTGACAAACTCATCGCGTTATCGGCCTTTGTTTAGGACATGCTGCAAGCAAGGAAAGATAAGATTGCCTATTCTTCAACCACTTCCTTCAGCTATACAAGTATTGTACGATGATGTTTCACCACATGCAAAATCATTTCAAAGTCATATCCGTGAGTACAATACAGCTAATGCTTTTACCACCTTCGGAGTAAAGTTAGACGATCAAATTCTAAATGGCAGAGGTCCCAAGCCAATTTCAATCTATGGGGAGCTAAAACATCGAGTCGGGGATTTATTACCTGATTTGGGGAAATAAATAGCTTATGCACAGCTCTACATTTATGATTCTATATCAGTACTTAAGCACGTGTATCCCGCAACCCATAACTAAATACCGATGTCTTGAAAATTATCCAAGATAATTTGATGGAGTGCAATCCATTTATTCGAATATATCGTCAAGCATACGAGGTATTGAATGATGCATAATCAGCAGACAACCAAAATGTTAATGTTCACGCGCATCTTCATCATAGTTCAAGAATAGATTGACGTTGCTATAACCTTCCATCAACAGATGAGATTACCGTTAGACTTCCAGGAGATGGATAAGAGGCCCCCAGTACTACAGATATCATCGTATATTTGAGGGGAGGTCATGAACTTATACGAATAAGTAAATGTCACCCTGCATATTTACCAATGCACTACGTCCTTTTGTTCCCACATGGAGAAATAGATTAGAAACCAGAAATGAAGAAGTGGGATGTCAATTATAATCGACCTGCTACTAAATGACTAACCCAGATGGATTACTATTCGGATCGGCTCTTCCAGTGCCCTATAGAGTACTCTGCTATTTTAAGGAGTGGCAAATTGGTTTAAGAATTTCTGGTAGATTCCTGGGCTACGATAGAGCAAAATCGTATAAAATATACTACAAAGAACCAAGGAAAGCTTCGTTCCGAATTATATGGTGGTTTGAAAGATTTGGTGGGGGTAGGATGGAACTCAAAAGATGTTGGCAAAGGACTAATTCTACCATCATCCTTCATCGGTGGCCCGAGACACATGTCAGAGATATTCCAGGATTTAATGGAAATTACCCGTCACAACCATCACCCAGATATTTTATTGACAATGACAGCGAATCCTAATTGGCTAGAAATAAAGAGGGCTTAATTACCAGACCAAACCGCAACTGACAGACCTAATTTAGTTGCATGTGTATTCGAATTAAAACGGTGTACCATAATAAAGGAAATAATAAAAGGCAAAGTAGTTGGTTCAGTGGTAGCATATGTTTATACAATTGAGTTTCAAAAAAGGGGATTACCCCACATGCATACCCTTTTCTATTTCCAACAATCACATTAAATTTGCAACCGCGACTAGGTTGAGAAAATCATATCAGCTGAATTTCCTGATGAAAGCATTGATCTAGCTCTATACCAGACTATCAAGAGATGTATGATACATGGACCTTGTGGAACTCGAAATCCACGGATGGCCTGTATGGAAAATTGAAAATGCATAAAAAGGTATCCAAGGATCTATACAAAAACTACAACAATGGACACTGATGGGTATCCTGTGTATCGTCGTCGTAAAACAGACACAGTTTATTGTTTGGCAAATGGACAACTAGTCGATAATAGAGATGTGGTTCCTCATAATCCGTACTTAACAAGGATGTTCGACTGCCATATCAATGTCGAACTATGTACAGGAGTTCAATGTGTCAAATTTATACACAAGTATATATACACGGGTCATGATTGCACTATGCTGGTATTTTATTCAGATGACGAGATTCAAAAATATCTCGATGCAAGGTACATTGGTCCACCTGAGGCTGCATGGCGTTTATTTGGGCATTCGTTACATGAAGAGAATCCTTTAGTAACCTGATTGGCGCTTCACTTACCCGAAATGTATAATGTGGTCAACGACGAGAGGGAACCAATTAAAAATGTATTTTCCAGAGGACAAGATCAAAGATCGACACTCACTGGGTCTTTCGAATATTGTGCGACACATAATACTGCAACAACCTACAATTATCAAGAGTTCCCAGAGTTCCATACTTGGCACGAGAAACCATGTATATGGCTTCCAAGAGTAGGGCCAGAATCAATTGGCAAAATTTATTTTGTACCTCCAAATTCGAGGAAAAGATACTATCTACACTTGCTTATAGCTGTCATAGAAGCCCACATTCTTTTGAACACTTACGGAATGTGAACGGAGTTTTGCACAACACGTTTAATGCAGCATGTGTTGCACTTGGATTACTTAAAGATGATAAAGAATGGATGCAGTGTCTTGAAGAGGCAGCTATTATGCAAACTGGGCACTAATTGCAAAGACATTTTGTTGTTATTCTTATCCATTGTTCTCCAATAGATCCAATGAGATTGTGGACAAAGTTTTCGATGAATATATGTGATGACTTAAAATTCAAACTTAAGGACAAATTTATAATTCCAAATCCGACAGAACATCAAATTACTGACTACGGCCTATTTTTATTATAATAAATCTTGCAAGAAGAAGGTAAGAGTCTCATAGATTTTGACCGTGAATTGAAAATTACTAAATCTGAACCTTGAGGATATTGGAAACCGGCTAATATGGGATCAAGAACATTTGACATCTAATGCGCAACACGCAGAATCTTTAAACAATGTTGAACAACTCAATGATGAACAACGATATATTTATAATGCGACTATTGATTCTGTTAGAAATGAAGTTGGGACTGTTTTTTCTTGAACGGAGCTACCGGTATAGGAAAAACGTTTGTATACAACTCTTTAGCAGCTACATGTCGTAATGAGAAGAAAATTGTAATATTAGTAGCATCGTCAGGTATTGCATCGTTACTACTAAATGGAGGTCGAACATCTCATTCAACTTTTAAGATACCCATAAAAATCTTATATAACTCAATGTGTAGGTTTTCGAAGCAATCAATACATGCAGAGTTATTCAAAAAAGTAAAGCTTATCATTTGGGATGAAATTCCCATGCAACACAAATATTGCGTGGAAGCAGTGGATCGATCTCTTCAAGACGTTCTAGGAAATGGAAGGCCATTTGGAGGAATAACTGTTGTTTTAGGAGGTGACTTTCGTTAAATTCTTCCAGTAGTACCAAAAGGTGTCTATGAGGATATCGTTTCTGCTTCTTTGAGAAGATCGTATATTTGGGGACACGTAAAAATATTATCCTTATCGCAGAATATGCGACTAATCAACAGTAACTCTGAGAATGTCGCATTTGCACATACATTATTGGAGGTAACCTAAATTTATCCTATCTAATAATATATTTTTTTTGGAAAAAAGATCACTAATACACTTGCGTTTAAAATATATGTATATCAGATCTAATCCAAAAGAAACAGTTGAATTTCCAAGTGCATTTAATAAATGTGCAAATCTAGATGAGGTAATATGTTCATTTTACCCACATTTGGAAGAAGTTACGACAGCCTTAACTACATACTTGACCGAGCGCACGATTCTTTCAGCCCGTAATGAAGATGTTAACATCATCAATATTTAAACTATGGCAAAAATTCAAGGACATGAGATTGTTTATTTTGCCACTGACAAGTTATCAGAAGCAGAGGCTGGGGATCGCACTGTTACAAATCGCTATTGCCAAGAATATATAAACTCACTTGATCCTTCAGGTCTACCTCCGTTTAGACTAAGATTAAAAGTTGGGTGCCCAGTAATTTTATTGCGTAATCTCGCTCTAAAAGATGGTTTATGCAATGGGACCAGATTAATGGTGGTGAGATACTCTCCTAGATTAATCGAAGCAAATATTTTAACAAAATCTAAAGCCGAAAACTTGGTATTCATACCAAGAATATCTCTAACTCCAACGTCTGACGATTTTCCATTTTTTATGACAAGGAGACAGTTCCCACTTTGACTAGAATTAGCAATGACCATCAACACATCCCAAGGCTAGTCAGTAAATTTTGTCGGGATCGATTTAACAACTTCTGTTTTTAGTCATGGCCAATTATATGTGGCATTATCAAGATCTACATCCCCGAAGAGAATTAATATACTTCTGCCACCAGATGCTGCAAATACAACAATAAGCATAGTTTATCCAGACATTTTGTTGTAGGTAAATAACTTAACAATGACATGACGCACTACTGTGATGTTTATCTTTCTTTAGTTCAAAATTTAATATAAGTTTTAGAATGAGACTTATTTATATGGTTGACTAATCATTCTCCAAATTTAGGAGAATCTTTTCCGTAAATATGGGAGATGGAAATTAACAAAAAGTATGGAACAATCATGGGAAGAATACAATAAACATGTAAGTATGGTACTTACATAATCAAACAATTTATCACAATGTGGCTTAAATGATTACTAATATACTTCATATTTTGTAGACAATCCTAAAACCACAAATTCAACAAACACCGGTGATATATTACCATGGCAATGGATTATCAAAAAGAAACTTAAACGCCCGATGTCCACAGCTTCGGAGTTTTGTGACTAGTTGCTGCATTTTTGTGGGAGTTATACGAAACATGATCCAACAGATAAAAAATGAAGAACGTGAACTACATCGAGCAAAGAATAGCAAGCTATCAAAAGTGATTCTTTATATCGTACACCAATTGCAATGTGAGGAGAAGCAAGAACTTCTTCGAATAAGAAAGAAAAGACAAGACAACTTTTAGAAATGATAGAACCTTAATGCATTTCTATGACAAGATGTGTAACCCAAAACTTATGTATATTTTGTATATATTTCAAAATTTCATATGTAGAATTAAAAATTAATGTATAACCCAATTTTAATGATTATCGTATTGAACATCATTCCATATTAATTTATTGTAATGTGAAGTAATAATGGGTGGAGAAACATTCTACACTTCAAAACTATGCAGAAAGGAATTAATCAATGACATAGAAAAGATGGAGACAAACACACATTGATGAGATATGTCTAATTTGGTGTATATTGATTTAACTTTTAATTATCAGCAAGTTCTCTTGAGTAGGCATAAAATTAAACTTCCATATTTGTAACTTTGTATATTTCTATTATCAAAATTTCAGTTCTATATGAAGGAAGTGGAAATAAAATCAGATGTCGTCGACGATGTCAACTACATCGTACACCGTTGCCTATATCATGATCGTATTGTGACTATGCTGGAAATCATTTTAGTATTATATGGAGATGTATTTCAATTATTTAGTATCATAAAATTTGTATACTCTTTTATAATACTAGGACAAATCATATCAAACTCATTTTATTTGTTTGTTTTTTTTTTGCTGCATATTCTTAACTCTTTTCAAATATAACCTCCTTCTAAATAATTATAATTAGTTAGTGTATAACATAATATAGTAGTAGCAATTAAAATTTGCCAATATCAACATTTAAAAATAAATAGGGCCGAAGGCGCGTCGACGTAATTGCCCGTGCATCGTCACGGGTAGTACTAGTATAAAACAATAAAATCGTTAATCCTGCATTTCTCATTTTGGACTAGAAATGTTGCAAAGGGTTTAGAAAATAACATTTTATACGCATTTTGTAAATCTTATGGTATTAAATATGACTCTTAAACATGTATATGGCTTATATGGTAACAAATGTCAAGCTAATATCATTACCTTCTTCACAATGGTAATTGCTAGGTTGCCCAATGTGCTATCCCCTGAAATTGCTGCCATCAAGTCATCCGTGAGTTCTAAGGTTTTAGAAATGCAATCATCACCTGCAAAAGAAACATTATTAGATATCCACAAACATATATATGTGTCTGTTGGGGTCTATGTAATTGTAAAGAGAGATAAATATAAACTTAGAAACTATTTCACCCGATTGTGTTTCTCTCGCGTCGGTATATAGCGCGATCCCGTCCTTGTGAATTATAGAAACAATAGTCTTATAGGAGTGCAGGTAGCAATCAGCAATTCCCATTTCTTTTTAGGGCTACTAGCTGGAGTTAAATTTTTCAAACTTTTTCCTCCCATTGTCTACTAATAAATCGAGCCCTGGATATAAATAAATAAACATACATAATTAAAAGAGGATAAAACATTTGCAAAAGTATTCATCCATCAGACTACGGGAAAAAAGTGCATCATCAACTTAGAAAAGAAGATAAATTGTAGCCTTAATTTCACTATTTACAGTAAAAATTTGCAAATAGATACCATGAAGCAAAAATAACAACACACAATTTAGATTTCCAAGATAAGGTTCACACATTCACTTTTTTGAGAGAGGCGATTTTAGATATCCTTCCCTCCGCTAAAGGCACTACTATCTTTTGATACTTAGTTGTAATCTCCACCACTCAGTTTTAATAGATCTTACAGTCCAAATCCTTTGTTTTCTCTGTTGGTAAACTAGGGCGTACTGTAACAAGTTCAAGCTTGTAGCCGATCGCCACATATATAGTAAGTAATTTGGTGGTTGTTGCTGCAACCCAAACAACTGTTTGGTCGGGACCTGAGAGATTCTACTACTTGGTTAGAGCATCTCCAACAGGGTGAGAGTTTGGGTTGGGTTTGCAAACTCAAACTATTTGCCTCCCAGCAACGAAAAAATGGGTGGGGGTTGGCTGAGCTGGACATGTCAGAACCCAACCGAATTTGAGGAACTCAAACTATAAAAAATGAGTTTGGCAATAAAAGGAACACCTCCAAACTCAATTATTTTCCTTGGCACCCCCTGGTTGCCTCTTCTTTCCCGAAACCAATTACAGAGCATAGAGGAGAACCTCTATACTCTCTCCAAATAGCAAACTCTTGCACCAACAGTAATAACTCTACACCGTCGACCTCATCCTCCCATAACCCACCTTCAACACCATTCGCTCAATACCCATCATCAAAATTCACTCCATACCTCTACCACAACCAATCTTAATTTCAACCTCAATTTTAATCACAGACCCCACATCTTTTTACCATGTCACATGGGGATCCCTGTTATGGACAATATCAAAATCCATTTATACTCTCTCAACCGCAACCTCAGGCGTTTAGACCGTACTATCAACCTTATTCGCTCACTCAACCTCAAGGTTTTCAACCTCTAAATTACTTTTAGAATTACCTATTCCATGGTAAATCAACTCAGCACAGTCAAAGTAACACAAATGCGTCAATACCTGCTGAAGCGGCGGCACCCCATAAAGAAAAAGGAAAAGAAAGAAAGAAAATAGCACCTGCAAAGCAAAGATAAAGCGTGCAAGTGCTAGAAGATGCTGAGTTTTTGGATGAGGCGGATGATGCTGGACTGCATTGGACAGAAGTAGACTTTACGTGTCTTACAAGGGCGTGGGTAACAGCTTCTGTCCAGACAGTGGGTCGCACAAAGGGTTTCAATTTCTATCAAAAGGTCAGCATTACCTTTAATAGAGACCCTGAGTGCCCCACACGACGATCACGTGGGTCGACCAAAGCTCAGTGCTATACCCTTAATGCACAATGTGTGGCGTACAAGGGGATAGTTGCTCAAGAACAATTTAGGAACGATAGCGGGAAAATAGAAGAAGATCGGCTACATTTTAATTTCCTTTCACTCAATTTCGTTTATTTCTCGCGGATAAACACGTTATTTATTTATATTTTATAATTTTGTGAATTGTACGAAAACAATGCACACAAGATCTATCAAGGCTTAAATGGCGGCAATGACTTTAAACACCGTGAATCGTATAAGATTTTGGCGCGAGAACCACGATGGGCCAACCTAAGGGATGATGGGTTGAACCATGCAGGGAATGTACCAAGAAATGAAGCCAGGAGTACATTGGACAATTCTTCCCCGGGGAACTCGGTCGGATCAAACAATCTATCGAAGGACCCCGATGGCCCGCCTACACCTCAATCTGCAGGCCAAAATTCGGAATTAGATGGTTCGTTGTATAAGGGTGGAAGTAGGCCCATCAGCTAAAAACTTTTAAGAAAGAACCTTGCAACATAAAAGGCCTTGGATGCTATTGTTGCATCTGGTAGCGGTATCCAAATAATGCTGGATGAACTACGGTTGGAGAAGTGACAAGCGAAAGAATAAAAAAGAAAGAAGAAGAGCGTAAGCAAATCAACAATGACAAACCAAAATGGATTTGGAACAAGAAAGTGAAGATCCCAAAATCATGAAGAAAGACCTGAGTAATCTTTCTGGATATCAATTGCAATACTATCAACAAAGGCAAGCTGAGGTCATGGAACGTCTAACCAAGAGAGGTGGACCAGGTACTTAAAGTGGTGATGAAATATAATTTAACTTTGCTATATATAGAAGTTTTCTTTCCAATAATATAGTTTACCATCCAATAATATAATCGTTTAAATAATGTACTTTATTATTAAAAAAATGCAATCTTGTTTTCGAAATGTTTATTTCCGATAATATTGCGTTGAAACAAATATAAGATTAATACAATATCAAAAAATTGTTTAATAAACTTGTACGACAAGAAGCATTAAATTATATTAAGAATACTCAGATAATACAAGAAATGGAGTATTAGATTTGAAGATTTCCCTTCACGACCCACAAATTCTCAATTATATCATCTTTTAGATCAAAGTGTAGTTCTCAAGTTCGAATGCGGTTCATTTTCGATATAAAATATTCTATTATTCTGCATTCGCGTTCAATATTGAACCGTTCGCCTTCGATAGTTGAGGGATCAGCTGGATTGTAGTCTAAGTATGATGAGAATGAACCTCGTTCCTCTTCGACGATCATATTATGCATTATCACGCACGCCTTCGTGACATTGTTCAAAACCTTGGGTTTTCACAATTGAATCGAATTTTTTACAATATTAAACCGAGATTGTAAAATCCCAAACGCCCATTCTATGTCTTTTCGGCTACTTTCATGTTGTTGAGCAAAGAATTTTTGTTTCGCTGTAGCCGGATTAGATATGGTTTGGGCAAGTGTTCCCCATTTGTGGTATATGTCATCCGCTAGGTAATACCCCATTTCATTTGCTTTTTCGGCAATTATATAATTGCAAGGTAGGGCGATACCATCGGCCAGGTCGGTGAAAAGAAGTTATTGTTGCTGAACATTAGTATCATTATTAGACCCTAGTAACCCAATAAAAATATGCAAAATCTAAAGGTCGTGTGAAGCTACTGCTTTAAGAATCAGTGTCGCCTTGGGGTAATGACCAGTAAATTGACCGTGCCAAGCCATAGGATAATTTTTACATATCTAATGCATGCAATCAAGGCTTCCTAACATGCTGAAAAATCAACGTAACTCTCTGACCGCTTTTAACCTTTCGACGTCAGCCGTGTTTGGTGCTCGAAGATATTCCTTGCCAAAAATTTGTATAATCGCAACACAAAGCATTTCCATACATAACAAGGTTTTGCTTTTTCTTATTCGAATATACTCGTCAAAAAGATCTGCCGCAACACTGTGGCGTAAGAAATGTAGTGTTGCGACTGCCTTTTGGTACGTCATAACCTCATAGTACCAGCGTTGTTGGGTTTTTGAACAAAGTAATGATCATGTGCAACGATTCCATCTAATATATGCATAAACATGTCTCTACTCATACGAAAATATCGCCAAAATTCCCATGGCTCATATGTACAATTCAGTTTGAAGTTGCCTGGTATAATACTGTAATGTCCCAATGGGTGATCTCGCTTCTTTTTCTTATCCTTATGGCCCATGACACTCCCACCATGACTCGAAGTTACATCATGTACTACTAGGTTTGTGGCAGTCTAGTGCATAACACAAATTACAGCTGCACAATCAAAGATAAGATCGTCAAAGGAGGACGCCGATACACGTGGAGGATTATCAATGGATGAATAGGATGATGGAGAAGACATTTGAGGTTGTAGAGGTGAGAGAAGGGTGTAAACGGTAAAGGGGAACAAGTTTCCAATTGAAGAGAGAAGTGTAAAAGGGGGAAGAAGAAGAAGTGGGTCTGTAATTGGGGTAAAAAAAATACTACGCGGTGTTCATTTCACCCCCAATTACATGTTTCTATTAGAATAGACTTAGGGTATGTTATAATATAACAGCTCAGAACAAAGTATGTTCGAACAGACTTTGGGTCTATTCGAATAAAACTGCTCCTATAGAAAATTGTTTGAATAAGACTTTATTTTGTTCGAATAAAAAGGGGTATGTTCAAATAGACAAATAGTTTATTCGAATAGACATTGAAAAAACTCATTTTTAAATTCAAGACTCAAACAACAACGGCTACTTCCTCTGGTGGGTCCTTCACAACGGCTAGTATTGGATCATAATGGCAAGTTTTAGATCACAACAAGCTACTTATTTTAGATCACAACAGCTAGTTTTGGATTACAATGGCTACTTTTTGCTTTATATATATGTTGGTTGGAGATGCTCTAACAACAATCATCTATTTGAACTCAACAATGCCAATTTTTTCCGCTCTAACACAGGATTCTTCAGTTGTATTTGGCTGGAATGAAGACTATGTTCTGGCCGCATCCTGGCATAATTTTGTTGATAATACACCTCTTCGACAACTCAACTTCAATCAATTATGGAATAGAGTTCATGTCTAATTTAGGATGCACACAGAACTTTGATACCCTCTTGGAGATTTAAACAACAGGTGGAATATTATTAAGGCTAAGTATGATGAGTTTCATGAGATACGAATAAGTCCTGATAGACGGGTCAAAGGTAATCCACTAGCCTATATTCTTTGCGAAGCCAGAGATGAATGGTATGACAAATACAACCAGTCGTTCCCGTTTGAGACTTCATTCGATATTTTTTATGAAACTACGTCCCACCTGATCTTCTTACAAATTATCAGCTTGAAAACTATAGGCGGGATCCGCTACCCCTTACTGAATGGTCCGAGTTTATTCCTTACATAAGCTATGAACGATGAATTAAATTTAATTGTATCTATTTTGTATTTTATTTCGTGCGTAGAATTACTATTTCAAGAATTGTAATTGTATTTATATTTAAATTCAAGACTCAAAATAAATTAATTAATATTAATTTATATAAAGAAATGTGACATCAGGTCTTACAAGTACTTATATAGATAAACAAACCCAAACTTCAATAGAAATTGCTTAAAAACATTAAAAACATCAAAAACACATATATCTACTGAGGCGGGCCCCTACGGTTCCTACCGGCTCCCCTAGTTCCCAAACCATATTCACGCTGCCTCGTCCTCGCGCCACCTCTTGGTGGTAGCGGCACCACCCGTACGTCACGCCTCCTCCTCAGATGTAAGTCCTGAACAGGACAAAGAAAATTTATTTAGATTTTGACAAAATAAATATGACATTAAGAAAAATAAAATAAATAAATGCATAAATAAATTACTTACATGTAAATTTAGCTTATCATCTATATTATCGGGGTGCTTGTGGGTAGTAGCAAACTTATTAGTCAACTCTTGGAGCCTCTGAGCATCCCACGCAGACTCTGCAAGGGCTAGCCGCCACATATCATAAGTCAGGTGCCGGAGCTCTTCTGCGTTGTAAGAGGTAGACATAGGTGGTGGGTCCCTCAAGCGGTAAATGGGGAGCATCTCACGTCTCCCTATCCACTCCATGTGCGCCAGGCAAACTGAAGTCCTGGAATAAGCTATGAATCGACGCTGAAGTAACCACCACAGGTATAATATCAGCCCTGAGTGCAGAGGGTCCGGACATATCTATATTCCCCATCATCCGGGAATCTGTCAATAGGTGGCCTACCTCCCCAGTTTGATCAACCTAGTATGAGGCGTAAGTCTCTCATTTCTTCCCTATTACAAACTGCTCACAGTCAACGAAGCTGGCCAGTCTCAACTTTTATAAATCCACTGGACTAAGATACGGCGACATGTTAAGCGAAGGATCCAAAGGAATACCCACTGTACCAGTCAACTGCCTCTAACATCTATCCCCCAAGTAATACTCAGAGTTTTCATTTGGGACTTAAAATGGCATCCTCTTACGGGACAGGAGTGACGCAGTCTGTACGTCAACTAACTCAAACACCGTAGAATGCAACCAAGGCCGCCAGGAAATCGCCTCAATAGTTCGGCAGTCAATGAGGTATATGCCTAGAATAAACAAATTGGTTGCCTGGTCATTTGCTTTCCTCATGTTCCACCTCTCTCATGCTCCAAGGCGCGGATAGGTCGAGATCTTAACCTCTTCCTTAACAATAGGATGACCAACCCCACAATACTCGTAGAACCAATACTGCATTTTGGAATAACATAAAAAAAATTAGAAATTATATTTAAGACGTTTATTGGAAGATATTTGATTTATAACTTGTAAGGAAAAAATGTTAGTGTTCCTCAAGAAGTTGGGAAAATCAAGTAATTGTACCCCCGATCATGACTGCGGTATCCAAACCATGGTATAGGAAAACAAGAATAGCAAAACCCCAGTCATATTCGGTAGCCTCATCCAAATCGACCACGACCGCGAGATATCCAAGCGGGACGGTGTCGTTGGCCATTTGGAAACACAAATGTCCCATCATTAAGAGGATAAAAGCACGAGAAATGGTAATATCATTCTCCCGATCAGCTGTAATGGTCAAGTACGTCCTCAAATGTGAAATACTGACGTTCCCACTCATTATATTATTGGATTCAATATTTGGGAGCAAATTCCCCGCATTGGATAAAATACTCCATGCATCGTCATATGACCCCTGTGTCGGATAACAACCGATTGACACTGATGTCAGTATCTAGAAATACAATGGAGTAACACCTATCTCTACACGCAGAAACAGAAACGTGTGCGTTGTCGGCCAATAATACTCTGTAAGCTCCTGAATTAGGCGATTATCAGAATTACCCAAGCGTATATCCATAAACTGCCAGAATATCTTTACCACGACATCCCTTACAGGTAGAATTATGAAAATATCCTTCCACACTTTGATCACCATAGTGAATGTGTTGTGCAGACGCATCAAATCCCAATTTTGTTCAATAGAGCATTTTGTCAAACACTTAATTTATGGAAATAACAAATTCATAATTAAACAAAAAGTTACCATAAGTCCATTGCCATTGTAATAGATATGACTGACGCTATCTCGGAGTTGGCTAATAAACCTCTGCGGGTAGTTTTCTTGGGGTGGGTTTGTTGGACATCTTTAAATTTAACTTGTTTTATCATCCTTCTGGACCTCGACTGAGTTACTGCTCGCTCTGGATCTCTTATCACTCTAAACCCAGGTAATGTACTGTCGTGCGGGTTTCCCTGTAGCATCTCTATTTTTAATTTTTTTGGGGAATAATTTGTTTAACCTTCGAATTGAGAAAGATGAAGTAAAATGTTAAAATGAGTCAAGTTGGGAAGTAAAAATGATAACAGTTTTAACGGCGTTAAAAGGAATACCGCACGGTAAAATGAATACTATGCGGTAAAAGGAACACCGCTACCGCGCGGTAATCAAAACTCCTCCAAGTTAAATTTAAATAAAAAGCCACGTGACCAACCCAAACTTGCTGCTGGGAAAATCTGGGGTTAGGTTTTTTGTGGACCCTCTGTCAGAGCCCACTCCCAAGCCCCAACTGGTTACTGGATATAGCCTTATGATAAGGGGTTTTGTCTAGGATTGTAAACTATGTTTGCTTATGGACTTGGCATCTATAAACCTGTTTGAGGTTGAAGCTCGATCTGGGATTAAAGCTCTTAACATTGAAAATTTATAGGCATTAATGATGGTTATGATGGTGTTGTGGTTCACCATGGTGGAGAGCACCAAGATATCCATAATACATCACCAATTCCTCCCTCTGAGGATATTTCATAATTAGTGAAGAGACTAAGGTGATGAGCACGTAATTATGGCATTTTTAATATACCCGAACATGTATTTTAGTCGTCCATTATATTTAATATTGGATACTTATGCGCATTTGTTTGATTGTAACTATTTGAGATGGATATTTGAAACCAAGCTCTTAAAGTTAAGTAAAAGTATCTCCAGCAGTTCATAGCACAAAAAGTCAAAGAAAGAATATATTTGGTCTCAAGATTGAAGAAATATATATACAAATATTCTTGGAGAATAAGATCAAAGAATAAATAGCATCCAAGATCCTTGAAGATATTGTATATTGAAGATTTATGCAAGAGTTTCTATGAATAAATATCTCTACATCACTTAAGGAAATTATATGCAATAATATTAGGTAATTGGTTGTAATATTAGAATATATTATTGCAAAAATATTCTTTAGAATTTAATGTATAGTTTCTAAAATTGGGTTCATTCTCCTATAAAAGGAACCCTCCCCCGATTATAATTAGGCATCTCATATTGAAGAAAGTATTGAAGAAATAAAGTCATAGTTTTATTTAATTGTCACTTCTTCTCTTTTAGTTTAATTTTTGCTAATATCTTTTTTTTTTGTTAATGCGATGAAGTCCGAGATGAGCGGCTAATCTCCTAGCTGATGAGGCCTCCTCTTGGTAAAATGAGAGTCATTTTCCTCCCTCGAAACTCTAATCCTAGCCATCTCTCCTGCTAGGGTTTCCATCCTTTCTCGACTCCTCTTAGGGTTCTATCAGAGCCTTGATTTTCTTGCTTCCTACATCTCTTTTTGCTATTGTAATTTGTCCTTTTGGCTGTATTCGACCATGGTTGCGAGTACTTCTACCGAATCTCTTTCCCTCCCCATATCGTCTATCCCTTGGCCGCAACCTCATCTCTTTTTCAACCCTCGCAACTCCTTTTCTGAAACTGCGTTGTACCTTGCTCTCTCCTCATTTTTGGATTCTATAAACTTGGCTTTCGAATCCTCTCCAAACCTTTCCCCTGTTGATACAAGTATAGCCGTTGTGATCGCAGTCTAGCCTGTACTAGAAGTGCTCAAACTGGATACAAAAGTTGCCTTGTTGAAGAAGGGCATGCCGGCGATCTCGTTCACATCTTCGGATCTGAACATAGCTGCAATAGCTTTCAACACGGATATAATTGAGAGCAACATTAATACAAATTGGGGTCTCATGGCTTAACCGAATGTTGTTGGGCTCGATCACAATCTTGGCATGAAAGTGGAGAGATACGGCATATCGACATCGATGGGGATATCAGTTGACGATGGGGATAACAGTAAGCTTACACGGCCTAGAGTAGGGTCATTGGCTGTGGTAAGTGGGCACATTACAACTGATTATGTGAATGAAACATTGGATAAGACGGTACCACAACGTACATCACTCAGCGCAGTCTCGAGGAGCAAGAGTGTCCTCAAGCCTTTAACCATTTAAATGGTGTCAGGTCCATTACTTGTTTGGAATTCTAGGGGCATTGGCAATGCCAAAACAATTAAGCATCTCAAGAAGATGATCAAGCAGCATCATATTTTAATTGTGGTGTTGATGGAACCTTTTCAAGATGCTTCTCAAGGTCCTACTTTGGGTCGTATAATTAATTGCACTTCATTTTTTGTCCAATCAGTCTATGGAAGGGAAGATTTGGGTTTTGTAGACACAAGAATTTGATGTGGAATTGGTTTTTGCTTCTAACCAATTGTTACATTGCAAAATGAGTGACAACAACAACCAATAGAGCACCTTCGTAACTATTGTCTACGCCAAATGTGATATCACCGAACGCAGAACATTATGGGAAGACATTAATGACATAACATCGGCAATGAGCGCTCCATGGTGTGTTATTCGGGATTTCAATGTTGTACAACATCAATCAGAACGTCTTGGGGGTAGACGCTCATCACATAGATCCTTGACGGAGTTCGAGGATATGATTCAGGCAGCTGGCCTTATAGAGACTTCGTTCACAGGATCCAGTTACACATGGTGCAATAACCAATAAGATAGCACAAGGCAGTGGGTACGGTTAGACAAAACTTTGGTAAACCCAAGCTTCATAGCTCTCTTTCCTATTCATAAAATTACACATTTAGAACAGGTGTGTTCGGACCACTCTCCACTCCTTCTATCATTCAGCAAAAACCTATACCAAGGACCATGACCATTCCATTTCTTTAAAATGTGGGCATCGCACACAACCTTTTCTACCTTGGTGGCAGAAAACTGGCCTAGTGGTGTTTTTGGAAACTACTTATCCTCCTTCGCTTACAAGCTCAAGAAGGTTCGCCAGGCACTCAGAGCATGAAATACAAATGTTTTTGGAAATGTCGCTCAAAACATACACGCTCTACAGGATAAAATGGTTTAGCTAGATCATATACTGTAAGATGGGTGGGAAGATCAGGTTGGTGCCGAGCTTGGCAGGGTACAGCAAGAACACGCAACCATGCTATATAATGAAGAAATACTATGGCGAGAGCAGTCCAGGGTCAACTGGGTTGCAGCAGGAGACGCAAATAAAAAATTCTTTCATACTGTTACACAAGTCAATCGAAAGTGAACTTTTGTATCTGACTTTACTCTTCCTGATGGCACTGTATCAACCAAGGTGGAGGCAATTCATGATGCCACGGTGAGCTATTTTCGAGAGGTATTATGGGCCACAACTACATCCGAGGAAGCGGAACTTCTTGAATGCATTCCTCACGTTATCACCACCGACGATGAGGCAAGCCTTACTTGCATCCCATCCTTGGAAGAATTAAGAGACAGTGTTTTCAACATATCCGGCGACAGTGCTCCGGGCAGTGATGGTTTCACATCGGTGTTCTTTACCTCATGTTGGGACATAATCAAAGAGGACCTTCATGGCGTTGCCAAAGAATTCTTTAACGGTGCTCTGATATCTAGATTTTATACCTCTTCCTTTCTCACCCTCATACCAAAAGTGGATACCCCAGCAACTTTGAGAGACTACAGACCAATAAGTTTGTGCTCAGTCATCTACAAAATTTTCTCCTCCATTATTGCTAACGGACTCAACAAAATGCTTTACAAACTAATTTCTGGCAATCAGGGAGTTTACATTTGGGGCAAGGATATCAGTGAGACCATCACTTTGGCTCAAGAAATGGTTGGGGATTTACATAGAAAGGTAAGAGGTATTAACGTGATGATCAAAATAGACATGGCAAAGGCTTATGGCAGGCTGGATTGGAAATTATTGCGGCCGGTTTTACACAAATTTGGTTTCTCCGGCAGATGTGTTGCTCTTATTGCCCAATGTGTTGAAACCTTATGGTTCTCGGTAGTACTCTAAGGTGTCTTCAAGGGATACTTCAAATCGTCATGAGGCTTACGGCAAGGAGATCCCCTTTCTCCACTCTTATTCATAATTCCAGAAGAAGTTCTCTCTTGAGGGCTTTCCGACTATTTTGTGCAAGGCAAAATTGGGATGTTCCACACTTCCAGAGGTTGTTCTCTATTAACCCACCTTTTATATGCAGACGACTTCCTCGTCTTTTTAAATGGAAGCCACCAATCAGTTTCTGGGTTAATGGCATTTCTTGCCCGGTATGGATCCTCCTCCAGTCAACTTGTTAACAGCGCCAAAAGCAGCATTTATGTACACCATAATGTGACGGTAGCTAGAACTCACGTCATCCAAAATGCATGCTGATTTCAACACCGATCCTTCCCTATGACATACTTGGGAGCTCCCATTAGCTATGGAAGAGTGCGGCTAATTCACTTTGAACAATTACTCACGAAAATCCAACGACACATAGAAGGTTGGGAAGGAAAGCTTCTTTCACAAGATGGTAAGCTTGTTCTCCTCAACCACGTTCTGAACTCGATGCCCATACACTTGCTTTCGTGCATTTCTGTTCCTAATGGTGTCATTAGCAAGATCGAGTCGATGTTTTCTAATTTTTTTGGGGGCAGTTTTGACGGTCGCAACAAGAAACATTGGGTAGCATGGGATGACATTTGCCTTCCCAAAACCGAAGGTGGACTTGGGATTCGCTGACTCGGGGACATTAAGTATAGTCCATTGCACAAAATATGTTGGAATTTCCCTCATAACACCTCCACGTGGGCATCCTTCTTCCGAAACAAGTACACTGTTAATGGGGAAATAAATCGCCTGCGACAAGGGGACTCCTCACTTTGGAAACAGATGAAGGGTCTTCACTCTATGGTGAATGCCAACACATACTGGTCTCTTGGCAAAGGGGACAAGAGTTTCTGGTTTGACAACTGGGCAGGGGAGGGTCGGTTAGCTAATGTGCTCAACCTTGAATGCACACAAGATATCAAAGTGAAAGAGATTATAGTGAACAACAGCAGCTGGAACTGGTCGCTGTTAGAGCATGAAATACCGAACCAATTGAAGCAAACACTACCCCTCAAGTTCTTCCTAAGCGACGAGGAAGACGTACCACTTTGGGGGCCGTCTGAAAAAGGAAACTTCACTGTAAAATCTGCCTAGAATTTTTTGCGCTGCGAGGAAAATAGCCACTGTCGTATGAAGTGGATTTGGCATCACACCTTACCAACCAAAATTCAAATCTTCATCTGGAAAGCATGGAAGGATATCATCATAGTAGACACATTCATTCAACGAAGAACCCTTCTCGCATCACGATGTTGTTGCAATCATAGCAAAACAGAAGCGCTAAACCATCTGCTCGTCCAAGGAGAAACTGTTACGGTAGTTTGGGCGCACTTTGGCAACGTGTGTGGTGTTCGGCAAGGGGTAAATGATAATTGGTGGACTCGGCAAGGGCTGTGGTTTCAGGCGGCAGACTTCAGTACTCAGATGGGTATCGTTAGAGGAGTGATACCTACTCTTATAGCATGGGAAATATGGAAAGCACGATGTGCTCATAGATACGAGGAGAGGCACATGTCTACTTCAAACATCATTCATACTATCAACAACAATTTACTCGAGAGTATGTCCAAAGCCAAAGTAAAGCAGCATTGCAACTATAGCGATCTCATCTCTCTCCAGGTGCTAAGATTGGTCAGGCACCCGGTGCGCACCAAACGGCCTGTCTTGGTTCGCTGAACTCTCCCTCCTCCGGGTTTATTCAAACAGAATAGTGACGGTTCTGCACTCCCTAATGGCATGAGTGGTGCAGGAGGGATTATTCGCAACCACCACGGTAATATGTTACTTGGATACAGCATTGCACTAGGTCAAGGCACAAATACAGCAGCTAAAATGTACGCATTACTTCACGGTCTTTTGTATTGTAAACAACAAGGATGGTTTCCACTTATTGTTGAGGTCGACGCGGAAATCCTTTTAAACTGGTATAGATGCACGCACATATGCCCTGTAAAGCATAGAGCAATTTAGAATATTACTACCCAACTAGGACGGGGACTTCATATTCGCATGACATATACCTACAAGGAAGGAAATATCACAGCTGATGGGCTCTCAAAGCTTGGCAGCTCCCAACAGTCCACCCTCTTCTGGACGGTGGCTACTCTTCCACGACATATCCGCGCTTCTTACTTCATGGGTAAACTCGGACTGGCAACTATTAAGCAATAAATTTAGTGGCTCGGCTTTAAGTCCTCCACTTGTAAATATGACTTTCCTCTTTAATAAATCCCAAATTTGATAATAAAAAAAAACATCTTCTTGGATGAGCAATAGTTGGTATTAATTAGGTTCTAACTAGTTTTCTCTTAGTACTTCATAATTGATAGGTTAGTGCATCATATCGAAGGTTTGACCATAGCTTCGGTTTGGTGTATGATAACTTTGAATACAAATAAATACTACTAACCGTAGACTTAATTTGGAGATCGTAATAAGAGAAAACACTAGAGAACTCACTCAAGCCTAGTCATGGTTGAGTTGATAATTCTCTAAGACACTCTTCACCATCACTTAAAAGTATAACCACTAAATGCTTGACCATAGATTTAGTGGTTTATTTTACAACATCGTATGTGTCTTAACACGAACATATGATGGGTGGAGATATTAGGATCTAGTTGAATATTGATTAGTGCTTTGAAAGAAAGAGGCCAAGTTCGAACCTAAGCTCTCTCTCATTAAGTTTTATAATTAGTTTTTACTTCTTCTTCTTAAATTTATCTCTTATAAAATTGTAATTCAACCTAGAAAGTATTTGTTTTCCCAAACCTCCATGTGGATTCGATCTCACTCATCCGTGTTATAATTGGACAACAGTACTTTGAGCGGGTATTTTGCAAGAGACCCTAAAACCCTCTTATCAAATGGCGCCGTTGCCGAGGAGGTAATGGTAAAAATGATTCTTTTTAATACCAAATTTCTTTTCTTTAAATTATTTTCTTATATTTTAGTTTATTGGTGTGCTATCGAGGTTAGTTGTTAAGTTTGCCAATTAGTTTTATGATTAGATCCATGAGATTTCTTTCTGAATAAATTATCTTTAACAATTTCTAATAAGCGGTTTCGAAGATATTAATTTTGGAAGAACTATACGCAGTTTTCAACGAAAGTGCATTCCTGAATGTTATTCTTTTTTTTACCATCTATAATTCATAATTGGAAAATACTCTTTCTTTTTTCCCTTGTTTTGCAGGCTAGTGACAAAGTTGGCACTTAAAGATCGTGAGGAATTTACAAAATACATTGGCAAGCTTCTATCTAATCCTTCTTGTACCCCCTAAGTGAATAGGCCTTTCTTTCTTTCGCCCTCTAAGTGAAGGGGAGGCCACAGCTTTATCAAAAAATACTTCCCGCAGGTTGGTACCTCTATAAACTTGACATCTATAAGGGGTTCATATCTGTTCTGCCCCTGCACTAAGAACATAAAGTCGTGTGGACCGTGCAAATACACCTGCTCTAATAAAAAAATTGTTGTGTTTGGATTAACCTATTGCTGTGTTTAAAATTTATTTTCATTACAACATTAGTAAAGGTAAAAACTGTTGGAGACTTGCGGAAATCACCACCCACAAGATTCTCTAACAAGTTGGACCACCCATTAAGGATACGAAGAAATTTGTATCACACAAAAATTGAACGTCCCGGACCTAAAAATAACTAATAAAAACAAGTAGCAAGATTCCTAGGGGATTTCATCACCCAATGGATAGGTGTGCCGGACCGGGGTACAAGCACGGGTTCGTAGAATACGGTGGCCCCAGCCTAGCACCACAAAATACTAGTTGTAGGTTTGCGACGTCACCATTTTGAGTGCTGACGTACGATAAAGCGACTCGCTCGAGCGTAAGGACTGAACATCTACTCTAAGCTAGTACTAGTACAGTGACGCAGGGGAGTGTAAGAACCAAAGCCTTCAGCCATCCTATCCATTTTGAACATAAAAAAATATAGGGGAGATGATCAAAATCGTTCTCAAGGATTTCGTTCTCAAAATTGTTGAAACATAGAGGGTTTCGTTCTCAAGGATGCAAAAATTAAAATCGTGAATTAAAACTGGTTTTCATTCATTGAAAATAGTTTTTTATCAAACAAAAATAAGAACTCCCGTAGAAAAAGGATAAAACTCAAAAGATAACTCCTTTCCTCTTTACAACTCTCCCTCTTAACCTAACTAAAATTCCTCATCTCCCTCAACCACTCTTGATTTTGTAGAGAGAGTTTAGCTAGGCTTGACTACAAAGCCTTCTAGCAGCTCTAGCAGCTCTTGGTACAAAGTCATCTCTAACAGCTCTTGACAACTGATCATCTCCAGCAGCTCTTTAGCTTGTAAGAGTTGGGCTTTAAGAAGGGTTTGATTACAAATGTCTCTTTACCTGCAATAGTCAAATATACTTCAATTAGGCCTACCATAGTCTTATCTAGTTTGGGGGTACCTACCATCGTCTGGCTCAAGACGTTAAACTTAGCGCTTGTGGGAGGCAACCCTTATCATGTTCAGGTAATATTTTTAGATTATTTTTTATTTTTGGCAACTTTGGGGACACATGCTAATATAGTTTGAGGGTGGGGGTAACTAAGATTTTCATAACTTTTTCTAATAAAAGTTATTATCTAGGGCATTCTGGTATTGTAGACACATTTTGTGTATACTCTGATCTTTGGACATTCTTAGAATCCTAGAGTTGCACTTGGGATAAAATTATAAGGTTATGGTTTATTTTAAACCGTAAATTGTTAGTGCGTTATCAAAAGGTTCAATAACTCAAATCACAAAAAGAGAGACTGTTTTGAGTGAGAGAAAGAGAAAGTTTTTTTTTTTGAGAGAGAGAAAAACAACTAAACAAAAAATAAAATCACGCCTGACAACAACAAATAAAACAAATACAGCAAAGAGGAAAAAATTAATACGTTTACGAATATAAAACGAAAAATCAAAACAACACGCCTCAAATAAAACAAAAATAGGAACAAAGAAGAAAAAAAAATACAAAGGTAAAACAAAAATTCGTCAAACAGAATACTAATTTAATAATAGAGACATGATTTTCTAAATTGATTGCATCCCCGGCAGCGGCGCCATTTGATAATCTGTATCAAACCGGGTGTTGAAACATAGAGGGTTTCGTTCTCAAGGATGCAAAGATCAAAATCGTGAATTAAAACTAGTTTTCATTCATTGAAAATGGTTTTTTATCAAACAAAAATAAGAACTCCCATAGAAAAAGGATAAAACTCAAAAGATAACTCCTTTCCTCTTTACAACTCTCCCTCTTAACCTAACTAAAATTCCTCATCTCCCTCAACCACTCCTTATTTTGTGGAGAGATTTTAGCTAGGCTTGACTACTAAGTCTTCTAGCAGCTCCAGCAGCTCTAGGTACAAAGTCATCTCTAACAGCTCTTGTCAACTGATCATCTCCAGCAGCTCTTTAGCTTGTAAGAGTTAGGTTTTAAGAAGGGTTTGATTACAAATGTCTCTTTACCTGCAATAGTCAAAAATACTTCAATTAGGCCCAGTGAAACTTAAAATAAGTTCCTAGATAATGTAAATTGAAGGACAAAAATAGGCATTTTTCATGTCTATCAGGAAACCTAATTATTTCCTCTAAAAAAATGATGAAGTACTAGAGTTTTTGGCTTGATTGATTTGTTTTTGCATTGGGTGTTAATTTAGCTGTAAAATATCGTACATGCAAGAACATTGGAATTCATAGGGCTCACATTTTGGCATCCCACAATATCCTCAAAATAATTTTCAATCATAGGATCACTAAAAATTTTAAAACGTGGAACTTTTTCAACCTTATTCCTATATACAGTCTCAGCAATCTTTTCAGTTATCTAAACAGTTCCCACCCACTCCACTCAAACCATCTTTGGAAGACACTCTTTCTCTCTTCATGCAACAATCAATGGAAAACCAACAACAAACGTTACAATTTTAGCAACAAATGATACAATTCCAACAATAAACTTTGGTGAATCAAACTTTTACGGCCCAATCTATCTCTAGGTTAGAGACTCAGATAACTCAGTTGTCAACCACGTAGAGTAAAATAGAGCATGAAAAACAAGAAGAATTACTTGAAGTTACATCCCCTTGTGATTTAAAAAATAATGAATTCAACCGTAATCAAGGAATGTTTTCCCCATGGGGTAAATGGATACCATATTATGAGACAGATTTAGAAGATGGACATTTTAAGGTTGACGATCCTATGTTACAAGAAGCTCTAAAAGAAGCGGCTAACATGTTCAATAAAATTATTTCTCAATCACCTCCTAATTTTGCCCTCAACATTTAACCACCGATGTCATTATTCATCCCTTCACCGATAGAGCCCCTACCAATTCACAAATGATATCATGACAGAAAGTAAGTATTTTCCAAATTCTTAGACGATTTCTCAGATGATGAGGATGATGAAAAATTTCTTGGAAGTGTGAATTTAACATCGTTTCTTGAGAAAATATGGGCTCCATCTTTATCCCAACCAGTATCATCTTCTTCATCTCTTTTTCTTGCATTCATACCTTTATCGCCTGAGCCTAATGGGGGTACCATAACCATAAATGTTTTTTAAGACTTGTATGGAGATAACTCTTATTGCATTTCTATTGATGAATGTTTAAATTATTTTGAGGACTTGAATGATATTGAGATTCGTGAAATGGTACAATCATTAACATCTGAAAACGTGTTTCAACTTGGTCATGTCCCTAAGCCAATGACTATCCACGTCAATGGCCAGGATGAGTCCCTTGAGATAAGTTATAATTTTAGGCACACAAATTTTAAATGTTTGTTAGAGTCAATTGCTCCCCGATGCCTACATCCACAAATATGTTATATAGTTTTTATTCTGCAAAAAGAAAACATCGTTTTGAAAAATTATAATTTTGGGGATGCCTTAAGGATATACTTTGTCAGAGCCACCTATCACATTTGTTGGAATATCAACGATAATATGGGGGTTTTAAAAAAATTCAAAGAAAACATTTTTCCCAAAAAATCGAGTTTTGAATCTAGTACATTTTCGGGGATGAATACTTGTATACCAATCTTCTTATCCCTGAGTATGTATTTGTTTTATCTTGGAGAAAATGGTTTTTTTTTATTTTTCTAAAATTTTCAACTTAGAATCATCAAATAATAGGCAAAGGTTTTAAAAAAAAAACTTCACAGAGAATTAGCTTTGAACTCTCTCTGGTTTTTACAAAATATATCTGCCCAATTAGGGGCTAATATTAAGGATCACAATTCATATATTATTTGGTTTTTGAAAGAGAATTTGTAACCAGGATAGTACATCACCATTTCAACTTCGTACCCTTCCAGTCATATTAAAATTTTAAGTTTGGGGGTACATTCGTCTGGCTGAAGACGGTAAACTTAGCGCTTCTTGAGAGGCAACCCATGACACATTCAGGTGAGAAATTCCAGTTTTTATCCTCCATTATTTTTATGCTCTCAAACATTGAGGGCAATATTTCATTTAAGCTTGGGGTAGGAAACTATTTATTTTAAAAAAAATTGAAGAAAAGTTAAATAATGGCACTTTGACAATTTATGATATATTTTTGACATATTTCCAAACACTTAAACTGATTTTACCTTGACATAAATATTATGAAAAAATCTAAATTTTAAAATTATACCAAGTATACACTATAATATTTTAGACTATCTTAAGCTAGATGTACTATCTTTTTATTAGCGACTAATTCAAGCTCGTTTGGCATATTTTGAAAATATGAACTTCACTGTAGTTTTACAATTAATACATTTAATAGATTTTTGCTCAGTGTAATGGGAAATATAACATTTATGTTAGGAATAGTTTGCTACAAGGGAGACAACTGTCTAAGAATAAGTTCATTCTTAAGAATAAATAATAAGCCAAATGTGCTCTAAAAACTTTTACGCTGCAAGGCTACTCGTTTGATTAGGAGCTGAAAGAAGAAAAATTATCACCAATCTCAAGTTTGACCATAAACTATGTGAAATGAGCACAATAAAATATTACTTGTGAGAATCCTGAGTTTAGGTCATGATGGGGCACCACACCCCGACAACCTTAGCTAACTGGCGGGGATTGTCGACCGAATACTCCTTGTGATGGATTCTTCACTAAAAAATAATGTACTCAATAAGAAAATATTTGTAAAAGAAAAGAAATAAAATTAAATTTTAGGAAGACGAATTAACTAAGGCACTTGTCGAACTGACCGTTAAATTTATTCCAGTAAAAACTAGACTACAAAAACACTGAGTAAATTATTCAAGACAACGTATTAGGCGATAAAACTATTTTCACTGTACATTCAAATAAAGCTAAAGCAAAATACATGAATCTCTTTCTAATCTTGAGGTAGTACCTCTAGTTTCAAATAAGCTTAAAATATATTCTTTGGTATACTTAGGAGAATAGAAAGCATAAGTATTTTTCAATCGGTATATTTTTGTCAGAACTAAGTAAGGATAAGTTCACAGAAAATGAATCATGTGTATTCTAGAATTGTTTAAAATGTCATTATTGACTTTTGTGGGTATAATCACTGCAAACCCTCACGATACAATACTCGTCCACCAGGCTAAACCTAGGGATTTAATGGTTTGTTGCATATGCTAAATGTAATCGCACTCCCTGCGAAAGTGGCTATTATTTTATTTTACTCGGGACGAGCAAAAGACAAGTTTGGAGATATTTGATGAGCGCGTAATTATGATATTTTTAATATACCCGAACATGTATTTTAGTCGTCCATTATATTTAATTTTGGATACTTATGCACATTTGTTTGATTGAAGAAGTTTGGGGAGAATGATCCACCATAACCCCCATGAGAATGATCCAAACCAAAAGTCAAAGATTTGGGGAGTTATGTAGGTTTATTATGTGGATTTAGGGCTGGCAATATGGGCCAAAGCCTGGCCCGGCCATACGTTGTTTATGGGCTAGCCTGCCCAGCCAAATTGACTACATGGACGGGGAACGAGCCAACTTTTACTGTTGTGTGCGGTCTGAAGCCCAGCCCAAACAGGCCTTGCATGTATCCCGACCCACTTATCCCAAATATTTACATACTTTATTTTCAACCGCATAACCCTTTGTTTTTCTCTCTTACTTCCTCCCTCCCGGTTTATCACTAACTTTCTCTCTATAGTTTCTCTCTTTGGGTTTTTTTTTCGAATAGAGCATTAGCGGTGACTACTTCTCTTCCTCAACAATACAATAACAAATCTCTATTTTAAAATATCAAACTTGATCGTATGGGTGTATGCTAACTTCATCAATGAAAACCCAATCTCTCATGTTGATCTTGGTTTAAGTTTGAATAGTGATCTAATTGTTTTTATGTTTGTGTGATTAAGACACAATCACATACCTCCCCAAATGCTCTAAATTATACCCCCAACAAAGAAAATGTCACGACAAAATTACGAAACTCGGCTCGATCTTGGCCTGCAAAGCCCGTCTTTCTTCGTGGGCAGGTTATAGGTTTAGTTTTCTCTACTGCAGCCTGCCCCACACAAAACTTTGCTTGGCCTCCGAAGCCCTGCCCGACCTGATATCCACACTCCTTTGCAGGTGTGCTGACACACTTAACCTATTGCAATATCCCTGAGGGAACCCCAATTTTTTTTTTGCGCATATTTACTGTAATATTTAAATTTTCTTAACTTAATTGTCAAGCTTTAGATTTTTCCATTGTTTTTTGCAAAAGCAAACTGGGGTTAGGGCACACCATGGACCATAAATTAAAATAAAAAATATTTACATCCTAATAAATTGTCGGCCCCTAGCATCATCCTCCATAAGGGTACATAATTCATTAGGCCATGAGGCAGGGGTTAATTCAATTTCTCCATCTATGTTATAAAATGTTGACAAAAAATCTGCACTCTTGTTGGTTTCCTTGTACTTATGTTGGATACTGAAGTATGCAGTTGAGGGATAAAATTGTGAATGGATTGAAGCAAGTGTATGCAGTTCCAAGGAAGTTGTTTCTTCTTCTAGATATACTCAATCATTTGCTTAGAGTCTGTAGACAGATGCACATCCAATTCCCCCTTGTTGATGCACTGGTATAACCATGGCAAACATTTCATGGTATGTGATTGTCATTGCAGGCCCTCTCCCATTTTAACTAAACAGACAGGTACCCATAAAGTCTCTTACAAGCCCACCATAACCCCCATGAGAATCACTGAGGGAACCATCAGTGTTAAGCATCACAATGTGCTTAGGAAAAGGGTCCCATCTACAAAGCTTGGAAATGTTGACATAGTATGTAGGGCTGAGACTCCATTTGTTACAAATGTCTTTAATCTGGTGAGTATCTTGAATTAAGGCAATTGTAATGGCCAAATTCCGTAAGCTCGAAATAGCTTGGAATTCACTATCACACCAATAAACCTGCGATAATATTCTAATGGAAAACAAGAAAATGACACAAGTAGATTTTAGCGTGGAAAACCTCTGAATAGGTAAAAAAAACCACGAACTCGAGTAAAAGATTTTTGTAAAAGTATCTTTATTGTTTGGGATGGATATTTTATTACAAGTAATTTCTAGATATAGAAATGTTTCAACCTTGTAGCTAAGAAGTTTGGATATTTTGTGAATCTAGATAAGCAATTTGTAGGTAATCTCTTATGCAATTTTTTTGGTCTCTTATCTCTTTAAGAACTTCTTCTTTATATAGGCCCTTCCCGCAGCTCTTCATCATGCTGGAGCACGTTTTCCGAATAATATGGTTAGTGATGATTGACTGAGTAACTGACAAGTTTGTGAGAGACAGGTGTCTTTGAATTATTCAAGTTTTTTTCCATTTAAGCTCGACCCGCGTTCTTCACTAGTTCGTGGGGTAGGTTGGAATGTTGACTGGAGAAGTTATGTTGAAAATGCGTGAGCCTGAGATGGAGGTAATTCGAACTGACGACAGCTCGATTTTAGGTAAGATCGTGGGATAGGTCCTTACAATCACCCTCTCGTAATCGAAGTCATAAGTGACTTTGGTTGAGAAAGAATCTGAAAGTAATGGGTATTCGGGTAGAAAATTTGAATATCGAAATGGAGTAATGATGGCGTTGACGGTATGGAAGTTATGCGGTTATTGGGAAGTGATGGGTATTAAATGAGGATGTGGATTCTGATGTATGTGACATTTGCGATTGAATAATCGTGTCTGCAATAAATGATGACACTTGGGAAAGCATACCTGCACAATAAATTTAAAGTTATATAAATAGTACCTGTAGCAAATCTTTGAAGCAGTGCATGCTTTTACAATTTATCCCTGAACTTTGCTAAGAAATGGTGAAGATGCGGAGGATGGTCCTTGAAGGGAGGATTGTGACTGAAACGTAGAGTTTGAAATAAAAGTACTTTGGTGACCAATCTTTGGAGTTGTCGATACCCGCTCCTGTTCCTCCGAGTTATCAAGGTATGTCGGAAGAAGAAGCGGCTGAAGCTGAGGAGGAATTTTACTGTAAGTGGAGGTTTTATGTTCTCATCTTGACAGGCGAGGAACGTTGGGCTTGTCTTCGTACTCTGACGGAGAACAATGTTCGGGCTTCATATGCAGAGATAGGCATAAATGTGGGGGCAGTTATGCTAATTTCTTGTATCACCATAGATTCTAAGGTTGGGCCTTCTTTATCTCTGCCAACTCCTCGGGGGGTGGTATAGGAGAGGCGGTGATGGCAGTGGAGGAAGGAGATTAACGGTGGTGGTCTACTTCTTCATTTCCATCACATTTTGCACTCAAAAGACCTTCAGTTTGCAGGGTTGGGGTTAGCACTGAGTCTACTGCTTGTATAGTTTCTATTTGAAGTTCGACTGGACTTTGACCTGACTCATGTGAGGGAAGCTTTTTGTTGGTTCCAATTTTTGCTTTGCATCGGGGTGAAAGATCACTGATGCGAGACGAACAGAAGGACTTGATGTGCCAGAATGCCTGAACGACCTGTTATTTATAAAAGTATTTGAAAAACTTGTTATCTGTAAAAATACATGAAGTTTGGTGTTGGATAGATTTATGTATCTATACAGTACCTGAGATCGATTATTGACAGACTTGTTATCTGTAAAAAATTTAGGCTCTTTTGGCATGAATAAAATTTGTTATCCAATTAGTTGTGTTGTTGTAGATATAGACTATGTAGAAATCGAACTGAAATATTATGAAGAATGTATAGAATGTATGAGTATTGCAAGTATTGACATTCTTTACTCAAACTGAGATAAGTATGTGTGAGAATTTATGTTGTGATGTAAATAGAATCTGTTGTGTGTGTCAAAAATGTTGGAGGCAAAAATTTCAAGAATTCAGTAATGTAAAAATTCGATCTAATAGAGTTCGATGGAAGAATAAATTTAGATAGAATTAGATTCGACCTGGAAAGTAATATAACGGACGAGCTCGACGGAAGAGATAAGTTCAAATAGTTTTTCTAAAGATTCTAGGGTTTTCTATTATAAGATAAAAGATCAAAATCACATTTTAAGGGGAACGTGTGTGAAAAACGTATAAATAAGGGTATGATGATTTGTGAATATAGAGAAGAGATTAAGATGGTACGGACTCGATCTCAGAGGATTCGTCATGCCGCAAAAGAACGATTAGCTATAAAGATTGCTGAAATGCGAGAGAGGATATTTGGTGTGTTTGGCTATGATGCAGTGAGACAGTGTCAGCTCGAAGGATTAGATGTAAGGAGTAGGGAACTTGAGTATGTTCCTTATTTCTATGAGGTATGCTTTTGTGAATTGGTGAGGGATCTAGTAGATCGAGAAGAGATGGTTGGATTGATTACTGAGGTTGAGATCGAATTTGAAGATTTGAGGATTGACGAATAATGTAATTTGATGTTGCCGTCCAGGTTATTAAGGTTGTTCTAGATGTAATTATGTAAAAAGTGTTTATCATAAATAAATATAAGTTTGTTGAATTTAACAAAAACGATGTAAATCAAGTGGATCATCTATAGTTGCAAATACCGTTTGAGACTGTTGTGGTAAATAATTTTGAATAATTTTTGAAAATTTTCTCAGTTTTGAAAATGGCGTCACTATCACTATAAGTATGATAAACAAAGACAGAGAAACAAAATGAGGAAATACAGAACCTTCTAGTTTTGTTTTGTATGTAAAGCTGCAGAAATTTGATATCGCGTAGGGTGAGTTATCATGAGTGTGGGAAGGTCAGAAAAATATATGGAAATAGGAGAGAAAAATAGGTTAAAATATGAGGGGATGGGTAATGATAGAAATGCGGTTTTATTGAAAATGTACAAGACGCCTGACATGTATAGTGGAAAGGATGCTCGGTTCCAAAACAGAAGATAGGTCATGCGAGGTGTAATAACTGCCAGCCGCTAGAGAGAAAAAGGATAAATATTGTTCTTTCCTCATCATTCAAACATTTTTCAACTTCTAAAAATTTGGAGAGCACAGAGAGAGAGAGGCGTGAAAAAATAGCAGGGGATTTGATAAGGAGTTATCTGAGGGTGATCAACGGTCGAAGAGAGTAAAAGACACTGGATCACACAGGTGGCTATACAGCAGTGTCGTGAGGAAAGGGCTTGGCGCTACTGTGGATTCTCATTCAGACACTGAAGATTAGTAGAGACGTATGAAGTATATATGTATTTGTACAAATCGTAATCATTTTTTAAACAAATCTTAAAAACAACTATTTATGGCAATCATTATAATTTTGACATATACGTAGAATATATTAAAGATATATACTGTACGTAATGGATCGATGTATACGAAATAATGATAAATACCTGAACCTGTATGTAGGTCGAGCGTGAGAGGCAGTTGTGTAGGGTTAAAAACTTACCTGTAGAAATTTTTGTTGAGATAGATAGTTCACCTGTTAAAGAGGTATCGACCTCTGGTCAGACGATTGAGTCTGATAGCGAGGTTGAAGTAGGATTGGAACAATTTCCAGGTTTTTCTGGCCAATTAATATCATATCCTCCTGGTTTGGATGCCTTTAGAGAATTTTGTAAGGCTAAGCGGTCGTAGGAGGGACGTGGGGTAACTGTGTTGAATACATCGGTAGGCAGTTTAGGGGTCGTACGGTAGCAACAGAGGAAGAGGATTTGTATCTGTTGGCAACTTGGAAGTAGAAAAACAAGATATGGGTATAGATGAATCGATCTCGTTAGAATACTTTGATGGGGATGTTTGGAGTGACCTCTTAGAGGGTTTTTTGTGTTACCTGTCTCAATTAGAGTAGGGGTTGAGTCTTTCCCTTACCAACTTGGCAAAGGGGATTATGAATACAATTGGGGCATGTCCTGTTCAATTAAACGGGAACATGTGGGAGGTAATAAATGTTTGTGATCATCTGAATGAAAAGTGGGAGAATGAGGGGAAAGTGATGAGGATATCCCTTGTGGATGTATTGCAGCTTTATGGGGTGAAGAATTATCATGTCAGTGGTGGGGTATATTTCTGTGCGAGCGCAACTCGGCGTCGCTTCTTCGATCTGAATTCAGCAAGTCGAACCTAGAATGACAATGTTATATGAGTGAAGGGTAATTTCCTTTAGAGAGATAACGAAGAACCCTTGGACCTTCGATTTAGAACTGTAAAACAAAGTAAGTATAGTCATGCATAGATAATATTATGCCTATATTTGAACTGATGCCTGTAGTTGATAATAAAAATGTTGTGCATGGCAGGTGTGAAGTCTCACGTGGAGAGGAAAGAGTTATTGTTGGACGAAGTTGTGGAGGAGAAGGCTGAGCTCGAATTTGTGCTGGAAGGACTTGGCCTTCGTAGAAAGAAGAGGGTTGATAGCAGGTTGAAAAAAGTTCAAAAAGCTCAGTCGACCAGGTTGATGGTGGGTGCTGACGATGGGAAGAAGCGAGGAACTGGTTGGGAAGGTCGAACCAACTTGGCCAAGACCCCTAAAATTGATAGCTCGGTTCAGCCGGAACCCATCACTTTGAGCAAAATAGCTCAAAAATATCTAAAAAAATGGATGTTAAAGACGCTGTCGGCCTCTGGTACCACTAGAAGTGGTGAGGTCGTAAAAGAGAAAAGGAGAAGGGTCGAACCCTCGGGGGAGTCAGGGGAAAAGGTTGCTGAAGGGCGATCTACTACGGTGGATGACCTTAAAGAGGTTGAGGAAAGGGCCAAGCTAGTGGCTCTTCATGGAGAGGAAGACATGAGGAAGATGGAAAGCCTATATTGATTATGTGAAAAAGTTATTTATTACGTTTCGAGCTAACACTCAGGTCGATTTATGTTATACAGGTTGCTCGTCTTGTTAAGGGGATTTGGCTCGGAGTTGAGGAGGAAAAATCCAAGCTGAAGAAGATTAAGATCGAGCTGGAAAAGAAGCTAGCTCGAGCTAAGACTGATGCTCTGAAGGAAGTAAGGCAGATGGAGGCTCAGATGGTCTCCCATGCCGTGGCAATTGGCCAGCTACAGGTGGAGGCGAGAGCCAATCTGGAGGAGATGGTGGAGGAGCGCGATAGGCTGAGACGTCAACTGATGTTGAAGGGCTATTCTGAGGAGTAGGTAGATGCCATTAAGGCGGACACCTATGTTGAGGAAGGAGATGATGAAGAAATGGAAGAGATCACGGTGGGAGTTGTTGATGGGTTAGATGGTGCATCCAATCAGACAGTGCTTGACAATCAAGGGGACGGCACCGAACACCCTGAGGGTGAGAATGAGAAGGCAGGGTAGAGAAACAAATTTGTATGAACATACTTAATGTGTACCATAAACTGTTGGATTGTGTACATTGAATAGACTCTTAGGCTGAGTTTTTCTTGTAACCCTCTTGTAGGCACTTAGAGAAATGAGTCTCAGAATAAAAAACCTAGAGGCCAAGCTTGCCAGTGAGAAAGAGATTCTACATCCTCGCTGTCTTCTCAAGCGGAGTTACAGGTTAGATTGGAAAAGGCATTTTAGCTTATACGCTATATTGACATAACTACTAACTAGAGAGAACAATCATAGAACGCAGAGACAGATTAACACTTGTTAATTGCATTTTGAAACGTAACACTAACATAGTGCATAGAAAGATTCAAAAATAAAGTTACATGTAGAAAACATGTACCTTATACCTCAAAATATGTGTCGTGGAGTATCCACTTGAGTTCTTACTCTGACTTTGAAGTCTAAAAGTAGTTTGCACACGATAGACATTAGAAATCAGATACCTATTTAGAAATGAGATATATATATATGTATATGTATGTTGATGGGTGTTCTGAATCGAACTATATATAATAGATTTATATTGTACAGGTCGAATTGGATTCAGTTCGCTTACTCAAAGATGAAGCGCTCCAATGTAACTGAGAATTTGTAGAGGAGCTAGATAGGATAAGGGGAGAGAATGAGGACAGAGAAGACCAGCATGTAAATGTACACTTCAAATTTTTTGAGGCAACCCAAACTATTGTCGACCTCACTCGTAAGATCGAGGAGAAAGACACCAAAATTGACAAAGGTTCAAAAGAGCTTGTGGAGATAAAATGACATGCCGCGACGCTTCAGAGCCGGATCGACACGCTAATGTTAAAGGATAGGCTGGTTGAAATGGCTTAATACCGTATTCAGGTGCTTGAAAGATTGAAAGTGCAATTTCGAGCATATCACCAAAATTGTAAAAGTGAGTTAGAGCGACTGAAGCAGAAAATGGTGGAAAAAGATAACGAGCTAAAAGTAGCTTGAGAGAATCTATCGGCTTTGGAGGCTACAACGGAATACTTGCATGTAGCCTTTCCTACTAATGATATGTAGTTTCAAGAGATGCCACAAAGATGTAATGATCTAAATGAGAAGGTGATATGACTAAAGGCCGAACTGGAACAAGCCAACGCACGTGCCAAGAAAGCAGAGGCTGGAAAGTGCTCGAGGGGGAATAAAAAGGATGTTCAAGTTCCTCTAGTCTGAGGGGATGTAGTGAGTCTATCAGGATGAATTAGAGACCTGGAAGGTAACGTACCTTCAATTCAGGGGCATGTGTAGAGAGGTAATACAAGCTTAAGGGAATGCCAACAGAAGTTGGATGTTGCCCTTATAGGGGAACAGGTCATGGAAGGGGAAATTAGGGCAAAGGAAATGTTAATGAAGAAGAAAGATGAATTATTAAAGGATATTCAAGCTAGGGAAGAGTTGAATGCAAAATCAAAAGACTTTGTGCCCGGGTAGTGGACCTAGAGGCCATGAACCTGGCAGAATCAGCTAAATATATTAAAAAATTAGAAGAGAATATAGCTTATGATGCTCGGGTAGATATGGAAATGACTCATCAGATGAATTTGTATGCTAAATTAGAGTCACGCCAAGAGAAGGTGAGAGCGAACCTTTCAAAGATGATCGTACCTCATGCATCACGCTCAGACCTGCTAAAGTCAATTGTTGCATATTTTGTAGAAGAAGTAAAAAGACTTGAGTTAGAACGAGATACCTTGTTCAAAAGTCTGTCCAATAAGGGATGCATTTGCGGAGTTAATATAGATCAAGGGAACTGTATGGCCTCCATGGAAACTAATTTAGGCCCTCGACTGGCTGATCTGACAGAGAGGGGCAGAGTTGCTATAATCCATGAACTAAATGTTTAACCTTTTGTTGTAGGGGAAAGCACGGCTGGCATTCCATCAGTAGAAAAAAAATCCCTTGTAATGTGAATTTGACCTGAAAAATAAATAATATTTGTCGCAGACACACTGAAATAGATGAAAGCTAGTATGACATTTGCCTTATCTTATGTTTGGTAGAGTATTTGATATAAAATAAGTTTTTACATTTGCTCCAATCACAGAGATGGGTTGAGCCAGTCAAATCAAGTGACTTTTGATTTAACTGTAGTAATGTTGCAGACATATTAAAAAAGATGAAAGCTAGCATTACCTTTGCCTTATCTTGTGTCTGCTAGAGTTGTTGATATAAAACAAGTTTCTACATTTGTTTTAATCGCAAAGATTTAGTAGAGTCAGCCAAACCAAGTGTTATCCTTAATTTAACTAGTATAATGTCCCAAACAAGTTGAAAAAGATGAAGACTAGTATTACCATTGGCTTATCTCTTGTTTGGTAGAGTCTTTGATATAAAACAAGTTTTTAGATATGTTTCAATCGCAGAGAGTTAGTAGAGTCAGCCAAACCAAGTGCTATCCTTGATTTAACTGGTATAATGATCGATTGAAAGCTAGTATTATCTATCTTTTAATCTATAGAATGTGATTGAATCTACGAAAGTAGAGAGATGTTGCAAAAACTTGAAAGTTTCATTGATCAATTCAAAATTTACATTGGATAGAGATGAATATCTCACTTTTGGAATTGAAAAACAAAAACGAGAAATAGAAATGGGGCAGTAAGACGCTTAATGATAGTACCATTTCAGTCGCCTAGTATTTTAAGGATTTAAAATGGGGATTCCCTCTTCTGTCATTAGATGATATGATCCCAAGCCTGAGAGACCTGTGATAATGAATGGACCCTCCCAGTTGTCGATTATTTTTCCAGCGTGGGGCTTTTTGTGATATTGAGGAATTTCTCTGAGGACGAGATCGACGATTTGGAAGGTACAATTTCAGACTCGGTTGTTGTATGATCTGGATAGCATATGATGATATCGACCTAGGTTAACGATGACGCGTTCCCTGGTTTCATCAATCATATTGAGGTTGTAAGCCAGCTCGAACTCATTTTTTTCGTCAGTCAGCTCATGATCTTAAACTGGAAGATGATATTCGGAAGGAATGACAACCTCAGTACCATAGGCAAGGAAGAATGGAGTTCATCCTGTTAACTGTCGTGGAGTGGTACGATATGCCCAAAGGACATGAGGTAGTTCTCAAACCCAATTCCTTTTTTTTTGTGAGTGAAGCCGCCTTTTGAGTCCATCCACAATGGTTTTGTTAGTGATTTTGGCTTGGCCATTATCTTGAGGATAGTAGGGATTGGATGGTGACTGTATGATATTATGTTGGTTGAGGAAGGTGACGATTTTTTCTCCAACAAATTGGAGCCCATTATCGATACGAATTAAGAAGGGCCACCCAAATCGAGTGATGAAGTGTTCCCAGATAAAAGAGGTGACCTCTTCTTCTCTAGTCCAACATAGTAGAACTCATTTTACCCATTTTGTAAAAGAATCGGTAGCTACGAGTAGGTGATGGCGGTTTCCTGGAGAGTTAGGAAATTCACGGACAAGATCAAGTGCCCATATTTTGAATGGCCAGAACATCTTACTTGCATGGAGCTCGTGCGCAGGGGAGCGTATCATGTGTCCATGTCTTTGGCAGGTATCACATTTGTATGAGTACTCTTCTGCTTTCTTGTAAATGTCAGGCCAAAATACTCCTTATTTAATAGCCTTGTTTGTTAGTGATCAACTTGCGGCATGGGAGCCACAAGTCCCTTCATGCAATTCGTAGAGCATTTCACCTGTTTTAGATTTGGAGAGGCACTTGAGGTAAGGCCCCGTGATGGAAAGGCGATATAGCATACCATTTTGATTTGTGTAGCGCTTCAAGTTGTTGATCAGCTGTCGGCGCTCTTTCAAATCCTCTAGAAGTGGTCCGTTGTAACTGTTGTCGACGCTGAGGTAGACTAAGAAAGGCTTTCGCCAATTGTTTTCTCCCCCTTTATCGTCCCTAGTGTTGATCGTACATACACAAATGCGATCAATGTTGGGGGTTGAAATGATTTTTATCTTGAGATATTGAGCTTCTGTTCCCAAGACCCCGGCCAGATATGCCAAGGAATCTGCGTATCTTCTTTCACCTCGAGGAAGATAATTAAGAGCTGCTTTCGCGAACTTTCTTATCCTATCTGCAACGAGAGCTTCATACTCTATCATCTTCCCATTCTTCTTATATTGCTTAGAGTAGTGGTGGATAATGAGTAGTGAATATGTGTAAACTGAGAGTTCGGGGACTTCGAGCTCAAGAGCAAGGTAGAGTCCATGAATGAGAGCTTCGTATTCGGTGATATTATTTGAGGCCTCAAAATCCAAGAAGATTGGTTTCTCAATTTTGTCGTTGAAAGGGGTAATCAATACCATTTCGATTCCTGGCCCTGCGAGTCCTGCTGATCCAGCCGTGAGAAGTATCTACCCTTTTGTTATAATCCATTCAGCTCGCTCGTCAAATGGTTTTGGGGGTGGATCTTCGAGAGTTTCTTCTGTAAGGCCAGGATCGTGTTCCTCCCACTCGAGATCTTCCACTGAAAAATCTGTGAGAAAATTAGCAACGGCTTGGCCCTTTTCGGAATTACATTGCTCGAACTTGATATCATGTCCTCCCAAACTGACTGACCATTGTTGTACTCTCCTTGATTTTTGTTTCTTGGATAGAACTTCCCAAAGTAAGTAGTTCATCATGACTTTAACTGAATGGGCTTGGAAGTAGTGCTTGAGTTTCTATGAAGTGTAGATAAGAGTGAGAAGAAGTTTCTCAATTTTAGAGTACCTCGTTTCTGCTGGAGTGAGGGTTTTGCTAATGAAGTAGACTGGTTTCTCGATTTTTCCTTCAAAGCGAATGAGACCGAGCTGAGTGAAGTATCGGTGACTGCTAGGTAGATAATCAGTTCCTCATTATGGGAAACCTCCCCAAATAACTTTTAAGATCCTAAAAAGTAGCTTCGGATTCTGGTGTCCAAGTGACTTCTTTATTTGGTACAACCGTAGAGTAACAGGAATAGCCAACGACAACGGTCTGGAGATTTAGAAACGAAACTGTTGATAGCAGCAATCTTGTCGGTAAGTTTCTGAATGTCTTTTGTTGTTCTTGGAGAAGGCATGTTTAGGAGAGCCCGAATCTAATCTGGATCGGCCTCAATCATCTTCTTGCTAATGAGGTAGCCTTGAAATCGGCCAGAATGGACCCCAAATTGACATTTATCAGGGTTGAGGTGCATTTTGCAAGATCGAAGGATGTTGAATATAGTATTGAGGTTGGAGATGTGATTGGCTGGCTGTATGCTCTTGCACAATAGATCGTCGATGTAGACTTTAACAACTTTCCCTAGATTTTCCTTGAACATAGTAGTCATCAACCATTGATATGTGGTATCTATGTTTTTGAGTCCGAAGGGCATGGATTTATAGCAATAAAGTGCCTGATGATAGGTGGAAGCGATTACTTCCATGTTGTGAATCCAGCATCGACCCATAATCCTGAAATAACGAGATTTTGCATTGATAATATAAAAGACAACGTAGATGGTGGTTGGTCCTACGGTCATTTGTAAGATGATCTTGCCTACTCGTTCTTCTCTGGAACCATTAAAACCACTGATATCGGTGTCGCTTTGAATAACTTGGTCGGACAAACCCATTTGGTCGATAGTGCTCTAAAACAGAATCTCAATTCCGCTTCCAGTATCAATCACCATTGTGTGTATGACAAACTTCTTCATTTTCTGCATTATTACTAACGCAATTTGATGTGGAAATTTTACATGGCTAGTATCGCAATTTTCGAATAAAATTCCAAGCCGGCGATTGCTCGACTCAAGGAATAGTTTAGCTTCTTTGTCTTGAGGTGTGAGATTGCAGCATTCTGATAGTCTCCTGCGCTTGGATCTGTTAGAATTCGTGATCTAATTGATTTCGATCATGTTGTTGTGGTACATATAGTAGAAGTGTTTCTCCCCAGTTTGATTATTGACCGAAATAACTTCAAGTTGCTTCTTATAGCTACCATTTTGTACGACTCCAGGTCGACAATATATTTAAACATCCGTCCTTCTTTAAAAATGTATTCGAGCAACTTCAGCAAAGCATAGAAATTGTCAGTAGAATAATGGTTTACCTTATGATGCAGGCAATATGGTCAATTATCGATTGGTTCTAGTGGCTGAGAGACGCGGTAGAGCTGATCCTTCAAAAGTATTGGAAAAATTATGGAGATTTAGATGTTCATCTTTGGGTGGATGGGTTTGTTAGGCGGAACGGTTTTCCAGGGGTAGCCAGTGTTGCCCTTGGTGCGCTTCTTTTCTCCATGTTCCTCCTTTGGTTCAATATTTTGATTTGTAGATGGACCTTTGGTGGAGAGGACGGATTTAGTAAATTTGTATCGCTCAGACATCATCCTTTCAAGGTCGATGCAACTATTGACCTTGGTGATCATATCCTCCATGGTCACAGGTTTGTCGAGAAAAAGGTACTCTTTGGCCTTGCAATCGTGCTGGAGCGCGTTGGTGAAAGCAGTAATAGTTATTTTCTGATCGTGGTTATCCACTTTACATGCAAGCTCCAAGACCTTTTTTACGAAAGCCTCGAGTTTCTCTTCGTGTGACTATTTGAGACTGATAAGATAATACAAATTCTCTTCTTTGTCCCTATTGTGAGCATATGTTTTGATGAACTGTTTCTACAGCTGCTCGAACGTATATATGGAGTCTTCAGGGAGAGAGTGGAACCATCAGAGTGGTTCCTCCTGTAGACTAGTAACAATCAGACGGCATAGGATGTGGTTGAGATTGGTGTACAACCCCAATGAATTACGGTATTGTTGAATGTATTCCTTCGGGACAGAACCTTTGTATTTACAAAAAATTTGGAGTATGGAAACCTTTCGGTATCTTCATATCAAATAGTTCTTTGGCAATTGAACTTCTTTGTAACCTGGTAATGTCACCGGTAATACCCAAAACTTGTGTTTCGATCAACTCTTTAATGCGCTGGTCCATATGCTCTTTTGTAGCATAATGACGTGTTGGCTGAATCGTTGTGCGGGTGGGTAGTAGATAATAAGTACCAGTACCTTCACTCATACGATCTCATACTGGAACTTGATGTTGAGGTTGTTGTTCTTCCTCCTGACTGACGGATATTCAGTGACCCCAACTGGCTTCGGACTGAACTTCCCCTCCCAAATATATGGAGGGCTATGGTTCATGCTGAAGATTCCTAGAAATAGCTCTACTGGTAATTCCTCGAGGTCCCAATCTGTCCCTTGTGGAAACACAGGAGGTCTCTGGCATCTAATTGTGGCCTCTTGGTGGAGAAGCCTGTTGAGTATTTTACAGAGCATCAAGGGTAGTCTGCATTGTTGTCAATTGGTCTTCAAGTCATTTGAGCACTGTCAAACGAGCTTGTTGTTCTGCATCGAGCTCTTTCTCACGGAGCTCCCGATCCTTAGTTAACTGGAGTTTGAGCTCGGCGCATTTCTCTATTTCGGCATCAATATTCGCCCGTAACTCTGCAAGTTGTCTTAGCTCCATTAACACATTGAGTTTGATGCCTATAGGTGGTCGTCTGAAAATAACCATGATTGACAATTGTAGTGAACGAAGGCCTTAGGATATCATGGAAATGTAATCTTTCCCACAAACGGTGCCAAATGAAATGGCCAAATTCTATAAGCTCGAAATGGCTTGGAATTTAAAATCACACCAATGAACCTGTGACAATATTCTAATGGAAAGCAAGAAAATGACACAAGTGGATTTTAGGGTAGAAAACCTTTGAATAGGTAAAAAAATCACGACCTCGAGTAAAGGATTTTTGTATAAGTATCTTTATTGCTTGGGATGGATATCTTATTACAAATGATTTCTAGATATAGAAATGTTCGAACCTTGTAACTAAGAAGTTTAGATATTTTGAGAATCTTGATAAGCAGTTTCTAGATAATCTCTTGTGCAATTTTTTTGGTCTCCTGACTCTTCTTGAACTTCTTCTTTATATAAGCCCTTCCCGCAGTTCTTCATCGTGTTGGAGTACATTTTCTAAACAATCTGGTTAGTGGCGGTTGACTGAGTAACTGACAAATTCGTGAGACAAGTGTTTTTGACTTGTTTAGTTTTTCCGGTTTAAGTTCTACGCACGTTCTTCACTAGTTCATGGGGTAGCTTGGAATGCTGACTGGAGAAGTTATATTGAAACTACATGAGCCTGAGATGAAGATAATTTAAAATGGCGACAAATCGATTTTAGGTGAGATCGAGGGATAGGTCCCTACAGTAATAACCTTTGATGCCTTTGCTATAATCTCTGCATGTATGTTCTTGATCAATACTGAAGGTCTGATATCTTCATTCCTGATTAAGATGTTGTTTCTAGTCTTCCAAATGTGGTAGCAACAGAAGGCAAAGCTAAGCACCTTAAAGCTCACATCATTAACTAGTAAACTGCAAAACCACTTAATTTCATTGTGTAAACTAGAAGCATGCCTAGTATACCCACTCCTTATAATGTTAGTTCACACTCCATTAGCTAAGACAGCAGTCCATAAGGAGATGTTCATTGTTTTCATTGGAAGCTTTGCAAATCAGACATAGGGATGTATTTAAGATATTTCTCTACATAAGCTTGTATTGGGTATTAAAGAGATTGTTGATCATTTTCCGCCATATAAACCCATGTTTGGGACTAATTCCTGGATTTCAGCAGAGTTTGCGTCATTCTACTTTGATGTTATTCCCTCCCATCTTGTTGATAGTACTAGCCACTATAAAGTTGCCATGGACTGAAGGAGTCCGTACAATAATATCTTCCTTTTCAGGAACTATAGCTACAACAAGTAGATTATTAAAAAATTTAGGAATAGGATTTTCCCCTGTAACCTTATTGTAAAGCCTAATAAGCGATCCTGAGCTTCCCCCCATCCACCGACAATTGTTCTCATAAGCGACACATTAAATTATCACTTACTAAAGTATAGAAAGTGGAGAATTTGATTTTTTACTTAGGCAAAAAGTACCCCAATGATTACCAACAACTCATCTTCTTCAACAACAATCGACAATCCAATTTTAAACCCCTATCCATCTCAATATCTTCCAACTCCAACAACCCCTGAGAATGAAAACCTTAAGAGAGAAAAAGGGGTTTCTAATACAATGTCAAAATCATTAAAAATAACTTTTTAAAATATTCAAGATAAATCAATCTAGATATTTCAACTAAAGATCTTACTGGGCAAAAGAAATCAATATGACACCACATTTGCAATAATGAAACCCTAAATTTTGATTTAATTTTTCCACTAATTGAATTCAACTTCAGTTAAAATCATGCCTACCATGAGAATGAGAATGACAGTTGAGGGGAGGGGAGAATGATAAGCACATTTTTGTATAGAATTTTAGCCCCTTTTGCAGATATTTTTTGTCATCCTGAAACTCTTTTTTGTCTGTGTATTGCCTAGTTACCTCATTTTTAGGTTATCTACTCTACTCTAGTCAATTTGGCAAGAAAAGGGCCAAATAAGAGCTAAAATGACAATAGACTCATACCAACGTCCTCCAATAGTTCAGTAGATCAGTTTTAATTAGGATTGGGATAGTTACGATCTATAAAAACCAAAATCTTTACTGAGATAAGAGATCAATTAGATTTGTTCTTCACAGAGAGATCATAAAAGAATTTTAAAACCTTTGAATTCGATTCAAAAGAGAAAAATCGAGAAGAGGACCAAAAACCTATTAAATTAAGCCTTAGTATGCTACTATAGAGTGGAATCTGAAGGTCTAGTTAATCTTAATATTCCAAATTTCAACACCTAATTAACGTAGATATCTGACAAAACAAAACTCATTTTCCCCTAGATTTTAGTTTACCCTAAAATAAGGTACCTCTCCGTGGATTGACACCCTTATTTCCCTTTAATATATTAATTTGTTAAGATGGATTTTGATTAGACTAACGGCGGTCTATCAGAGAACACTACCCAAGGGGAGAGGAGAATTCAATAGACCATGCCACTGTAATCCACGTATTTAGTTTACCATCTATACTTTTATATGAAATATAAGGAATTTGGAGGATTGAGAGCTCTCAATACATTTTTCTCATCATATAGAGTGCCACGTTGCACTAGGAGCATGAAGTTATTTTTATGATTTTAAAGGGTATTTTAGTCCACCAAACTTAATGGCTATTAATGCCATTTTTTAAAATTATTAATGCCTTTATTTGGATTATTAATGTCATATCTAGTGTTACCCTTTTGGCCCTCTAGGTCACGGTTACTGCCTTTTCTGACTATTAATATTTCTCATCACTTGGACTAAGTGATCCCCATTAATAACGGGTTTCACTGCTAGAGTTTCCCTTTCTGATGGTTAGTGTTGCCCGTCTGGTCGTCTAGATTATGATTAGTGCTTCCCTCTTCTGACTGGTAGTGTTTCTCATCACTTGGAGTAAGTGGTCCCTATGAATAATGGGTCTTACTGTTAGAGTTTCCCTTTCTGAAGGTACCCTTTTGGGCGGCTAGGTTACGGGTAGTTCTTCCCTTTTATGCTTGTTAGTGTTTCCATTTGGCCTTTTAGGCAGTCCTTTCTATGGAGCTTTAAGGAGATTATAGGAGGTCTTTCGCAGGGTTTCCCCATGCCATGGGAATTTTATAAGGGGGTCTCCTAGGCCTCACAAGTACAATAAAGTAAACAATTTTTTTTATTTTATTAATAATTTTAATTAATTTTCTTAATAAAATTATTAAATAATTAATATAAATTATTTTGGTATGCGAAATTTGTTTTGTTCTAAATTAGCTCTACATGCGTTTCACTTGGGCCTTTTCATCTGCGCACCCCCTGATGTCCCTTACGCTTGGCGTGAATACTTTTGCGCATGCACCCCTTGTTGGAAATATTTCACACACAGCGTCGTTATTGGACATTATCTTCCTTTTGGCATCCTTATTCATGGTGGATGTTGGGGGGAGAGTTGCCTAGCAGCATGTGTGTTGGTGTATGAGTGGTGTTTGATACGTTTGTGTTGGCAGTCTCCTTGTTTTGAGTAGCGAACCGCTTAAACTCAAATTTCTTCAATTTTGCCATAGAGTTGCTTCTTTGGGCATCGACACTATTCTTATGTTGGCTACCCGAATCACAGTACTAGTGTTAGTCTAAAGTCTCATTCTGCATCTCCCTTTTACCACTCGGCAGGGGGAGGCACCTCCGAATATACTACCGCGCATCCACATACTATGTTTTGCTTACAATGCTTGTGGACCGCGGGACGTGCGTGGTCTCTTGGAGTTAAAATACGTTATAGGTATTAGGCACCTAACCTAATCGTTGTGCTAGTCGCTTAACATGATCGATTCCTTTACTCACACCGACCTATTTTTGGACCTCACTCGGATCAAAATCAGCGTATTGCGGGGGGTCAGGAAGGAATGCTACCTAGTTAATCCTGCCAGTAGACATATGCTTGTCTCTAAGATTATGCCATGCCTGTGTAAGTATAAACTAATTCAGACAGCAAAATTGAAATGGTTCGTTAAACCAACTATTGTTTGTTTGATGATATATGCTACTCGGATAACCGTAGTAATTTTAGACCTAATACGTGCACCAAACCCCGTCTTCTGGAAGGGATGCATTTATTAGATAAAAGGTTGACGCAGGCTCTTCCCGTTGCTCTGATAAATCATGATAACTCAATGAATCGCACGGCCTTAGTGCTGGAGGCGCATCATTCAAATTTTTGTCCTATGAACTTTTGATGGTAGGATATAAGGTGCCTGAGAAACGGCTACCACATCCAAGGAAGGCAGTAGGTGCACAAATTACCCAATCCTAATTCGGGGAGGTAGTGACAATAAATAGAAATACCGAGCTCTATGATAACTCGAAGGATTGGACAGCCTTAGTGTTGGCGATGCATCATTCAAATTTCCCCCCTATCAACTTTTGGTGGTAGGATAAAGGCCTACCATAGTGGTAACGGGTGACAGAGAATTAGGGTTCAATTCTGGAGAGGGGCTAAGAAAGGGCTGCCACATCCAATAAAGGCAGCAGGTGCGCAAATTACCAAATCCTAATACAGGGAGATAGTGGCACAAAATAACAATATCGGGCTCTATGAGTCTGATAATTGGAATAAGTACAATCCAAATCCCTTAACAATGATCTATTGGAGGGGAAGTCTGGTGCCAACAGCTACGGTAATTCTACCTCGAATAGCGTATATTTAAGTTATTGCAGGTAAAAAGTTCTTAGTTGAACTTCAGGCTTGGGTGGTCGGTCTGTCCTATAGGTGTGCACTAGTCTATCAGTACCTTCAACCGGCGATGCGTTCCTGGCCTTAATTGGCTAGGTCGTACCTCCAGTACTATTACTTTGAAGAAATTAAATTGCTCAAAGCAAGCAATAATTATGTATATGTTAGCATGCAATAGCAATATTGGATTTCGATCCTATGACATTGGCCTTCGGGATCGAGGTAATAATTACCAGGGACAGTCGGGGGCCAAATTATTTATGTTAATTAAGTTTAAGGTACTTTAATTAACATTGAAGCACCCAAGTTACATAATTACATATTGATATCTTCATATCCTCCTACATGTAACTGCTCTAACTTAATCTCTATATAAATCAAACAACCCCATTATTTTTCCCACACTTCATCATGCAATAAAATATTTTTCTTTCTAATTCTCATACCATATTATATTAATACATTGTTCTCTCGAACTCCATAGCTCATGGAAATTTCCACGATGGTAATAAGAGATACTCCATGCTTGATATTATTACTCCGTTCATGCACTTTTGTATTTAGATGGGCCAAAGATGATAGAATAATGTAGAAGATTAGATTTGGAAGTATAAAGAATCTTTACAAAAAAAATTGGTTGTTGGTAACTATTGAAGGAATGTGTATTTTTCCCTTCTATTGGTTATTATTATATTGTATAAGAGGTTTTGGTTTGCATTTACAGACACCCTTTGATATAGTTCTGAATTAAATCATGTGAAGAACAGGAATATAAAATAGTTGAAGATGAAGATTGAGGTCATCTCTGCTTCAACAACGGAAGTTGACCGTTATTTGTTTTAGATCCAGTTTTACCCCACAAAACCACTTAAGCCACCTATAATCAAACTACCCTATGCCCAAAACATTCCTATAAAATTAGATAGGGGAGAAAGAAATATAAAGGAGAGAAATGCATGGAGGGAGAGATGGGCTACCCTTTTTCTGATTTGGGATAGAGAGATAAATCAGAATATGATGGTGAGATTAACATCAATATAAGGGTCTTTGGTAAATTTTTGTGACGCCCAAAATGGCTAAAATGGCTCTTGGGGAAAATGGGGGGTTCATTATATATTATTATAGATCTCTACTTCAACACTGAAGTTTGACCTTTATTTGTTTTTGATCCACTTTTGTCCCATAAAACAACTCAACCCACCTTTAACCAAGCCACCCTATACCCCAAAACCTTTCTGTAAAATCAGATAGAGCTAAAAGATACAGAAAGGAGAGAGACACGTGGGGGGAGAGATGGGGTGACTGTTCTCTAATTTGGGATAGAGACGAAGCATAATGCAATGATGAGATTAACTTCAATATAAGGGTATTTTGGTAAATTCATGTGATGATCAAAACGATTGAAGTGACTTTGTATGTGTGTGGGGGGGTTGTTGATGGTGAATCGATCATATTGCATACACAGGCTTTCCATCTATTTTTGATTAGTCCTGTTTTGCTGCTCCCGGTCTTTCATTCTTTCGTCTCTTTCGACTTTGAGGGTTTGAACATAATCTTTTTGATCCTCAAGGCGTTGTACCCTCTCAGATTATATTTCTTTTTGGAGTTTGATGACAAAATTTTGTAGGTTGATGGTGTCTAGAAGAAATCTCTTCGTTATTCCTCTGAGTCTTAGAGGCACTTCAGAGGTTCATGTTAGTTATGGTAGTGATTTGTAAGGATAAGGATTCGATAGAGAGAAAGTGAATTTCCCACAAACGGTGCCAATTGTAATGGCCAGTTTTCCAGTATCTAAACTTCGCTAATACTTTATTTAAAGAAGCAAGATTTAAGTGCAAAAAGGACTAAAACACAATAGATTTTACGTGGAAAACTCAATAGAAGTCTGAGAAAAACCACGACCTCGATGAGGATTTTTTTGAAAAGTTTACTATGTTGTTTATCTATTACACCAGTAAAAAAAAGTTATACAGATGGTATACAAAGGAAATCTCTCGTCCTTATATATGTATGTTCTACTTGTATTTATAGTGCATTCAGGCAGTTACAAATTTAAAACTTTTCTTCTATTATTCAGGAAGGTGGGCGAAACACGTACAATGGCTATACTTGACCAAGTGTAACAGCTACTGTAGATGGTTAAGCTCTGTAACTGTAGAATGAAGTATTCTCGACTTATAGAGGTGTACATGATCAAATGCCTTGGACGTGCCTTTACTAATTTTTCATGTCGAACTTGAGAAATATGCTACTACATGTAGAGAACACACCTGAAAGTTATTTGCCTTAAATTGTTGGTTTTCCATTGAAATCAGCAGTAGTTTTAGGAATTCAGTAACTCAATTATAGCCAATAAAATCAAAGATTAGATGAAATCAGATATGTAACAATCAAAGATTAGATAAAATCAGATCAACAACAATCAAAGGTCAGATGAAATCAACAACTTAAATCATCAATAAATAAACAATTTCAAAATATTAAAATCCAAATCATTGCTGCAAACCTTTGAAAGAAAGATTAAATCAATAATTCATCAATTATAATGAAAATCAACAGTCGAGAAATATGCCCAAATATGATATGAAATTGGAATGAAAATCAGCAACACATCGACCCTAGATCAGTAGCTCCAAATCAGCATTTGAGAAATATGCCAAAATCTGAGATGAAATTGTAGAAATTGGCAATTCTCCGTCGATAATGAAAATTGTGATCGAGTGTTACAATCGAAATGTTCAAACACACGAATTGTGAAATTGATAACAAAACCCTCGCATCGGATCTAGAATCGCAGAGAATCGAAGATGACGATCGAGTATTAAATCAAAATTTTGGTGATCTGAAGTTCTAGAGATCTAAAGTTGTAGATGTAGAATTGAAGCTCGAGATCGAGATTTGAAGTTTGTTAAGTTATAATATAGACAGATCTGACGGTTTAAAATGTATCTTTAAAATTTATAGTTGAAAATATCCCTTAACAAATGTCTAGTACAAAATATACCCAATTGTGTTTTATATAATAGATAATAGATAGATTTTGAAATCACCTACTTCAATGATTAAAAAACCCGACCCGACCCAAAATTAGTTTAGTTCCGATTTTAGTTTATGGTTTTCAGTTTGGTTTGAGTCGATTTTCAAACCCAAATCGATTCTATTCGGGTCCAAATTATAAAAATTGATTGGGTCAGGTTCAGTTCAAGCCTAGAAATGACCCGAGCTAGTTCAGTTCAGGCCTAAAACTGACCTGAGCCGACCCCTCAACCCTAGCTAGCAGGAGTTGCCACTGATTGCCAGCCAAAAGAGAAACTTATGTTTCAAGTTATGATAGAAACATTGAGTTCATTTATTAGATTTTGAATGCTTGTTGATCATAGAAAATTTGTAATCTTTGTAGGAGATAAAGCGGTTGAGGTCATCTATTACTACCATGGAGAGAGTGTTGAGTAGAGCTAGGGACTCCGTGACTCGCACTCAAAAGGTATTAAATAAAACTAAATATGAAAGAAAACATTTTAAGTCTGTCTCAGAGAAAAACTTCAAGGAATTATTTAAATTTCAGTGTAGATATGCAAAAATAAAAACAGAAAGAGATGAGACTTTGAGGAAAGAGGAGTAGAGATTTGCTTTATTAAGAAAATCTATAAACTCGATGTGTTTTGCTGATAAGGGTGACAAGGCTAAGTGTTGGAGAACAATCTCGCCTTTGACACTGTATTTTGAGGCCAAAATGGATTGTGAGCGGGGGCTAAAAGATGCTTATGTAGAGCTTTTAAAAGAAAAGGGTATAGTTCCTGATCCAGCTCAAGTTAGTTTCTTGACGCAAGAGGCATGCAATCGCCATAGCCTTGAGGCAAAAAAAATCGGCTCGAGCAGGTGTTTCTATTATATGGGGTGACATAAGTGCATTACCTGATGCTCTTGGCTTTGTGTAAGGTCGAAGGGAGATGCAAATTTTATTCTTTAATGTAACTAAAGAGCAGTGGTTAATCCGAGCTAGTATAGAGGATGACTTGAACAAGTTGCAAGAAAAGACGAGGCTGTGCATAAAACAAAATGTGCGTCTCGTAGCTCGAGTTACAGAAGAAATAGCCTTGAAAAATAAGGTGGAAAAGATGTTGAAGGTGTTTGAAGTGGCTTTCAAGGAGAATCATCGTTACTTGTTTGATGTGCATAAGGAGTTAAGGGGATTTTTGCATCCAGTGCAAGCACAAGTGGATGCTCAGATTGCCCAGGAACAACACCTGGATTCAGTGATTAAGTTCTATGGTGGTGAGCTAGCTAGGGTAGAGAATGAGTTTTGAAAGTATATTACTAATTGTGGAAAATATTTTGACGCGGAAAATTTCAAGGAATAAAACCAATGGTTTCTAACGGATGAAAACGGGAAAGATTTTGAAAAACCAGCTCGTATACCTATGTTGATTCCTCATATATAAAGAGGAAGAAACATAAAGTTTGATTGCTCGTTCTCGACAGAAGCATCGTTAACACGAAATAGTAAGGTTTTGTGAGGCTGACAACGAGCAGGCGAGTAGTGCGCAGAGAGATGGAAAGAGTGTACAAAGTTTAAGAAAATAAGAACTCTATGTACTGTCTGACTGTTTGAATAATACTTGTGTTGATCTGTATAGTAGACTAAAGTTATATGTGAAAACGTATAGTAGATGTAATGAATGTATTGAGTAGATGATGAATATGTATAGTAGATATGTAGCCGCTCAAACACAAGTATTTTATTAATGTAAGAACGATGTACATAGATAAATTACAAATAATTGTAGAAACAAGAAATTGTGATAGTAGAAAAAAGAAGTTGTGAGATGACTTTATCTACGATAGAGCTTCTGCCTCCTTATATTCCTAGGATTAGGGATGTGGACTCCGCTTTCTGTGATTAGATCGTAAGAACCAAGTTTTCTTTTGACGATCACGATGAAGGGGCCTTCCCAATTATCCGCAAGTTTTTTTGAGTTTTTCTTTTTTTTATCCTTTGGTATTTCTTGTAGTACGAGATCTTGGATGTCGAACACTTTTATTGTAGGATTTTCACCAATGCCTGGTGATACATTCCCAAGTTCATAATTGCCTGATCTCTTGTTTCTTCTATCCAGTTCATGTTGCATGCTAACTGAAATTCATTTTCCTCGTTGGTCATTTCATGATCACGTACTGGGTGATGATATTGTGTTGGGATGACGGCATCTATTCCATCGGCTAACAAAAAAGGTGTACGCACCGTGGATACTCGTAGTGTCGTTCTATAAGCCCATTGCATATGTGGCAACTCTTAGACCCAATTTCCTTTGTTTTTGTTCTGGCACTTTTTTATCTCGTCGACTATGGTACAATTTTTTATTTTGGCCTGATCATTCCCCTGCGGGTAGTACGGATTGGAAGGAGAGTGAATAATATTGTGCTTATTGAGAAAAGCGACCACTTTTGGCACCTACGAACTATGGTCCATTATCAATGTGGGCTAGATGGGGGCAGCTAAATCTGATGATGATGTTTTCCCATATAAATTTGTTAACTTTGCCCTCTCGTGTTCGACACAAAGGGACTACCTCTACCCATTTTGTGAAGTAATCAGTTGCCACAAAGAGATGTCTCCGCTGCTTACAAGGTGAGTTTGGGAATTCTCCAATGAGATCGAGGGCCCATCTTATAAATGGCCAACATACTTTGCTAAAATGAAGTTCCAAGGCTGGAGCACGTATTTTTGGTCCATGTCTCTAACAAGCATCACATTTGCTAGCATATTCAATAGCTTGGGCTCTCATTTTTGGCCAAAAATTACCTTGCATAATAATTTAATTTACCAAGGATCTCCTGCCACATGTGACTAGCAAGTACCTTCATGTAGGTCATGTAAAAAATTGAGGGCTTCTTTGTCAGGCAGATATTTCAAATATGGTCCTGCTACTGAATTTTAGTAAATCAAATTATCACTGACAGTATATTGTTTGGCGTTGTCGATCAACCTTCGTCTTTCGTAAGGGTCATCAGGAAGTGGACCATCAAACTTGTTTTCTGGTCCAATATATGTGAGTAAAGGTCGTCTCCAATCGTCATTGATATCGTCATCACCCCTAGTATTAATGGCATTTTATTGGATAATGTTAATGCTGGGGGTAGATACTATTTCGATATGGAGGTATCGAGTTTTGACACCGAGGACTCCGACGATGTAAGAAAGGGAATTTGCATGTTTGTTTTCTCCTCGAGGTAGGTACTCGATAGTTACCTTTTTGAATCTGCTCATTCTATCTGCCACTACTGCTGCGTAGTTCATCATTCTACCATTTTTTTGATATTTTTCCGTGCAATGGTTTACGATCAATAAGGAATCCATGAATTAAATGAGCTTGAAAATATTGCTTTAGTTTCTGGGAAGTATAAACGAGTGTTAGAAGTAATTTATCAATCTTGGTGTATCGTGTCTCTGCGAAAGTAAAAGTTTTGCTGATGAAATTGACTGGCTCTTCTGTTTTATCATCAAGTCGAATGAGTACCGAGCTTAGTGAGTTTTCTTTAACTGGGAGATATATGGTAAGCTCTTCTTCTTCTGTGGGGGTACTCCTTATTAGTGGCTTGCCCAGATAACTTTTTAGTTCCTGAAATGCTGCTTCACATTTGAAATCCCATTCGATCTTTAGATTCTTTTGGCTTTGCCCTCTTTTTATCCCCTCCTGTAGTAGGTCAAATAACCGCCTATAACGGTCCGAGGATTTTGAGACAAATGGATTTATAGTTGTTATTTTACCAGCCAATTTTTATATGTCAATCTTTGTCTTAGGCGAAGGCATGGATAATAGGGTTCGAATGTGATATGGATCATCTTTAATTCCTTTCTTACTAATCAAATGTCTCAAAAATTTCTCTAATTGGACCCCGAACTGACATTTCTTCGGGTTGAGCTTCATCTTGTATAATTGAAGAATTTCAAAAGAAGTGTGAAGGTCTTTGAGATGACTTTCCTTTCGTAGACTTTTATATAGCATGTCATCAATGTAGACTTCCATTATTTTTTCGAGAAGGTCTTTGAACAACTGGGTCATCAGTCTTCGATAAGTGGCTCCTACATTATTGAGTTTGAATGGTATAACCTTATAACAATACAGACCATGTTCTGTGATGAAGGCTATTTTCTATTGATCCCCGGGTGAAAGTAGTATTTAATTATATCCTGATACGGCATCCAGCATGGACAAGAGTTTGTGTCCGACAGTTGAATCAAGCAGGTGGTTTATGATAGGAAGGGGGAGGCTCTCTTTTTGTGTATGTTTGTTTAAGTCTGTAAAATCCACACATACTCTAATTTTGCCATTTTTTTCCTGAACTGCTATGATGTTGGAGATCCAGTCAAGGTAATTCGCCTTTCGGATAAAACCGACCTTATTGAGCTTGTCGATCTCTTGCTAAATTTCTCTCTGAGTCGAAGTGCGAGCTAGTGTTCTCTATTTTTGTTTGACTGCCTCAGCCTTGTCTTTTAAGCAAAGTTTATGGCAGACTAAATAGGGGTCATCTCCAGGCATCTCATGAAATGTCCATGCAAATACATCACTGTTTTCTTTCATGAATTGGATAAGATCATTTTGTTCCGTAGTGGGAAGGAGAGTTCTAATATATGTGCGGCTTTTATCTCCACTGATCTCGACGCATTCTGTAATTTTTATGTTTGGTACTTAGTCCATCGTGGGTGCAGTGTTCTGTAATTGTTACACGGCGTGTTCTTCGAAAGGTTCTGCCATGATGGCAATTGTTTTCACGCAAGCGCGAGTGTGCTTCTTGTTGCTTTTGATCACATATACACCGTTGTTCCATTCAAACCGTAACCCTAAGTAATAGGTCGATGGTATCACCCTCATATTGTACAGCCAACATCGTCCCATTATTCCTAAATAACGTGAATTTGCATTTATAACATAAAATGTTACGTCAACAGTTACTGGTCTTATTTTAATGGGAAGCACAATCTTTCCTGCCCATTCTTCCTTAGATCCGTTGAAATTGGTAATATCGATGTCGCTAGCTTCGACTTTATCTGTTAGGCCCATCTCGCCGATTGTGCTTTAAAATAGTAACTCAATGTTGCTCCCAGTATCTACCATCATCGTGTGTAAGACAATATTTCTCATTTTTAACATGAAAATAAGTGTGTCATGATGTATGAATCATACGTGGCTGGTATCGCAATCTTCAAAAGAGATCCCCGTGTGTCTGTTACTGAATTTTCTAAGTAAACGAGCCTCTTTGTCGACCACAGAAAGATTATGACATTGGATGAGGCAACGTCTTTTGAACCTTACTGATCCATTGACTTTGCGCGTCTCGATGAAGTGGCTGAGGTAAATATGGTATAAATATTTCTCCTTTGCTCCTCCTATAACCGGGACGACATCAGTAGTAAGTCTATAACTTTTGTTTAGGTAACTTTCAAGGTCGACGATAAACTCATGTAGTCTGCCATCCTTAAAAATATACCCTAAGAGCCTCTGCGAAGCGAAGCAACATTCGGTACCATGGTGTTGAACTTTATGGTGTATGCAGTACGGCCTTCCTTCGATGGGCTGGAGAAGTAGGGCATTTCGGAAGAATTTATCTTTTTGAAGCGTAGGGCACATGTTGGCCAGCGTGGTAGTTAACTTTTCAAGGTCAATCTCCATCAGGTTTAACTCATTTTTTGTCTCCTTCGGTATCTGTTGTTCATTCGGATTCCCAATTTGTTGTTTGTCCTTTTGTTATAAGGATTGACTTCTGTGGTTTTTGTCATTTGGACATCATCCTTTCGAGGTCGATGCAATTGTTGACTTTGTCGATCATATCTGCCAGAGTGACTGGTTTGTTCAGGATGAGGTGCTCATTTGCCTAGCTTTCCAGAAGTAAAACATTGGTAAAGGCTGATACAGTAATTTTTTGGTCAAGGTTATCCATTTTTTTGGCCAAATCTAAGATTTTTTAGGTAAATGCTTCAAATTTTATCCCGGCATCTATTTTAGGCTAAAATGAGAATAGAGATTATCTTCTTTGTCTTAGTTGTGTGAATAATTCTTGATAAAGAGTTCTCATAACTGTTCAAAAGTATGAATTGATCCTTCCTTCAGTGAGTGGAACCATCGTAAAGGTTCACCTTGGAGACTGGTAGGGAAGAGGCAACACAGGCTGTGATTTAATGTAAAATGCAGGCCTAACGCATCTTGGAATTCTTGAACGTGTTCTACGTGATCAGTTCCTTTATACTTTCAGATTTTTGGCGTGTGAAAGCTGGTTGGAACTTCTCCATCTAGCAGGGCTTGTACAATTGGACTCTTATGTAATCTATTGAAGATGCTCCTCCCTGTGTGCACTTGGACCTCTAGTAATTCTGTGATACGTCTGGCATTAGATTTGTCCTTCTCAGTGGTTGTGATCTTCACTTCCCTCTTTGAGGCGTTCGGACACGGGGATCCAAATCCTTCCTCTTTGTCGATCCTCCAATTGTCTGAGGTCGGCAGGTATTTTGTCAACTTCATCTTGAGCAGTTGGTATCAGTATGACCTCATGCTAGTGTTAGTTATGATTAGGACGAATGTCGGCTCCATGGCTGTTACCTCGGAGAAGTCCTAACCTATCTTGAGCTGAAACTCTCGATGTAGCTGGCAGTGCCTCCATGTTTTTGCGTGTCATCTGTTGTCCTCGAAGAATTTTCAATGCTTCTTGTATGCCTGCCAATTATTGTTCTAGAATCGTTCTCCTTTATATCTCGGCGTTCAGAGTGGCGCGCAACTCTACCATCGTTTCCGTTTATCCGTTCTAGCCATTTAAAGGGTTCTGACTTGGGCTCAGTATTCTGTGAAGTTGGATCTATATTTCTTAGCACTGTGGCTAATTGTTCGTGTTCCCATAGACGGCACCAAATATAAGAGCCTAATTTCGTATCTCGAATTACTTAGTTTCTCATACCAAATACGATAAGAACGCTAGCAAGCAATAAACAAGTAATCACTAACACAAGATGTAGCATGGAAAACCTTTAAATAGGTTAAAAACCACAACCTCCCTTAAGAATTTAGAATTATAGATCTTTATTAGTAGTGACTAGCTATTACAAAGAACTCTCTGAAAAGTTCTGTATAAAGTCTCCAGATAGATTTATTTGTCTTTAATATGTAGTTTTATGGTCTTATTTATAGGTCTTATAATATGACCGTTATATATATTAATGATGAACGTTACAACAAGGTTTTGATGGGTCTTCGTAATGATTTTGTAACAGCATGAGTAACTCTTTTGTCTTGAAATGGCTTTCTTAAATGACGTCATGGCTATGAGTTTGAGCTGTTTTCACGGAGTTTGATTAGTTTATACCTGCGAGACCGAAAATGGGAATAAGCCCTTACAAAAAACCATTTTGGTTTTGTTTATTGCCACCTTCTTTGCTGAGATTTAAGAACTTAATTCAATTAGCAAAGATCAATTACAACATAAATACGGAGCCACGGGGTGAAAGAAAATCACGTTCGCAGATTATTTTTATTAAGACTAGGGCTGTCAATGGACCGGATCGGGCCAGGATCTTGGCCGATCCTGACCCGATCCTTTAAAGATTTATGTGATTCGATCCGTTATGCTTAAAGCCTTTAGAAAATTTTCAATTCTTGCTATATTAAGTTATAAGGATTAACACGAAACATATTTTTGTAAACCATGGATATTAATATATATATATATAAAATTGACAATACATACCTCTAAACCAAAAAATGATGCATCCCATACATTAATATTAGAGGCAAAGTTAGAGACATATTACACATAACCAATAGGTATATACCCTAGCTAACGGATCGGGTTTTTAAAGGATCAGGTCATGGTGAATCCTAATCCTTTGTCAATGGATCGGACTGGATCGGATCAGGGTCAAATCCAATCAATTGACAGCCCTAATTAAGACCGTAAATTTCTCACTCAAAAGGTTTAAATGTCATCCGCATTTTTTTGTAAAAACAAATCTTACGTAGTTCCTCGAGTTGATCGTAGAAATGTCTATATTTTAGTATATATACTTTGTTACATTGATATATTTTTATTACATAATCATGCACTTTCTTTTATTATGAAACTCTTCATTTTCCCAAAGCAACTTTACCCTTCAATCCAAACTCGTTGGAAGGCAATATTATCAAGCCCCAACAAGTCTCTCGTACTATTTATAATTTTAAACCATTGACTCCTTGGGTCATGCCTATTATCTTTCTCCAAACACTTACACGGGCTCGTAATGATCGTGTTGCTTGAGCTGACATCCATGCACATTGCTCTTAACTTTGACGATAGATACATCGTGGACTCCAAAATTTTCTTCCAGAGTGATCCGTTGCCATTGCAAAGAATTCCAAGCGTAACGGGCATGCCTATCTTACCAGTTTGAATGCAATAATATGTACTGCAATGGCTTAATTCTGGGATTTGGACTTAGCCTTTACACCAAAGATACTCAGAGCGTCAAGAACAAATACTAGCACAAAGTTTAGCGTGGAAAACCTTTGAATTAGTTAAAAATCATGACCTCTCTTGTGAATTTAGAAAGAGCAATGTTATTGGTAGCTGCTAGATTATTATAAGAGATGCTCTAAGCATTTTGTAGAGACTTTCTTGATAGGAAAATTTTGTCCTTTCACTGTAGTTCTATAGACCTATTTATATGTCTTATAATATGATTGTTATCTGTCTTAATGACGAACGTTACAATATATGGTTTTGATGAGTCTTCATAATAATTGTGTAACGGCTCGAGTAACTCCTGCTCCATAATGTGTCTTCTATAAATGTGCCACGTGTATGTTGACGAGGTCAAATGGTCGAATGATGGTTGAAGATGGATCACGTGTATGTTAACGAGGTCAAATGGTCATATGATGGTCAAAGATGGAGCACGTGCATGTTGATGAGGTCGAGTGGTCGCATGATGGTCGAAGATGGAGCTTGAGCTCGAGATATGGAATAAGATCCTTACATAAGATGGCTCTCAGCCAATAGCACGAAAAACATCATGGGTGAGTGGTATTGGCTGAGAAGGTCATTCTCTAACCAATAAGCGACTTGTAATATGTAATCTATTTGGTCGAATTAAGATGAACCAATAAGGGACATGTAATGTATTAGTGGGCGGTCAAATTGGGATTAAACAATAAGCGACCTATAATGTATTAGATGGGTGGTCGAATTGGTATTAGCCAATAAGCGACCTGTAATATGTATTTATTTTTGTCAAATTGGGATGAACCAATAAGCGACCTGTAATGTATTAGATGGGCGATCAAATTGGGATTAACCAATAAGTGACCTATAATGCGTAATCTGTTTGGTCGCGTAAGGGCTTATTTCGAATCCTCGTACTGAGTCCAATTTTTGAGCTCAAATAGTTCGAATAAACACATTGATAACCAACCAAGGATTGAGGGCAAGAAGATTGTAATGCATACTTCCTCATCTACAGCTTGAGGATATTGAAGCATCCAGTAACATCGCACTACAGAAGATACTCAAATATCCATCAAAAGTTCGTATACATACGAACATCGTTAGATACCGTATCTTCACCTACAGTCCAAAGTTAGAGCTAAGGTCATCAAGAGATCCGTTACAAAATCAACAATTATTAGATAGCAAGACGTTACAAAAGACCTCATAAAAGACTCATCAAACTCATATATTGTAACGTTCCTCCTTAAAGCAATAACGGTCATGTTATAAGACCTATAAATAGGACCAGAGAGCTACAGATTGAGGAGGCTGTTCTGAGACCTTCTAAGAGGCCTTTTCTACATCTCTCTCTTTATGTAATAGCTAGCAGTGATCAACAAACATCTCTCTCTTTCCAAAATCCTCAGGAGAGGTCGTGGTTTTTAACCTATTCAAGGGATTTCCACGTTAAATCTTGTGTTAGTTACTTTTAGTTCTTAGTTAACATTCTATATTTCAATGGAGTAAGGCGCTATCTTCGTCCAATACGAAAAAAGGTTATTACATATGGCACCGTCTGTGGGAATCGAAGCATACACTCAGCATTCTCCGATCCAGTTTTCATATTCATTTTTTGAAGGATGGCAAATCTAGAAAAATCACCCAATGTCCTACCTGACGTTGCTGAGGGAGTGACGGATCTGGAACTACTATGCAAGCAGAAACCGAACAGCGAATAGAACTAAAGAAACAGCTCCTCAGCATGCAAAGCACGATCAGAGTACTTCAAGATCAATTAACAGCAAATCTGAGACCACGAAACGCTTTGCCGGCAACCTCGAGGGTATCAGTCCATGATCGCTTGGGAAATCGAGGCAAAAATCTAGCACTTCCTCAAATTTTACAAGAACCATTTCTACCTCAGGGTCACGTCAATCCACTATTACCCGCTGGAGCGATAATCGATCTTCAACAACAAGAGGAACAAAATAGAGAAAAATCTTGAATATCTGTCTATGATCGCATGGACGAAGCAACAGGAGAGCATAACCCACAAGGAGGACAAGCAACAATACGAGCTGTCACGTCTCGACAACATCTCATACCTGAGCATGTGGACAAATGCATCAAGGAGCTGTTAGATGCTCAAATACTCACTAAAAGAAATAGCTATACTAAATTACAGAAGAGTCTACTCGAACAAGAGTTGCAGGACGAGGAAGTACCCTCCAGTTTTCACACTCTGAAGATTCATAAATACAAGGGGGGATCCTGTGGAGCACGTCCAAGAATTTCAGGATTCTTTGGGACTGCATTCGACGTCCAACTACATCCTCTGCCGTCTCTTCCCGACCAGTTTAAAAGGCGAATCTCTACGATGGTTTTACACACTCAATAAAGGATCTATCTTCACTTTCGAGCAACTTCGCAAACTATTTATCAAGAACTATTTGCACAATAAAGACAAGGAGAAGAGTCTTTACTCTTTGTTCAGCCTCAAGCAGGCACCAGGTAAAAAAAAATTGAGACATTCACCAAGAAATTTTTTAGGTTGGCTCGCAAAATAGATAACCTCGATAAGAAAATCATAATCTCCTCTTTCACCAATGCTCTACTCGTGGATGGACGAGTAAAGGAGCACCTGATCCTCAACAAGCCACTGACGTTAGAGGATATGATTAAGAAGGTCAGCAATTTTATCGACCTCGAACGATAGACAGCTGAGGAGCCAAAACCTCAGCGCATCACTCTATCCACCAAAGATCATCCCGAAGAGTGTGCTCATAACAGCAGTAAAGACTATGGGGGTGATAAGAAACGCTTCAAGTCCTATGACGATCGAACATGCCAAGGACGAAAGAAATCAATTCCATGCATACCAAATTTAACAACTACACTTGCGAACTTATACCCGCTGCTACAAAAAGATGAATTCTTCGGAAATGCCAATACTATTCTACCCATACAAGGAAAGCCGAACTGTATTCACCACAAGATTCAACATCATGGCACAGAGCAGTGTTTCGCACTGAAATTTTATCTCCAGAGTATACTTGCACATGGTAAAATGCTTGAGTATATTGTTGACATCGAAAGTTACAAAGATGGCAGCTCCAAGACTGACACCACGATCGTCCAAGTTGACGAAACAAATGAAGAAAAATATATGTACTTCATCGAGCCTCAGACAGTCAACAACTCCAAGAGATCCAAACATAGGCGTGTTGGACAATGCCATGATCTGACGATAGTAGACAAAGAAGCTCGTTTGTTGCCGGAATCCTGCAATCGACGAGCAGGGATTTCTTTCGAAGACTGTGACGCTCGTCTTATCAATTTTCTGCACCATGATGCTCTCGTCATCATTTTAAAGATGAAGTACATAGTTCAACATACGATGATGGTAGATATCGGCAGCAGCATCAAACTATTCTTCCAAAACACAATCGACCAAATGGGCGTAGCAGACAAGGTCAAACTGAGTGACATCAATGTCTCTGGATTCCACGGCTCTAAGGAAGAGCGCGTGGGAAAAATTGCACTTCCCATCACAGCCGGGTCAGTTACACTTGACATAGTTTTTTACATCATCAATACCAAATCCCGTTATATGGGCATCATGGAACGACCATGGTAGCATAATATGAAAGCTATTCCCTCCACATATCATCAGACATTACGATTCGACTGGAACGGAGGGATCTACGAAATTAAAGGCACCCCAAAATTGGCTCGAGCTTGCGATAATACTATTTCCATTGAAGCTGAGCCAGGTACAACAACTCCAGCATAGCAATTACAACAGTCAATTCCAACAGAACCTCAGTTGCCAAGCGTCGAACCAACAGAGTACATCGAGATCAGTAGCACGCAAAGGGGAACTCACATTAAAATTCTCTTGAGCACGGAGGAACGCTCAAATCTCATGCAATTCCTCACAGATAACAGTGACGTCTTTGCATGGGCATTTCACAAAATGCCAGGGATCAATCTAGCTATGGCATGCCACAAGCTAGAGTTGAAAGATAAAGCTGAACCAGTTAAACAAAAGCAATGAACGCTAACAGCAAAACAACGAGACAAAGTGAATAAAGAGATCGACAAATTGATTAAGGTCAGTTTTATTTGCAAAGCTATCTACCTAGACAGGATCTCGAACATTATTGCAGTCCCAAAGAAGAATGGCAAGATCAAAGTCTGCGTTGATTTTATGGATTTTAACCGATACACTCCGAAAGATAGCTTTCTACTTCCAATCATCAACCATCTGCTCGATTCAACAGCAGGGTACGAACTTATCTATATGATGGACACTGCATTAGGATACAATCAGATACCACTTTTTCCTGAAGATCAAGACAAGACTACGTTAATCACAGAACAAGGTTTATATTGCTATAAAGTTATGCCTTTCGGCCTGAAAAATGCCAGCACTACCTATCAGAGATTGATGACACAAATATTCAAAGATCATCTCGGTAAAACAATGGAGGTCTACATTGATGATATGCTCTGCAAAAGTCTCAAGAAAGAGGACCATCTTACAAAATTACGAATAACTTTTGAGATTTTGTGATCTTACAAGATACGTTTAAATCCTGATAAATGCCAGTTCAAAGTACAATCTGGAAAGTTTTTGGGCCATCTAATTAGCAAAAGAGGCATTGAAGCTAATCCATCATGCATACGAGCTCTCTTGGCTATGCCTTCACCAAAGACAAAGAAGGACGTTCAAAAGCTAGCCGGGAAGATTGCAGCACTCAACAAATTTGTATCCAAATCATCAGACAGATATCGACCTCTATTCGATCTATTAAGACAGGGTACATCATGAGGAAAATCAAAGAAAGATCCAGAGATCGAATGGACAGACAAATGTGAAGCGGCTTTCCTCGAACTCAAAAATTATTTGGGTAAGCCACCAGTTATGAGTATACTAGCAGATGGAGAAGAACTCACAGTATACCTAGTTATCACAGATATATCTCTCAGCTCTGTTATTCTCCGACTCGACGAAAAGACTAAGAAACCAGTCTATTTTATCAGTAAGACTCTGACTCCCACTGAAACAAGATACACCAAGATCGATAAGCTTCTTCTAGCTCTCGTCCATATATCACAGAAATTGAGGCAGTATTTCCAAACTTATACTATTCGTGTCTTGATGAACCATCCACTCCGCGAAATCTTATCCTAGAGCAAAAAATCTTGACGTATTCCGCAATCATCAGTAACACTCGGGGAACACGATATACATTTTGAACCATGTCACTCCGAAAAAGGTTAAGCTGTAGTTGATTTTCTAGCTAACTTTTCAGTAGATAATCCTTATTGGGAAGAAGATTTTATTCGTAAAAAAGATGAACCACTCGTAGACCAGTCCGAAGATAAGCTAGATTGGGTAACAAAGAATGGTTGGCGACTTTTTACTAATGACTCCGTCGGACCAGCCGGATCAAGATTTAGAATTGTTCTTATTACCCCTTCCAATGATCGGCTCGAAAAATTCATTCACCTTAATTTTGAAGCAACAAATAATGAAGCAGAATATGAGGCATTAATTCATGGCTTGGACATGGCACTCACACTGGGTATCATAGAGTTCTCTGTCTATACAGATTTATTACTAATCGTCAACCATTACACAGGCATTTATCAAACCAATGGGAGAATGGTCGACTATGCTACTGTAGTGGTCGAACGAATGAACAAATTTCAGACAATTTCTATGGAGCACTTTCCAAGGGGAGAAAATAGACATTCAGATGCACTCGCTTACCTTGCTGGTGTCCTTGGATCATAAACTCATTACTTAAAAATCAACATCACTTCAAACCCCAGTATTAATGTCATCGTGTCCAATACCATTAATACTGGGGGCAGCGAGGAGATCGAAGATGATTGGAGACAGCCTTTCATTACATACATCGGACCTCAAAATAAATTCGACGGTCCACTTCCAGAAGATCTTAAAGAACGACGAAGATTAATTAATAATGCTCAAAGATACATTGTTCAGGACAATCTCCTATACAAAATTTTGGTCACTGGTCCATACCTCCTTTTTCTATCTGACAAAGAAGCACAGCAATTCTTGCACGATCTGTATGAAGGCATGTGTGGATCGTAAGCAGCAGGATGATCTTTTACAAATAGAGCTTTAACTCAAGGAATGTTTTGGCCTAAGATGAAAGTACAGGCAATCGAATATGCTCGTAAGTATGACGCTTGTCAATGGCATAGACCTAAAATACGAGCTCTAGCACTCGAACTACACTCAAGCCAAGTCACTTGGCCATTCAGACGATGGGCTCTCGATCTCGTAGGAGAGTTTCCTACAGCACCAGGAAAATGAAAACATTTGTTGGTCGCTATAGATTACTTCACTAAATGGGTAAAAGCAGTCTCGCTATGCTGAATACGAGAAGAAGAAGTCATCAAATTTATCAAGGAGAACATTATTATTCGGTTCGGTAGACCACATCTTATCAGAATTGATAATGGACCACAGTTTGTTGGCTCCAAAATCGTGGCATTCTTCAATGAGAACAACATCATTCATTTTCCATCCAATCCTTATTATCCACAAGGAAACGAACAAGCAGAGATTACTAATCAAACTATTGTGGATGGCATCAAGAAGCATTTAGACAACAAAAAGGGGAACTGGGTGAATGAGTTGCAACATTTACTTTGGGCCTACCAAACAACTCCCAGAATAGCAATAGGCTATACTCCATTCTTACTGGCCTACGGGACTGAAGCCATCATTCCCACTCAATATCATCATCAAGTACATGATCACGAGATGACTGATGAAGAAAACAAATTTTAGATCGCATACAATCTTAATTTGATCAAAGAAACACGTGGCAGAGCCATTATTAATCTGGGAAGATATCATCTTGCTTTGTCCCGATCCTATAACAAGCGCGTTCGACACTGAGAATTTAAAGTTAAAGACATCATTCTTAGATAAATCCCACATAATCGCAAAGTACCTAATGATGGAAAGTTAGCAGACAATTGGGAAGGTCCTTTTATCATAACTGGTAGAAGTGGTTTAGGATCTAAATATCTCAGTACACATGAAGGCGTACCTGTACCTAATCCATGGAATACCCGCCGAATGAAGTTGTATCAAAGATAAACATGCTGTAACATCAGATATTATTCAATAAAGCACTTTTTCATCATCATCCAGCAAGTCTATTCAATTCAAGCATTCTACCTATCTCCGTATGGTCCACTCAATTCGACCTATACCGAAGAATTACTACAACAATTACTACAACATTCAAAATATCTCATTATGGTCGCTTATTGATACGCTCAATTCGACCTTTAACTGGGACCCACAACATAGCTCTTCAAGTATACACGCTCTCCCGAGGGTTGTTTATTGAGTCAATCAATTCAACCTGGCCAAGACACGCTATAGAGCTATTCAACATTCATTATTTCTCATTTCGGTCGCTTATTGATTCGTTCAATTCGACCTTTAACTGAAACATACATTACTATTTCAGCAAACAAACATCTCTTTATGGCTGATTATTGACTTGTTCAATTTGACCTATACATAAGAGAATACAACATCACTGCAATCATATATCTCAATATATCTCTACATAATCATTTATTGGCTCACCCAATTCAACCATACATAGAGATAACAAAACAAAAACTTTTTTCTAATCAACATTTGACATTTTTTTTTCTACAGCAAAGACATATTTACACTCTGTCTGATTACAATATAAGTAATTTAACTATTTGGGCGTACAGCATTCGAACTTTCTCCAAGCCCAGACGAAAGTAAGGCAGGGAAAGATATAGCAGTATCAACTACAGTAGGAGACGCATTCACCAGTTCCATAACTCTCGATATCAGATTATCTATATAATATAGCCTCACTAGATGCATATCATACTCCACACCGTGCTGAGTTGAAGCAGCCAAGATCGAATCATGCTCTTGCCGCAATTTCCTTACATCAGTATGCAACATAGCCATAGTGTGCAATGTAGCATTATCTGCAGTCAACAGCATAGCTTCACCTAGTTCGGTCTTCACCTTGGTTAGCTCGTCGTCAAGATCTTTGTATCAATCTACCAGATACTCTTTCTCCTTCAGCAACAAAGCCCTATACTACTTCGTTATCTGCCCACTACGATCCATATCCTACCTCAAAAGTCGCAACTTCCCACATAACTCCTGACAATACTCGCTATCGTTATCAGCATCCACCAACTTTTGTAACTCCTTATACTTCAGATCGAGCTCCTCATAAAACACATTCCCTTACATACACTCCATTTCCAAGGTTTGCTTTTCCTGTTCTAGATCGGTGATCCGTGTGTTACACTTATTGATGGTTATGTTCAGCTCTAGATCTTTCTTTGAACATGCTTCTTCGTAAATTCTGACACGGTCACATTTTCTCTGACAAGAATCTTGAGCCTCACGCAAATCCCAGCTCAACTTTTTCAGACGATCTCACATATTATGGAGTTCAGCATCTTGCTTCTTTAACAGATTAACATTATCTACTAATTCCAATTGATGATACAATAGATCATTATTCTATTTTTCAATCGTACTTAACAGAGCTAGTACTTGTTGGTTCACAGTCATGGTTTCCAATTTTTTCTTCTTTAAAGAATCTTTCCACAGTTCGGCTTCATTATTAGCAGTCCATATCTCGGTATCCTTACATGACAACTCTACAGTCACAGTATTTAGTCGACTCTGCAATTCCAACATATCAGTCTCCAGCTTCGAGTTCAAAAAGGTCATATTTCCAGCTGCTAACGAATACTGCTGCAATTCTACAGTCAGTTCATTATTTGATACGGATAAAGCAGACAGTTCATTTTATTTATTGACTTCAGCCTAGAAGAACAGATTACAAATGGCATACATCTATCAATAGATATTCATGCAAGCAAGACATATCATTCAACAACATTTATTACAACATCAAGATATGATGTTATTTATGCAACTACATACACAGATCAACTACATTACGCAAAGCACAATTATATGCTACAGTTTAGTTGGCTTATGGTTGAACCCTACTACTACTCACATCCACTTGTAAAAGTTCATTGAATATTACGACCTCTTAATGACAAGTCTTATGCCGTGTGTGAGGTAACAGATCTTCAACTTCCACCTCCTCAGACTCTACAGCTCACGGTTTCGAGGTTGAAGCTCCTCCACCCTCATTACCTTTTGTAAACTACATATTTTCAACCATATCATTCTCTACTTCAACATCTTTACTACAGCTCGAGATATAACGTCTAAATTCATTCTCAACTCTCTCAAGCTCGCCCCTGTAAAACTCAGTCACATCAGCTATCTAACGTTCATGATCTGCTTTACCAGCACGTTTTCCCCGATTTGGAGTAAGATACCTCTTTAAACGCGATTGGGACACTTACAGACATTTCTGGATATCTAATAAACTCACTTCTAACAAATTCACTCTCTTCTCCGAACTCTGCAATGACTTTTTACACTCCAACTTTTCCCACTTCAGACACGCATTATGTTTTTTACATCGCTCCAGATCATCACGAGCATGTTTCAGATCATTTTCTAAACGTATCTAGACCTTTCTATCATCCTTTTTATATTAAAGAAAAGGATCCTCATCATTCTTCGCCCCTATAAAAGTCAAGCTCATCAAACAATGGACCTACACCACCCCATATGATGGATATACCAGCCCGAGCTGAACATCATTTTGCCTCTATACTATGACGAATACGTGCCTCTTGCGCCAAGAATTTTACCCGAGCTGGATCTGGCACTACACCTTTCTCAGTTAACAGTTCTAAATAGGCCTCCTTCAAGCCCCGCTCACTATCGACTTCGACCTCAAAGTCAAGCGTCAATGACAATAATGACTTTTGACACTTTAACTTATCACTCTCATCTATGAACTGCTTATCCTTAAGGGATTTTCAGAATAAGGCAAACCTATCACTCTCATTCCACAAGACCTCATCCCTCTTAATTTTTATCTTCCCATATCTACATTGAAGCTCGAATAACTCATTAAAGGTGTTATCAAAGTTGGACTTATGAAGACGTCTCTCATATTCAGGTTTATTGTGTACCTGTTGAATACGATTGATGAAATCCCTTGCACGACTCAAGGCCTTTCCCATCTCGTTCACTTTTCCCTTTAAACGAACTACCTCCTGCATGCAAATTATACATTCACCATCAAACAACATATATCAATAGCAACCGTAAAAATTCAATTCTCAGCAAAAATAGATTTATCACCAATGAAAAATTTGACCAGACAGTCTAAAAGCAATGTTACAACTGCATAATCAATAATTAGCTCCTTCTACCTCCTTGGTCGCAACATCAGCCGCTGTAGAAGCTGGGATCTGCTCAGAAGGTTGATCAGCCACTAGAGAGGCATCATCCTCTGTGAAGATTATCTTACCATACTTCCCAGCAATAGCAAGATTGACATCATCTTTAGTCGACCCCCAGGAGTAAAATGCTTGAATCAGATTATTTCGAGCAGCCAGTACAATGTCAAAAGTCTTCTTTGCATCATCTTCGACCTCTTTCATCAACACGGCAGTTTCTACCACGAACTGCTCCTTCTGTACAATTTTTTCCTTCTCCATCTGATCCTTCAACCGCTCAGACAATGTAGTTTACTCTCTCAAATTGTTCCCTCAGTGCAGCTTTCTCTGCATTATGCTGCCAAACAAGTTCAGCACGGTCCTCAACACCTGCCATCAATACCTCCAAGGCCAATTCCCACACAATAGAAAACTGCACCACAAGTATAATATAGCAGAATTATCAATCAGATCATTTCTCAAACGCAGATAATCAAACAACAACATCATACATATCTGTGACATGCTGGATTTAATCTCAGCATTGAGACGTTTTGGATCATGCTTCGCCAGCTCCCACGACATCTGCCCCACCACATCAAGATCGAGCTTTTTTGAAGAAGTTTGTTTAGGTTTTACCTCTTGCATCTGCTTCTTCGTAGGAGGTACCACATTTACATCAACATCCACCATCTCAGTGTTCACCTGCGTCGTCTGCATAGGAGTTGTTTGCTCAGAAGCGAGCAACGGCCTTTTTCCTCTAGATCGCCGATTTTGGGTACTCGAAGTACCTGCAGTACAGGCAGGAATCTCTGTAATCCCATCAAAAGATAAACCAGAATTAGCCATAGCTTGATTTTGATAAGCTCGTTAAACTTTTGAAACTACAGAGTTCAGCCTTTTATCTCTTCGGATACCTAACTCTCCAAGTACTTGGTTCAGATCAGTTCCTCCCCGAGATACGGCGTCGAACAGACTCGGCGTATCGGCAATACCTTTTGGATTAGGTTCTGTAAAATAAACAACAAACTATGTTAGCAGCTCACAACAAGTTAAAAGGTGAAGTTCAGGCAGAATGAAGACACTTACTCTCGTTAAAATTCTTATATTTCAGCTCGAGCGCCGATTCCCCTGTTTCAATCCCTACTTGCAATCCCTCATTCACTGCAGAATGAACAACAACCGACATATCAACAGCTATAATACCCCTCACCTCTTAATCATCCATAGTCCTGCCAGACGATGATGATTCCTCACTACTGGAGGATACAACAACTTTACTACTGGGTTTTGAATTTTTGGCCCGCATCTACCACATACAGGAAAATTCTATTCAGCGTTTTATAATCAAACAGGCCTCCTCCCTCAGCCATACCCAACAATTTATTAATCAATCAAGCAGTTCAATCATGCAACTACCATCTACCATGACAAGCAACAAACATACTATTCATAACAACAAAAAAGGTGGAAACATAATTACTAACCTATACTAGAAGAGCAGTAGTCGTCGATTCTGGTTACCACTTTCACTTAAGACGGTAAAACGTTGGTTTTCTTAGCAAGATCACAGTATAACGGTGGACTACGATCAAAATTTGAAGACTTTCACTCTCTAAAAAGGCTTCTTTCTCTCTCTGCAACTGAATATGGTCAATGAGAGAGCGAAAGATGAGATTTTATATTATCCCTCGATTTCTGAAGTGGTGGCTCTTTGGGATATATGTCAGTATCATCTTTCCTTGCAGGCACATCTTTTCGTTTGCCTTTATTACAATTTCTAGAGTAACGTGCTCGGTTATCACGTCTGTCTCTCTCATCTGCCATTATTAAATTCAAGGACTCACTGCCCAAGAAGATTTGTACAAATCATGTTGCACGATCACTTCCGTACAGCAGCAACCTTAAGCGGCTATGCGATCCTACTACACTATTTATAGCATGATTTCCAATTCAAAACGCAAGTACAACTATTACAGCTGTCACTTACCTCATTTTTGATCTGACAAAAGCAGAAAATCAATAACAAATCCTGCTACAATTATCTTTCATTCGACCATTATCACAAATACAGAAAGTGATGACAAGATGACCTCAACAAAAACAAATCATTTTATTATGGTCAATCATCCGACCTTACATATAATTACATTTAAAATAGACGGATTGTTCTCTTCACCACATGGAAAGATTTTCCCACCAGCCGCTCTCTTATACTCTTCAGCAAGGTTATCCAACGTAATTTCTCAAACTGTTGCCTCACGTAGCTCTACATCTAGCTGAAGTTCGCGAAACACACCACAACAATCATGGTAGCAATATATCTCAAAAAGGCAACAAATATATAGCACGATCTACACAGTTTAGAAATATATACTTTCAAATATACTTCATCCAACTCAGCAAAAATTTGATCTACATATTTTTGACCTATTTAATCTTTGGCTAGTTCGAGAATTTTTACACAGTGTCCTACATCAGTTCATTCAAAAAGTTTCAAACAATTACAAGACAAGATACAACAAGTTTAAATTTATTATTCAAGACAAGCAATTTACAAGGACAAATATTTCATTCAGTTCAAAAATCAAGATTACAAGATCTATAGATAGCTATTTCATCTACAGAATTGTAATGTATTAGATGGGCGGTCGAATTGGGATTAACCAATAAGTGACCTGTAATGTATTAAATGGATGGTCGAATTGGGATTAACTAATAAACGACCTGTAATGTATAATATGTTTAGTCGAATTAGGATTAACCAATAAGTGACCTGTAATGTATTAGATGGGTGGTCGAATTGGGATTAACCAATAAGCGAGCTGTAATGTATTAGATAGGGGGTCAAATTGGGATTAACCAATAAGCGACCTGTAATGTATTAGATGGGCGGTCGAATTGGGATTAACCAATAAGTGACCTATAATGTATTAAATGGGTGGTCGAATTGGGATTAACTAATAAACGACCTGTAATGCATAATATGTTTGGTCGAATTTGGATTAACCAATAAGTGACCTGTAATATATTAAATGGGTGGTCAAATTGGATTAACCAATAAGCAACCTGTAATATGTTAGATGGACGGTCGAATTGGGACTAACCAATAAGTGACCTATAATGTGTAATCTATTTTGTCGAATTAGGATGAACCAATAAGTAACATGTAATATGTTGGTTGATGTTACTGAAAAGATGAGCATTGAGTCCGAGCTAAGATGGCTTTGAAGTTGAGGTCGAGCTTGTCCCCAATTTTGATTTAAGGTTTGCATGCTGGCAGAATCAAGCATTTCTGAAGTGCCCCATAACAACTTGGCTCCATTTGCGACATAGGCATTGAACTTTGGCAAGGGCAGCCTTTAGTCCATATACGAACAATATATGGCTTTGACGAGCAGTACCAGTAGGGCTAAGACAACCTGTCGAGTTTGTTTCTTAGTCCATATGGAGAATGACTTACACCAAGTATTTCGAGCATCTTTAAAGATCTGCGCGCCATCTGGAATATCCTCCTACGACCTGTTATGCGTCAAAGATAGAGTCACGAGTAACTGAAATATGCAACATCACGACCTTCTCTTTAGAGATGTTTGACAATGAGGTCGTTTCTTCCTCTCTTATAGTTTCAATTCTTTGTGTTGCAAACCGAAGTTCAATATGAGCGTCCGAGAATACCGTATCTTCACCGATTCTATGTGTTTGAGAAAGCCCATAGGTTGGGCCCAAATTCGATTGAGTGGTAGAGGTGTTCGCCAGTTCAAAGAGAAGAAGTTTAAACGATTAGAATGGATTAGAACGGATCGTTGACAATCGCTGTGACTTGATTGAAGGAGCGAATTTCTAAACATTTGGAGATTTTGAATCTATTGTGATGATAAACTGAAACGAAAAGCAGAAGTAATATTCTGCCCATCTTGACGTAATATCCTGCCCATATTGATCATATCTAGCGCCCCTCTTGATGAATAACAGCATCAACATAGTTGTCGATAGCAAGGGCAACAGCCTATTCGCATTCTATGGATGTCGCCATTGTTGCTTTAAGTAGCTCAAGTTCGAATTGAAAGTAAAATTATCTGTCATTCCTCGATTTAAACTCGAGCATCATTGTTACGTGATCTCGGGTGGCAAGGGCAGGAATATCCGAGCATGAGACGATGATGGGACTCTCAAGCTTGAGAACGGTCTTGGCGCGGATGACATCTAATTGATGTCGGCGTCGCACTGGACTTTGTAGAAGGATTTGGAGGTAACGAGGACAGATGCATCGCAGCCTTTGTCTAGGAACCATGAGGATGAACTTGAGTCAGCTATATACCATTACGAAAGTAGCTCTTCAGATTGCGTACACCATTACCAACCGGAGATGACAATATGGCTTCGACAGATCTGAAAATTGAGTACTATGTTGTGTACACCATAAAAATCTACGATTTCGTGACGAGTTTCAGCCTCTTGTAATGAGGTTTGTTGTTGAGCTTGAGTGAGCAAATAACTAAAGCTCGCATTCGAGCTTGAGAACATGAGCACGAACTATTTTTCCAACCATAAACACGAACTGCATTTTTTTAAGAGCTTGAGCACGAACTGTTTTGTGAACTTGAGCATGAAATGTTGTTTTGTGCGCCTCTTAATTCGAACTTGAGCTTGGTTTTCCTACTCAAGCTTGAACTGTTTACCCACGCAAGCATGAACTGTTTTCCTAATTAAACACGAATTGTTCTACCATTCAAGAATAGCACTGTCTATATAACGCTCATGCTCTGTTCAAGCAGTGACTTTTGCTCGTGAGGGATATAGATGCTCCTTCAATATCATTTGTGCTTTGTGTAAACTCGTGCGTATTTTTTTGTAATACGTCTAAAGCCCTCACATCCACTTCTACCTTCATTCGAATAGCCACTTCTTTCGAAAACTGCGTTACAAAAGACATTTCTTGCTCCACGTGTTACAATAGCTCATCATGTAACCCCTTTAATTCACCCTCTAATTATTTTTGGGCCTTTATTTTCTTTTTTCTTATCCTGAAAAATATAATTCTAATGGCCCTCGGATCCTACATTAAGCCAAACGCATCAGATAAAGGTTCTAAATCACCTTATACAACGGATACACCCGCTCAAGCAGAATACTTTTTCCCCTCTAAACTATGATGATTACGTGATTTTTGAGCTTAAAACATAACTCGAGTTGGGTCGAAACTATACCTCTCTCCTTCAAAAGCTCTATATAAGCTTCTTTTAACCCTCGTTCATTATCTACTTCAACCTCAAAAGCTGCTAACATACTCTGACACCTCGCTTTATCACTCAGGTAGTAAAAACAAGTCAATTCTTTTGGTTTTCAAACTAATAATCTCCTTTCCTCCTCCTTCCTTAACACCTCATCTCTTTCTATTTTAATCTTAGCATATCTATATTGTAGCTCGTATAACTCTTTAAAAGTTTTCTTTGAATTTAACTTAAATAGCCTTTTCTCATATTCAGTTTTATTAAGTACCTGTTGAATATGAGCCATGGAGTCCCTCGCTCTACTCAACAGCCTCTCCAATTCATAATTAGTTTTTCTCAATCGCTCTATCTCCTACACATATTATAGATATCTCGTTATCATACAAACATTCGCGAATAATATATTCCAAACATCACTTCAAATAAATAAAAAATAGTGTGCGATTATACAGAGTACTACAATCTCCATCTCAAGCGCTTTATTACACATATGTCAGGAAACCGCAAAACGATTGAAGGTTCTTGCTTATGCCTTCCTCAGATGGGGATTTCAGCATCTGCTCCAGAGGAGGAATTATCTGCATACGTTCCGCTAGAGAGTACAATATTTGCTCAGTAGGTTGGACTGACTCTTTATTCCCAGAAGGAAGGTCCAACACTTTGTCAGACAGAGCAGCTACATCATCAGCCATTTCTTCCTCTAGAAGCTTATAAGGGAACTCAATCTCTTTATATCTACTACTCAGAGCCAGCGCCACATCTTTTGCACTCAATCTAAAGGCATAGTAGGATTGGATAAAGTAGTTTCTTTCTACTAAAGCAACGGCAACCAAATCCGTCATCAGCTTGTCATACTTTGCCAAAATACTAAATTTATCTGCAGCCACTGTAGTCTCTGCAGCTCTCATCTCTTTCTCTAACAAGAGTTCAGTTTCGAGCTCTTTTATGCGAGTTAACTGCATCTCAAACTTTGCGATTGGAGCAATAAATTCATGGTTCTTCTTGTCCAAGCAAAGCCTTGCCCCCCTCAGCATCCAGGAGAGCTACCAGTACAAACAAACAAAAAGACAGAGTCAACTAAACATTTTCATTAGTTCGATCAAATTAATAATTTACAAACACCTACCGCGAACATATGCTTGAGATACTCATCTTCGAGTTGTTGTGGATCTATCCCAGCCATACAACAGTATTTCTTCTCCAACTCCTTCATTTTAGACGCAGCATGAGGAAGAGTTCGGTGGATGCCCTTCTCTCCATGGCATTTTCTTTTCAGTGAAACCTTATTAGCCTCCTCAAGAGCGGACACGCTCACTTCCAGTTTCTCCGCCACACCACCAAATAGAGTCTTTACAATCTCTTGTCCCATGATCGCAACCCCCGCAACAGAGTTACCCTATTATACTAACTTTTGGAGCCTCCGTGCAACCCATGCAGTAGCCTGAGGTGCAAGAGGTGGAGGACTTAGTATGTCGGCGACAGTCTTGGTAGTTTTCCCCATGGCCATAGCTTGTTTTTCCTAAGCTCGCTAAACTCTGGGTACTATAGAATTTATCCTCTTGTGTCTTCGGATACCCAATTCACTGAGTACATGTTCTAGCTCGTCGTGATCTTGAGCAACACAATCGAACAAACTAGTCTTATCAGGTGTAGCCGACGATTTAGGTTCTGCCAATTAAAAGGACGAAACATTTTATAACAGTACGAAGGTATGATTATATGCTACGTAAAAACTGGTCAATATTACTTACTCGGATTATAATATCTACGGTTCAGCTCGAGCGTTGCTTCATATTGAACTTGTAAACAGTTACCCTCTACCTACACAAGGTGGTCGTTCCATGGTCTACCCGCAGATTCAAAATCAAAGAATTTTGGCCTTGATGAATCACTAAACAGGTAACCACTACTTCGACCTTCCATATACTTCTACTTATAAAGCTTCAGCACATCTTCTGCTTCGAACTACTTAGCAATCCCTTCCTTCCTCCATTTTCATTCAATGCCTTACATACCCTCATCACTCATACACAATCCCATTCAACTGAGCAGGACAGCATTGAAGGTAGGTCAAATGAATTCTAAGGCCATATACGACATGATTCAAGAAACATAAAAATCCTCCACTTGGGCCTAATAGCCCTAGACCATTGTAATATAAGAGGTTAACCCCCTCACTAATTCTTCTATCCTTCTTCCATTTTTCCAAGCACGGAACTTGGTAATATACTGTCTCCTCCCCTTTCCCAGAGATGTACGATCTGAATCAGAGATCGTGATCCTTCACATAATGCCCCCAGTTTCCCTACAATTTCTTCTTATTTTTTAAATATTTTTTCCCTACATCTACCCCCTCTGGATATATGACAAGAATCATCTTCTTCTCTTTTCTATCCTCTTTCTATACCATCATATCAACTCTACTGGGTTCCCCAACCTCTACAGTCATCCCCACACTAAACACAGTTTCCTCTATTACACTACACTCGTCCCCCCTCCCTAAAGATGATGTCTCCTCAGAACTGGACAATACTACAAACTTACTAGTGTGAATACTAGGTTTCAAACGCATACTGAACCAACAGATACAGAAACATATTTTTATCATTATACCTACACTACAAACAGTAATAACAAACCCTACCCTCTACCCAGTCAAACACGTTTATTCCCAAACCAAAAAACAAATATCGCATCATTTCAAATTTTCCCCCCTCCCACGTATTTTATCTCTCTACAGACCTCTCTCATCTGTAATTTCAAAATATCCACAACCCCATATACACAAAAATAACTATGCAGATAACTAAATCACAAAAATTACAACATGAAACAAATTACTAAATCACACAGTTTACGACATATAACAGACTACTCACAAATTAGATAAATAGATTTATACAACACCAACCTATACTTGAGGAATAACAATCCTCTGCTTTGCCCAGACGTCTTCTCGAAAATGAGCGATCTCATTATTTTCCCAATGATTTCCTCTCACTTGAATCAGATTTCTTTTCTAAATTACACTCAACAATCGAACATCTCCTCTCCTTAACAGTAAGATTTGCACCACTTTCTTCTCTCCCTAAAACTATAGATAATTTATGAGGGAGAGAGAGTCAAGTTTGTATACTCTCCCTCGGTTTATTAAATGACGGCTCTTTTTAACACGCGTCAGCCTTCCCTACTGTTGCCATAGGCACGTCTTTTCGTTTTAAAACATCATCATGACTTTTATGATAGCATCTACCATCATCACGCCTATTCTTATTGTCTGCCATTAATATTTTTATACCATTTCCTCCACACAGTCCAAAAAGACCAATCACCTTACTTTTATACTCTGCCAAGATCGTACAACATTCCCAAAATAGCTCAATTTTTAAAATTTGAAGATATCAATACAATTGGTACAATCCTGCAGCTATCTCCCACAATATCTGTGCACAAAGGATAAAACATAATACTTTATTATTTCAATAAGATCGAGACATAACATAATTTATTCTCTCACGATCTCTCATATTACATTTATTTTAAACCTAACCACGGATTACTCCTATTACATTTATTTTAAACCTAACCACAGATTACTCCTACAACAGATTACTTTTAGTAACATTCAAGAATTCAAACTTACCAAGCTCCCCAGTTACATATAAAGCAACACTGATGGTTCGGTAACCGACACATAATTATATCTCCATTCACTGCCCGTGCATTCTCTTCAACGATCTTGTCACATCCAAGTTGTTGAACAGTCTATTTTCGCACCCTAGGATCCAATAAAGACGTACAAAAAATGTTGCACCAAACAAAGCAATCCTGTTCCGCACGCCTTCCTTCGTCATCTAGTCCGACCAGATTCAACAGCCATTCCGGAAGCACAGCGTCAAATGGAAATCGACGAAAGTATCTTTCACGCAGTTCAGCAACTTTAAGCTAAAACCAACCATCTGTTACATATCACACACACTGAGCCTGCTGACCACGAGTCCTCACCATGCTTGTACATACTACCTCTAGAGCAACGTGACCCCTCCAGAAGATATAAATCATAATAGCTAAGAATCATGATTTTATATCCGCTAGGAAGATCCCCGCAAATATCACCCCACTGATTCAGCAAAAGGATATATTGTACAAAGCAAATTTGCGGAACAGCAGAATATCTATACAGAATATTGTGACAAATCATAACATATATACCCTCAGATTTTGTATATGGTAGCATATAAGATCACCCACATCCAGCGGTAATACCTGCAGTACCATGACCACCCGTTCTCTCAATTCGAGACACCCAGTTCGAGCACACATCACAGATAACAAATCCTTGATGAGTCATCTCACAGAAAATACCTACCATTCACCCTCATGCTTACCGAACTTCCCCCTTCTCGATCAGATCCCTTTAAGCATAAATCCTATTTTACAGAAAAGCAAACTACACAAACCAGTTCGTGACACAGAAACATGACAAAATACGAAGTTATTTTATTAATTTCGAGATTTTCCTTACAGAATGCTTTACAGATAACACAATGATCCAAACAAATTACATAGCAAGGTTACAGTTCAAATTCCTCTAAGGGAGTCAGTAGCGAAGATGACAAAAAACTAAAGTAACTTCCAAACCCTAATCTCATGCTGCAAGGCCCAGGACACAGTCATAACTAGATGTCATAGATGAAAGATCTTCTTCATGGCAAAAATCTATGGTCCATGGAAGAAAATAATCCTCTGCATCCTCCCACCTCCTCCATCGTAACCTCCACCTCTTCACATGCTAGAGACAGACAAAAGGCTTCACTTTGTCAATAAGACCCACTCATTAGACGGGTACCGACGAGACTCCCTCAGACGAATACCTGCCGCTTCATCTTTAGCTGTAACGGTATCCTCTACCAACAGCCGAAGACCGTTGTGGTGCTCCGCCTCGGATGTTAGCAAAAAATGGAAATGTACCATTTGATAATGGTCATCCCATACCTCCACCACATCTTCATACGACATTTAGTGATACATAGAAGATACCAAAATCGGAATGGGCAAATACAATGGCTGGTACCCAATGTACCTGATGCGCAGCTCCTCCATCTTTTTCCAAATCCTAGACTCATGGGCTTGAGTCCTTGTGGCCACCATCTTATCCCCAACATAACAGTTGCAAGTACAGAGGCAGAAAACGGATAAGACAGGAATAAGAAACGAAAACTTGGCCCTCCCAGCCTCAACAAAGACTCCTTTTTATACTCAAAGCAGACTTTCCAAATTCCCAACGTTAGAAAGATTCCCCATGTAATAATAATTTACTACAGTCATTGGTTCTAGGAAACCCAACAGACACCAACAGATATTCATGCATATACATGGGAAATGAATTCCATATATTAACTACAACATTTAATGATACTTCTCAACCAACACCACTCGCCTACAATGCTTCTCGTACTATTGGCTGAGAGGGGGCAGTTGTAGTGGCTTATTATGTATCTCAAGCTCATACTTCATCTTTGAACAACGTACGAGCTTTCAACCTCAACTACAGAGCACGTGGCACAATCAGAAATAAGACAACAACGCTAGGAAACATATACAGTACAAGCTTCGCAACCAACATCACTCGTCCCTGAGGATATACATACTATTGGTTGAGAATCGTCTTGTAATATCCTATTCCGTATCTCGAAGTAAAACTTCATCCTCGATCTCATCAGCAGGCATGAAGTACTACTGAAGACATGATTAAACTTTCCTCAGTTCGAAACATCATTTTTGACCTTTACAGCAACAGTTCAACTTACGCAAGAGTACAGTCATCAATAGAGTCGTTGTACAGCAGCAGAGGTCATAACGTTATACTATCTGGTCAAAGGATACCAAAAGGTTATATTATAAGACCTATAAGTAAAACCAGAGAGGAACAGATTACGAACAAGCAATTTTATACAGAAGAAACCTTACTCTAACATTAAAGATATTCAGAGCGCCCTTTGTAATAAGTTAGGAACTTCAATAAGATCATCATTTCTTTCCCAAAATCCTCAAAAGAGGTTGCGGTTTTTAACCAATTCAAAGGTTTTCCATGCAAAATTATCTTGTTAACTGTTGTTTACTGTTCTAAAGCGTTTCACAGAATTTTAGGTATAAAGGCTAAGTCTGAATCCCGGAACTAGGCCATTACATGTACCTTTTAAGATAATCCTTTGGGGGGGTTGCGTAAACCCATGCTTCGGATTTGAAGCATGAGTCTAGTTTAAGGGTTGTAACAAAACTTGTGATTGTCTTAAGTCCAGTTGATGGATGAAAGAGTACATTATATGTTTTCCTTCTCGAAAGACCTGGCCCTGGATGCCACAACTAAATTATAAAATATATTATTTTTATTTTTAATTATTTTGAAAAATCAAAAAAAAATCTATTGTTGAAAACATGATTCTAGGTGATAGTAGATGATAGTCGAAAAAACGTTGGCTTAAAAGTTACCACCGTCACTACTGGCTATCAGGCAAAAACAACGAGATAAATTTAGTAATTTAAGGGGTTTCTTCATGTGGTACATTTCTCTCAAAATTTATTAAATGAGAACATCTAAACTTGGAGGCCGCGGTTTCAAAGTCTTGTACGCCTTTGCGTTTGTACAATTTATTTAAGAAAAATTCATAATATAATTTAAATAAAATATGTGAAATATATATACCTTGAAAAGGAGCTTGGAAGGCCTTTAAAAAACTTGGACTTCTAATAGCAGCCCAATCATTATTTAAAAGCACATAAGTCTCATCTAAACCCTTAACCCCTTCTCTCAAATAATAACTACCCA